>BTHU01000020.1:8307500-8625000 GCA_036184795.1 Tokudaia tokunoshimensis | reverse complement strand
TAAATCTTTAATTTTATATCTTAGTGTCCCATGAAAAAGTTAAATATATTTGAGAAGAAAATATGATGTTCCTGCACAATAAAAATAAATTACAGGGGCTGGAGAGAAGGCTCAGTGGTCAGGAGCACTTGCTGCTTTATCAGAGGGCATGACGTCAGTTCTTAGATCCTACAGGGAAGCTCAGAACTGTCCATAACTCCAGTTCCATGGAATGTGATATCCTCTTCTGGTTTCTGGTGCTCGTGTGTGTGTGTGTGTGTGTGTGTGTGTGTGTGTGTGTGTGTACCTACATATAAAACACGTCCATACAAATACCCATATAAATAAAATAAATCTAAAAAGCACAGTTTAAAAATAAATAAAGTACAAATCTTAAATTTTGTTAAATGAAATTCAGTCTATTTTCAGATAAGGAGAACAGGTAAATATTGAACAAAATAAGAATATATATACTTAAACATAACTATGGTATATAGTATAGTGTGTTATATTTTATATGATCTATATATATAATCACACTATATACGAAAAGGACATTTTGACTTGAATAATTGAAATTTCCTATACCTTTGGACTACAAAATTATGCATATTTTAAGTAACAGATATCAAATACTTAACATAATGCAATTATCCATGAGAAATTATTTAAACATCCTTTTTAAAAAACACTCAAATACAGTGTTTTTTCTTAATCCAACAGCTTGCACTCTGAGCCCCAGGATTAAGAGAGTTAATCCTAGACAAAATGAGCATGTCAATCATCATATAGGACAACTCCACTACATACACACTGACATGTATGTGCACATTCCTACTTGAGCTAACACAGGCAGAGCATCAACACGTTATTGAGGGTCACCTTGTTGAGAGGAATATCATAAATGAGACAGTGGTAGCGCATGCATTTAATCCAAGCACTCAGGATACAAAGGCAGGTAGAGCTCTGTGAGTCTGAGGCCAGCCTGGTCCACAAAGTGAATTCCAGTAATGAAAAAAAGAAACGAAAGGAAGGCAGGAAAGGACAGGAAGGGAAGGGGAGGGGAGGGGAGGGGAGGGGAGGGGAGGGAAGGAACGGAAAACTGTAAGAGGCAAACACACCTAATTAAAGGACTAACCAAGAGATCGTGACATGGCCTAATTTCTCCACATCTGCTCCCTCTCCCACCCCAAGCCACTTTGCATCCTGCTCTCAGTCTGGCACCTGTGCTTTCATGCCAGCAGCACATAGACCCAGGACCCTCCTTACTGATTTTCTCCCAACCAGCATATTTCTCTTTCCCTACTGTCCCATCTTCCACTGATTCCCCTTCAACCTCATCCTGACTATCATCTCCCTAAAACGCCATCACTCCACTCAGTATCATCAGTACAACATCAGCACCCTCTGCATATTGTCTAGGTTTAAGTTACCATTATTTTCCTTACTGAAGACTCATGGACAGCGACTACATGCAAAAGGCGACCGTGACACGATTTCATTAGGTATTTGAAAGTTTCAGGTTTCATTTTCTAGCCCCCACTTCCTCTACTCCTCCTTCTCCTGTCCTTCCTCTTTCTCCATCCTACTTCATAAACCACTGGGTTGACTTAGTGCAGGAACCATATGCATGGGCATAGGACCATCCCCTGAAGCACAGGCAGCCAATCCAGGGTCACCCTCCTAAGGAAAACTGACACAATCCTGCCCAAGCAGCGATCAACTGCCAATAGCTCCTAGCTGGAGGTGTGGACTTCGGAGCTCTATCCTCTGGGCTGGATCCTGTCTTTGTGTTGCGTTGGGTGATCACAGCTGTTGTGAGTTCATGTGTATAACATCGATGTTGTGTTCAGAGGACAGGATTACACAGCATCCTCATCCTTCTTCCTTATACCCTTTCTCCCCTCTATTTCTGATAATTTATGAGCCTCGGGGATCATTCTAAGGTTCAAATTTTGAGTTTTAAAAATTATTAATGTCAATAAACTTGGATAGAAGGCTACAACCCCACCAAAAAAAAACTTTAGAAAATAGAACTTTTCTCAAGGAGTTTGCTTATCCTATTAATAATCAAAGAAAACCAAAAACAAATGGAAAAACCCTCATCTGTAATGCAATTTAACAATTTAGCTTTGATCAACTGTAAATTAAAGTTCAGAAACATTTTTTATACTAATGTCCATTAAATTTAAATTTCTGTCCTTATTTCAGTTCTCATTTTGGCTAGGTATATTCAACAATTAATCCAAAATAAAAATCAGTTCCTATTGGGATGCATCTATACAATATATTTCAATGTGGCTCTATAAGAGTATAGCATTCAACAGAATTATCTAGACCTGTTCACAATTTTAACCTATGTGAATTTTTTTTTGCAAAAGCTTTATCAGTAAAACACATACATTTTATATAACTTCATCTAAACTCAATTTGTTTTCATGTATATGCCATTAGAATATTTTCATGGGTTTTCATAGTCTTGGGACAACATATGTAAATAAATCACACAGTGATTTGAAAATTTAGCAGCTAAAAATGCACTCTGTTAAGCATAATCAGGCATGCTATTCAACAACTGCGTAATGTAAGTCAGCTTCCCAGAGAAAATATGTGTTTTGGGTAAGGGTATCTTCATAAAACTTGATGAAGTTTTCTAGAAATATGTATTGACATGTTTTTGCATATTCAAAAGGTAATATGCACAGCCTTCTGACTAATGCTTAAATAAAAGAAAATCTAACATAACTGTATCCTAACAAACCTCATTTCTCACAGCCTGCCCTTTCTAAACATGGTTCAGCAGTTGGAGTTATTTTCAAGAAAGAAAGAAAGAAAGAACGAGAGAGAGAGAGAGAGAGAGAGAGAGAGAGAGAGAGAGAAAGGAAAGAAATGAATGAAAGAAAATGCAAACTCTCATGATTTTGTTTATATAAATGAAAAATAATATCAAAATTTAATGTTTACCCACAATTTTTCATAAGCCATTTGTATCTTAATTTTTGCTGTCCACCTTATAAATATGATGATCACCACAAAACCTTCCCTCTACTTTTCAAATAAGAAATTACTGTTTGGATGACTCACAGAATACAGTCATCAAAGAAAGTCAACAGCTCCATGTATTTAACAGACTGCAAAAATATTAATTCAAAATAAGTTTTACTACCTTGGGCTGATTTTTCATAAAACACAGCAGATATCTTGCCAGGTGACACCATTTCTTTGGGTTCTGTGGGCAAAGAGAGAGATTAATAAAAACAACCTTTCTTTTTACTCTCTAAATGCTTCTTAAAGAAGATTCATTAGTAGTAAAGGTCAAAGAAGAAAATCATTTAACACAATGCTCAGTTTCATTCAGCAGCTGCCCCAGGAGCCACTTGCCTTAAATGCCAAATAATTCCCCAAAGGTCCTTTCCTCCCTGCAGCTGAGAACATGGGTGACTGTGGCAGATCCTCAGCCTGTTTTCTCTGATTCTCTTCATTTTTCACATAGAAATACAATTTGCACTTGGCAAAGAAAAGCATTAGCTTCCGTAATTTCAAAAGACAAGCTATAAGCCATGTTGGGACCCAGCATTTATAGAAATACAAAAGACTAAATGCAAATTGCAATTATCCCAACTTACTTTCCTCCCTTTCCCTGAGAGGGTGGGCTGTGAGATATTCATGAGAGTCTGTGTCTTTCCACAGAAATCAAAAGATGACTGTAAATAATTGCATATTACCCTCCTTAGGAGATGATTCCCAAGCTTTTCTGTGCTATGAATAGGGAGGAAAGCTCTCTATGGGAGTCAGAAGTTATGGAAATATATTTTTTCCCTCCCAGAGCATATAACAATCTTGAGGAGTGTCCCATAAAAGATTTTACTACATCATTATCTGAATGTTCATATTGGAGGAGAAAAATCTCAAGTCTGAGGAATGGCTTTACAGAAAGGGCTGTCACATATGTAGATGAGAATTTTAAATTCACCCTTTAAGAGAGATAAGCAGTATTAAATAATCGGGTGTGGCAGCTATTATCAGAATAATCCTATAACTGCAATCACTACCTCTCACCAACTGTGAGAACTTGGGCAGGTAAATTAAACTCTGCACGCTATCATTTCCCTCTGCGGGGCTGATTGTGCCCCCTACTTTATAGAGTTAGCATGATGACTAAGTGAGATAAATAAATATGAAGGACAGAAGACAATGCCAGATAAGCATAGCAAGTGTTGGCTAATACAATTATCAATGTAATTATTAGAATTATTAGCAACTTTTTGCTTTAGAAAGGGCTTACGGCCCCACTGAGAATCAACATCTCAGAGAGAGGCATGGTGGAGTGACTAAACCATAGCACACTGGAAATTGCCTCATTTCCCTATCAATTAATCAAACTCTGTGATAACCAATGAAACACTGAGTTTAAATCTTTGGTAGATACATGAAAAAGATTGGATCATGTTTTAGGAAGATAATCTATAAGCTATCAACAGCTTTCCTGCAGGACTTCCTCTTGAGTGGACTAAAGAAGCCTTCCAACAGTGTGAAATGCTTCAAGTGTCTCTTAACGTATCTAGCCTTGTCCTTTCTGGTGAAATATTGATTCCATTATATAAACACCTACAAAAAGCCAGGTTTTTATACCCTTAAGAGAAACTGTAATAAACAAAACATAAACTGAGTAAAAAGTGTGCTGTAATTAGGGACACATATATCCAGACAATTATACCAAGAAATTTGTTTTCATTAAACAAGCATATAATGGGTTGAGATTGCAGAATACATTCAAAGGAAATCTTTAGGGGATTGAAAATAGTAACATAGGAAAATAATTTAAAAGTATTCTAAACCACAATCTATACACAGACAAGACAGACAAGTTGGCTTCTTCTGTGAAAATTTCTCACAACAAAAAACCCTTGAAAGATGGAGTCAGTTTGGACACTGAAGGTCCTTCTCTGGAAAGTCCATGTGTGGAACTCTCTGTTCCCAGGATGGTGCTATGGGGAGATGAGGAAACCTTTAGAAAGTGGGGTCTAGTAGGAAGTCCTTAGGTTGTGGGGAACATCCTCCAAGGAGAGTAGGAACTCTTGCCCTTCATCTTTGCTTCTTGGCTCACAATGCGAAGGATCAGCTTGACCTCATAGTTCAGCCACGGCATGCTGTGCTTCTCAGAGACTAAGCATAATTGAGCCACTTTATGGGACAGTGACACTTTCAGAACAGCGAGGCATGATGAATCTTTTCCCTTTACAAAATAACTATCCCAATGTCTTATGTTTCAGTAACAAGAAGCAGGCTGTTTCCAACAATCAAGAAAGACAGGAAAAATGTTATAAAGAACTGGAAATATAAAAATATAAATACTATTTTACTATGACCCTCCCACAGTATCTGCAATAAACATTTTCAAATTCTCTTAACATGTTTAAAGGTTCTCTAAGGAAAAATTAGCAACATGGGAATGAAATGGATAAAATATAAGCATTTCCAGTAAACTGAAACCATCCTAAAGATAAAGAAATAACATTTCAGGGCCAAGGACATGACTCAGTGCATAAAAACAATACAAAAAATATTTGCCATGCATGTTGGCATGCATGCATGCCCTGAGTTCAGATCCCAGAGGACATGTGAAAAGTCACAAGTGCTCTAAAACATTGCAAGTCAGCTATATAGCTGGCACAGCAGGGAGAAATATCGAATATGGCAAAATGGCTGAGACCAATATCTGAAGGTTGTTCTCTGATCTCTACGAGTAGGAGCCCTGCCCACAGATACATGAATATGCACACACACACACACACACACACACACACACGTACATACAAATATGCATACACATTCACTCACACATATACACATGTGCACAAATGCAAATACATGCATACATATGTGCATACAGATATGCATACACATGTGTACACAGAGCCATGCACATTCATACACATATATACACACATGTGCACAAATATATGCACACACACATACAGAGGGAGAATGCTTTAGAATCAAAAGCTCATTCTATATATTTTGAACATAGAAAATAGATGATCAGAAATACAACTAGAAAGCTTCAGACTTCTACTCCTGGAAGTGGCAGAACATAAGTCTCTTCTTTCAAATCAGGCAGTCTGTGAGAATTTGCAGGCACTTTAAGAAATTAATGAAACATTTCAGTCAAGCATCAGGCCTCTTCCTAGACCCTTACTACTCAGAGATTTTTAAAAAGTTCCTTTAACTCACAGAAAACATTCTTAACTTTGAATACAAAACTCAACAGCATATGAAAGCGTAATTTCAAGTTGATCTTCTGTTCAGAGCTAGACTCTTCAGTTAATGAGCTAATCTGCTAAGGCTAAGCATCCAGTGGACAGAGATCTGCCACTCCCTTTTGCTCCTTCCTTACCTATCCGCTAACTTTGTAACCTGATGTCCCTAAAACAAAGGATGAGAAGAAAAATGGGAAGTTCACTTTCTGACCACTGAAATCAAGGGGACTTAGGATCTGAGTCTAGCATGTATTTAAGGCTGAGCATCAACAAAAGTGCATTTGCCCAAGCTGTGTGCCTCATCCCTTGACATCTTTGGACTTTCCATGTGAATCACTACAACCACAGCTCCAAGTGATGCCTTTAACTACTGAGACTAGTTCAGCTGCTGGACAGCCCTTAAAGAAGGACTTATATCCATCAAAAATGTGTTCATCAGCCACAGTAGAAACAGTTAAGTGTTGCCTAGTTGTCTCTGCCTAGCTGGGCTCTAGCTCCTTGCTAGCTCATCCTTTTGCATTTTCTTTATCAGAAAGCAAGGTACCATCTCTCCTCTGTCCCCTGAACTCTCAAGAGACTGAATTATGCTCTCCTTTTGACACCTCTTACCAGGACCAATAGAGAAACACCTCATCCTCCTCCCTCTGTACACAGATATTTCTAGCATATTCTCAACCCATTGCAAATAAATCTTCCTGCAATATCCAGACCTCAGGACCCTTTTATTTTAGAGATGTAGAACTTATCTTATTCTCGTCTTGGTAATAGGGAATTTCTCCCAGGTGATCTAACTCATAAATCATGTGAGTATCTGATAGCCACCATTGCAAAGGGGTCATATTCTAACTGTTTTCCATCTTGTGGTATTATTTTTTTTCACAATTCAAGCTTACCTACAGGAAATTACCTGAAAATTACAAGTCTATTGGATACCCTATTTTATTCCGCTTTATGATCATTCTGTGAGTGTTATATTGTTCTTCGGTTGAATCCTTCCTGTGCTATCAAGCAGAGTCCCAAGTGGCTGCGTGGTGTTCTCTCATTTCCATTCTTAATAACAGCTCCTTCTACTCGGGGCTTAGGTCTTACCTCTCAGCACTTGCCAAATTTACCACCTGTCAAAACTTTAATGCCCACTTTCCCACAAAGTGATCCCCAGGTACTTCAGACTCTGTTGGTTGTATCATTTGCCACCACTGTACAGCAATTAAAGTCAAGGGCTGCAATTCATTTTGCCTCCTTGCATTGCCTCCTGTTGCCCTGTCTCTCCGACTATTCCAAGTTCCTCAAGGACAGGTGCTTACTGTGCCTATTGCTGAGCTCGCTTGCCACTTAATGCAATGACTAATACATCAAAAATCCCTTAATAAGTAGATTCCACTTTCTACAGATTAAATATTAATGCAGATAAGAGTTGACTTATGGAGCATGAATATCTCACTGTGTCTTCTGAGAACAATTCCTTAGCAAGTCCTTATTTTTGACACATTAATTATATTTTTTTTAAAAAAAATTTAGGCTAAAAAAGCACAGAAGACACACACAAGAAGTAATAGTATCACACAAAGGATGATACTATATGGGAATATATCCAAAGGCAGTCCTTGTTTGACCTTGTTTTTTCTGCCAAGGACAGCACTTGCCTCAAGGGTAATAAAGATAGTTACAAAATAAACTGAAAAGGAGACTTGGGGTTTTGACATCTGGCAGAATTCTGGACCCAAAGCAGCATCAGGTTTTACTTAGAGATAAAAAAAACAAGTTTCACATAAAAATATTAGACTATGTGGAACTAGATCGTGGATTCAATCCTCAAAATAAATAAAACACAAAACTCGTGTACAAATTGTCATTTATTTGCCGGGCGGTGGTGGCGCACGCCTTTAATCCCAGTACTTGGGAGGCAGAGGCAGGTGGATTTCTGAGTTCGAGGCCAGCCTGGTCTACAGAGTGAGCTCCAGGACAGCCAGGGCTACACAGAGAAACCCTGTCTCGAAAAAACCAAACAAAAAAAAAAAAGAATTAATCATTTAGATCCAGAACACTCCCAAGGGTATGTATGTAGCATTATCAGGCAATTGTGGTGTCTTTAAGAGGTAAGAGAATGAAAAAAAAGTTACTTGGAGTCTGTCCTTGAAGTAATATCAGAACCCTAAATGACCTAATCCTCTCCGGGCCACCCTGAGGTAAACAAGCCTCCTCTAACATGCACCCCTTGTCGTGATGCACCATCCTGACACAGGGATTTAAAAAAAGAGTGCAGAATAAGTGCAGAATCAAAATTATGAAACTGGAAACCAAAATTAACCTTTCGTAAAAGGTGATTAGGTTGTATACGATGTCACAGTGGTGAAAAGCTAACTAACGTGTGTGGATGTGAAACAGGAAGACTGACTGAAGAGGAAGAGGCCAACAAAACCCTCATGTCCATTCTCCTTGAGAGAAACACACACAGGGAAATGACACGAGGATGAGAGGAGACCTGGGGGTAGAAATGAATGCTCATGGCTCAGAGTCAAGTTCCTCAGAGAAACTGAACTCAGCATTTAGCAGCGCTTGACTCGTCATGGGGACAGTATAAGGTGTGAGGGAAGGGAAGTGTACACAAAGATGGAGCTGAGACAAGATGGCGTCATTCATAGCCTTTAGGAGGAGTCCAAAGGATGCGGAAGTTCTCAAATGTCTTCAATAGGGAGCATGCCTATATTGAGTAGGCTGGTACCACTCACTACCCTGCCTGAAAATGAGGTCCTATGAGCATTGTCCCTTCCCACCCCTACAAATCACAATGCCACAGAGGGGTGAGCAGAAGACAATGGGGAAACATCTAAAAGTATAACCATTTAGCCAATCATCAACCTATCCTGTAAAAGAGATTGAAAAATAATGTAGCTTATGTCATTATTTTATAGACAATGACACTAGAATGGAATGACAGACTTCCTTCTTGGAATGTTATAAATGAAATATGAGGGAAAAATCTTTTTGCTTTTATAACATCTACTCATGTTTGATACACTTTCGGATACTCTCCTGAGCCTACATTTTTTTTCACCATGAATATAAAATTGTGTTATTTCTCAACATATAAAAATAAAATCTCAGCCGGGCAGTGGTGGCGCACGCCTTTAATCCCAGCACTTGGGAGGCAGAGGCAGGCGGATTTCTGAGTTCGAGGCCAGCCTGGTCTACAGAGTGAGTTCCAGGACAGCCAGGGCTACACAGAGAAACCCTGTCTCAAAAAACCAAAAAAAAAAAAAATCTCAAATTATATTTTAGATAAATTCAAAATAAAATAATTTTAATTAATTTATTTTTAATATATTATGAAATGCATTTAAAATCAAGACACAGATAATATACAGAAAATTGGTAGGTTTAATTTGTAAATTTAGAAATATTACTGAATTGAGAATCATTGTACAAAAATAAATTATGTTATAAAATAATCAATAAATAAAACAGAAGCTATGGCATTTGAGATAGGGCGATAAGCAAAATATTTGAAATAAGACTAATAAGCCATGTTTTTGACTTCTATATCAAAGACCTAGAAAACATGTGAATGAGCAGAGAATGACAGGGCATGTTCACACATCAGAAGGCTCACTCCTCATTATGTTACTCCTCCTACACTTGACTCATGCATTCAGTATCTCACTGTCACTTATTAGTCATGTTAGTTTGGTTCTATTTTTTTTTTACAACAACAAACATTTATTCAGAAATGTAAGAATCAAGATTACCCAAGTCAATGTTAGCAGATAAAATAAGAATTTGAAATTGTTACATTTTCATATATCAAAACTTAAAAGGCTAGGAGACAGCTCAACCAAATGCTCAACATACAAACCAGGTGACCTGAGTTCTGATCCTGAGCTCATGTAAAAGTTGGATGCGAGGGTGCACATCCAAGAGGTAGAGACAGGAGAAATACTGGGAAGCTGTCGGTCTGCTGACAGAGTGAGGAGGAAACAGACAAGCCAAGCCTTGCCTCAGAACACACGTGAGGTGAGAATGGACTTCCAAAGTTATCCTCTGAGTTTACTCACACACCATGGCACATTGAACTCACATATGCATCATACACATGAAACACTATACATATACGCATACATCATATATATATATATATACATCATATACATATACAAATATATATATACATCATATACATATACAAATACATATATTTATATATTAAACTTACTAAAAGGTTTGGTAATTAAGGCCACTGTTTGATTATGTGTATATACACATATTTTCTTATAGGGTCCAAAACCAAACTTATACAAATTGGTAGAAGGGAGGGTGATTTCAATACCAAATATCTGCTTAGGGCAAAAGAAGTACCAGCTCTTACATAAGGAAATCTCAGCTGCATGACTTGTAGATGGAAAATAAGACAAGCAAATGACTTTAAAAGAAAATGTCATTTTCATTGTCTTTGGAGTAGACAAGAGATTTCATAGGCATCATTTAACTAATCTGTTAGATGTTTATTTGCACTGAAAGAAAAATATTATCTTCATCAAAAAATGTCAAGTAGAGAAAGAGGTGCCAAGCCACAGGGTGCAAATATACTTCCACTATACATCAGACAAATAGCTGATAGTCAGAAGGTATAAAGTGATTTTCACAAAGAATCAGAAAAAGGCAGACCACTCAATAAAAACAATGCAAAAATAAATAGAAACTTCACCAAAGAAGGCACTCAACTTTCCAACAAAGATATTATAAAATCTTCATATTTACTAGTGCTGTGAAATGCAAGATAAAATCAGGAGATGTGATATATATATATATATATATATATATATATATATATATATATATATCAGGAGATATATATATATATATCAGGAGATATATATAGATAGATAGATATATATATATGTATATATATATATATATATATATATATATATAATGGAAAGTTAATGGCAAGGATGAATACAGATGTGGGAAGGCGGTACAGCTGTATCCTGATGTGGGAAGGCAGTACAGCCATATATTGCTGGTGAGGCATGGGAGTGGGTGGAGTTCTCAACAATTAGACCAGTAACATCTACTTAAAAAATGGACATTGTGCAACTTTTACCTGGGAAAATACATGCTTAGACTTATAGCCATGACAAAGTATCTTATGGTGGCCAAAAGTTTATATACAGACATATTCACATGAACCCTACTTATATCAGGAGTATTAAATGACCAAATCCCTGTGAACGGAACAGATAAATAATTTTTTTTGTACAACTAAATGGTATATATTAATGAGAAGGAACAAAGTCCATTTACATGAACAGTGTGACGAATGTCACAGACAATGTTGAAGGAAAGAAGTCGCATGCGAGGATGATTGTGCCGCAGGCAGCCTTTTAATAGCAGCCATGTGTGTCTTCTTAGAATTCAAATGTTGAAACTGACTACCAGTGTGACTGTATTTAGAGACAAAGCCACTAGGGAAGTAATAAGGGTATTTTGTTTAAACAAAATACTTTCAAATCACACTTATTTGTTTATTTGGTGGGAGGAGGGCTCACATGGCATGGAAAGTCCATGGAGGTCAGAGGACAACACACATGAGTGGATTCTTTTCTTCCAGCATGTAGTCATCAGCCTTGGTACCTTGGGCTTTTGCTGCTGAACCCATCTCACTAGCCCCAATTAGAACAATCCTTTGGCGTTGTTCTAATCCATAATGATTTATTTTCTCATAAGAAGAGACTCCAGAGGATAAGGTCAAGGGAACTCGCAGACAGTGCTTTAACATGTTTCAACTTTATGGTGCTGTGGAAGCACACGCCCTAGGGAGGAACCTCACTTTGAGTTCTGGTCTTTTGACGCTTGTGGTTTGAAGTATGATACTTTCTGGTGGTGTTGGGTGAGCTTTGTGGCTACAGGCGTTAGGGTGGAGGACAGCCAATACGCTAGAAGGAAAGACGCTTTCAACTTAGGATATTTTGAAGTAATGAAGAATTAGTTATAAGGGAACCCTGAGTGTGCCACGTACAGCCTGTGGCTGCTGACACAAAGTGAGGAGGAGACACTGAACAGTAAATGTGAAAACATCAGGAGAGCCTCCAGGATGCTGAAAATGTTTTGTTGACCTGTCTCTTAGGTCAAGTGTGCTCCCATTGGAAGACAAATGACCAGGCTGGACCCTTAAACTGTGTTTGCCTTTCCATATGCCTTCTCCAGCATATGGGGGAAAATTAGGCACACTGTCATCTTAGCTCTCAGTGTGTAACCCTTAGAACAAGTGGCACAAGTGGATGTTTTTTTGATGATCCTTGATTTGAAAGAACATCAGGAGGAAATAAAAATGCAGAATTCATTACCATCTATAACTGTAGAACCAAGCCTTCAAGACAGCCCCAGGAACAGAACATCATTCTCTAGAACAAACTGTTTTCAGTATAGCAAAGCATACACACTACTCGGTTTCTAAAACATATTTGAGTAACACTGAACAGTGCATATGTTTGAGAGTTTTATATTTTTAATTTATACAACTTTAGTGAAGAAATGAATCAGATTGTCAGTGTGATAATCTCTGGAATTAATTGCTTTTGCAAATACTATGAAATACACTACCAATTGTATTGCTGTGTAATTCCTCATGCTTATTAGCTTAGAAAATAACTGGCCTAGAAAAAAATAGAAATTAAACTGAGTCTTAGAATTACAGACTAAATTTAGAAACATCTACATTTAAACTGCTGAAAGGAAATGTAAATAGAAAAATAAGCAAATAAGATAAATGCGTGTTTGTGCATACCTACAAGTAACCAGACAGGAAAATCTTTTTTTTTTCTGTGACCCATAATTAAAACCTAGATCAGGAATCACTAATGAGAAACCACAAAGAAGATAATTAGGGCCCAGACCCTTAGAAAGATATGCTCAATCCATACAAAAGACAGGCAGAAAGAAAGTAACAACAAAGGCCAATTCCATGTTTAAAGCACAGAAAGAAGATGGTTAGGAAAAACTCAATTCTAATTTTGTATTCTATTTCTTTTAAAAATACTTTTATGTGATTGACTTTAACACCTTTTCAAAGATACCCTATGATATCTGCCAGAGATTTCTTCCAGAACAACTATGAATCCCCAAACTCTCAGATGCTCAGGTCTACTACATATTATGGTCCTATACACTTAGAACTCTGCCTAGGTTATTTAAAATATCAAGCAAAAGGTAAATGGGTGTGAGCCGATGCTATATCCTTGTCATTTAGTAAACAACAAAATAAAAGTTTGTACATGTTTGACACAGATTCAATTATTCACCAAATACACATCCATCCCTAATTGGCTGGCTAAGTGGATGTGGGAGCCAAACATCAATATATATATACATATATTTGCTGACAGTTTCAGTCCCTCAGTTATGTTTGACTCTTTGCTATTTATTGAAAGAAAGAAATAAGAAAATATTTTTCATACACAACTTAGCAGGCTCAGGAGAACTTCTGTCTCCTAAGAATTCTTAAAATTCTTTATGTCTGTGCATTCAACTGACACTGAATGAACTCAGCAGGTTCCATTCATGTGTTTATGTCAGGTTTTATGTGTGTGAAAATGTGTGGTAACAATAGCTTGAGAAGAGGAGGCTCGTGAACTTAGAAGGGAGAGGGAGGCAAACATGGGAGGAATAAGAATAGGAAGATAAAGGAAAGAAACTAAAAAAACTACACTTTAAGTAAAATTTAGAATATTTATTTATTTATATGTGGTGCATTAATTTGAAAGTGACTTCTTGCTCTTCTAATAAAAATGGACACATTTAGCTCTGTCAAACCCAAGCCAGTCATTGTGCTAAGTTGCTTTCTGCTCATTAATATCCATAACAACCTTTGTTCTTGTGGCTATATATTATTTGTGAAGAAGTTGAAGCACACTTTGGTTACTCTAAGTGTCTGAGTCACAGAGCCAGTGAGCAAGGATAGGATTTGTGGGCAGGTAGCTCTCAGCGTCTTATCCAGAGTTTTCAACTGAGTTAACATACCTTTGCCCTGTCTATGAACATAACAGTACTATAAAACATATTGTGTTCTTATGTCTTATTAAAATAAATTATTTTATAGCTAAAGATATGGCTTAATGGTTCAAAGCACTGGTACTGGCTGTTCATATAGAGTTCAGTTCCCAGTACCAACATGGCAGCTCACAACTCTCTGAAACTCTAGCTCCAGGGGATCCAAGATCCTCTTCTGACTTCCACAGGTGGTGTACACACATGGAACATATATACATATGTGCAAAATAAAAATTAAATTTTAGAAACCCACACATATTACCACTTATTGTAAGCGAACACAGTTTATATAAATCTACAACTACAAAAACTGACTGTTTTGTGCATGTCTTTGAAGTTTTCTCTATTTTTCAAGTACTCATTAAAATTGCAAACACACTATATCTTGAGTTTGCAGTGTGTCACCTGTCCTAAGTAGGACAGTGTACTCACTATCCAGTTTCCCTTGAAGCACACATACACCTCCAACAGCATTCTTTAGACTGCTTCTTTACATATTTCATTATGGATTTTGACACCATCTATTTCGTGCCAGTATCAAAGTGAAATTGAATGACTCCAGATCCATTATGCTCAGAGAAGTAGGAAACCCAGCAGCACCTCCATCACTGACTGGACATTCATTAGACACAATCCAGAAGAATGGAGTCAGATTCCTCATTTCCTAAGTACCACAGGAGGTCTAAAGGCATACTAATGTTTAATAAGGCAAACTATATGGTAAATTCTTCTAAACTAAATGATTTTAAAATCTTTTCTTCAACTAATTTATTTTCCTAGGTTCGGTGAAAGAAAGTCTTATCAACTTTAATACAAAATGTATTAAAGTTATTATAGAGTGTTTCATTATCCCTATCTGTTCTTTCTAATGGCAATATTACTAAATTTGAATGAATTCATTATCAAGGACGTAGGAAAGTTTCTCTTTAGCTGTATTAGGTTCAAAGTGCAAAGCTCTCTGTCTATATTCCTCTATACTATCCATGGGAGACACAAATGCCACGAACTGCCAATCTGGAGAACTGACATGTCTTAGAGCTGATGAGCAAATGTCTATGCAAGTTCCTAAAACAAGAGATTAAACAAAAGAAGAGCTACTGTTTGTTCAAAGTCCTGTGTGACCTAATCCTGCATTACAGTGTAGTGCAGATCTCAGTCCCTCTGAGTCCTTCACAGTATCCCTTAATTCTTACTTATACACTTACAAGCTGCCCTGTGGCTTTCTTGCTTTCAGTATAAGCTGTCGTAGAAAAGTTTCAGATGAATAATTGATTTGTGGTACTCAATTCTCATTTCTTGATAAAAACAAAAAACAAAACAAAACAAAACAAAACACTATCAACAATGAAGCATATGAAGTAAATGTGTGTGTTGCCATAGACACAGTATTTTATTGACTCTTGCTCTATCTAATCACATTGATCACTGTCTAAATCTTTATAATGCTATCTAAGAAAGATATTTTTTAAAATGTGTTCATTTCCAAGATATGCTGGCTTGGTCCAAAGAAAACAATTTTCCCAATAAGTGCTTTCTGTGAATAACTCATTTAGAAGTATATGGGCTAGACCTAGACCCCACACACGTATATAGCACAAGTCAGCTTGGTCTTCATGCTGGTCTCCCAACAACTGGAGCAGGGGTTTTTCTTATATCTTTTGCCTGCCTGTGGATCCCGTTCCACTTGGGCTGCCTTGTCTGGCCTCAGTGAGAGTAGATGAAACTAGTCTTACAGTGACTTGATGTGACAGAATGATGTCCCAGGGAGGGCCTCCCCATTCTTAGAGGAAGGGGATGCTTAGATGAAGTGGACTGTAATAGGGATGTAAAGTGAATAAATAAATTAATGGGAAAAAATATAATTTAAAAATAATTCCATTGTGCAAAATAACTAACATTTTATTAAAATCACTCTAAAGTAATTTTAAGAAAATCTTTTGCCATGCTGGAGAATAGAACCCAGGCTAAATTAACTCTTACCACATGACCACATGATTTTATAGACATCAGAAACTTCAGTAGAGAATATAACCAAACAAAAAATTAGATAAAAGACATAATGGTGAAAGTATACATAAAGGAAAACAGAAATAACATCTAAATGCAAGGCCAATAAACAATCTGACAAAATATGAAACATTATTTGATGCTCTATAATCTATGACCAAAGAATGATTTACAGGTTACAAGGCCTAGGGGCCACCATACTACTATTATTGTGATAACTGGACATAGTATTACACAAACTTCCATACATTAATGTGTCTTTCAACTTTGTTATCAAAGAAGCTTCTTTTGGTGGTAGAGTGTAATTAGCAAAGAGACTCACAAGTACCCAATTTGTAGAGAATTAAGAAACTGCTGTGAGCTCAGCTTAAATGAAACAAGTACATCAGAGTCCTTCCTCCCAAAGCTCAGGGATCACTGGGAAAGAGCAGACAGAAAGATCACATGAGTCAGAAGATCAGGGAGTTCGTTCTAAGATTATGTCTCCTACTACCAACAGAAGTTGTTCCTGTAAAGTCGCATGACTGCCCAAAGGTGAACTGCACAAGGATGACACCAATAAAAATGACAGACTAGATGGAGAAAAGCCCAAGATGCCTCAGTCCTATACAAAGAGCTACTGGGGACTAAGTGAAGCTGAGAGAGGAAGAGTGGGTCTTCCCTGGGGAAGCAAACCAACTGGCTGACCAGTGTCAAATGTCAGCCTAAGAGTAAGTGGCATTGGATGGACTCAAGAGGTTGTATTTATGAATATATATAATATGTGTGTGTATAAATACATATGTGTATATAATAACATTCAACATGAGGAAAATCATATCTGTCACTAGAAATCTACCCAACTTCTTGGGGCTAGTGAGAGCATAAATCTCAGAGAACCTCACACCCCCTCTTTACTAAGTCAGCATAATTCCTAACTATGTTCTAAAAACTATTCCTTATATTCACACTGTAGTTCTGACTCCTCATCAAGACAGATCAAGACAGTTCTCTTTGCAACAGAGACGATTCAGAAAACCACATGTCAGCTCCAGTGACTACATCTCCCACAGAAGTCCTGCATCGAAGGCTCAGGGAACATTTAGAAACAGTAGGAAAAGTGATCATATGAGCCAGAGAAATAGGAAATCTGCTGTGTGATTCTCTAAAAATTACAAAGAAGCTTCACTGGGAAACCTTAACATTGTGGCTGCTTAAACCATACCAGAACAAGTATAATACCAACAGATGTGCTAACCCAGAAGGGAAGAACTCATGGGTCCCCACCCCTAGCCAAAGAACTAGAAGGCAACTATGAAATGCTGAGCATGGGAGAAATAGCCATCTCCAGGGATGAGCTCCTTAATTGCTTATCCAATTCCAAGTGGTCAGCCCTGCAATCATATATAAACAAATAGCAATAAATAGACTGAACAAACTGTGTGTATATCTCTATGCATATATAGTTCCTATTTGATAACTGTGGCTTCTGTGGCATTTGCTGTGTGTTAAGTTCTTAGAAGTGTCTTAAATTCTCACACCAGAGCCAAGCCATTACAACTGAGCATGTTGTTACCAACAATAAAAACTGATTGTTGGCTACCTGTGTTGGTAACTGTGTTGTGAAGTGCTCTTCCTTAAACATATTGTTCTCAATGTCCTTCTTGCTTCAGGCCTTGCTCATTCTTCTATTTTTTCAATTTTATTTTACTTTATTTCATCAAAAAAACTCTTTTATCCATAAAAATATCTATTTTACTTCTTGCTTAAAAGCTTACTGCTAAGAGACATAGCTCAGTTTTAGAGCACTTAGGCAGCAAGCATGAGGTCTTTCGTCCAATGCCTGGTAGTGGTGAATAATTAGTAGTAGTAGTAGTAGTAGTAGTAGTGAACATTTTACCTATTCTGTTCTAACTCCAAACTGGAGCTTTCACTCTCTCCTTTCCTTTATGCCTCTTTCTCTATCTCTTCCTCTCTCAGTGTTTCTCATCATTATGACCTCAAAGATGTAGCATGAGAAAGAGAAAGAATGAAAGAGAAGCAGAAGAAGCAGGAGAAGGGGAAGGAAGAGAACAAGGAGAAGGAGGAGGAGGAGGAGACGAAGAAGAAGAAGAAGAAGAAGAAGAAGAAGAAGAAGAAGAAGAAGAAGAAGAAGAAGAAGAAGAAGCAGCTTTTCATTACACAACTACACAACTTAGGGGGGCACAGAAGATCATCATATCTACTAGTTGACGCAGTCTAAGTTCCTGTTCAGATTTACAAGAAGGAAACTGATCCCACTTGCAGTAAGAGGCACATCAATCACCTGAAAAAAAGTATATGGGATGAGATGGATGAAAGGACGGATCTATAGATAGATGGGTGGATGGGTGAATGGATGGATGCATGGATGGATGGATGGATGGATGGATGGATGGATGGATGGATGGACAGATGGACTAGCAGATAAGTATCTAAGCATGATTTGTCTCAAACCTCAGACACAGGCTATCATATATTATACATAATCTTACAAATGATATTAAATTAAAAGAAATGACTGATGCTTTCAAAAGTACCTAGAACGAAAGCTTTTCTCATCCTGGCAACTAAAAGGAGCACAAGGATCAAGAGCTTCAGCTTTGGAGTCATAAATGTACTCAAGAGACTCATGAATTGTTTGACATGGAGATTCAGACAGTAATGCAAACCTTACATGGCTGCTGCAGAATGAAGTGAAAGAACGCCTTTAAAGATCATAGCCCTGTGCCTGCCACACTAAAAGGACATGAGTTCACTATTATAATTACTCTTTGTAATGTTCTTTTTAGTAAGGAATATTTGGAAAAACTCAAACGTATAAAGAGAAGAAAATCAGTCACTTGTAATTGGACTTGTTCTGATTTGTGCTCAGCATAAATGAAATTCATTTTAGAGACCTTGACAGGGCAGACTAAAAGTCTCACACTTTAAGGATCCTATTCAGTAGGAAAATGGAGGGGAGAGATGAAAATGAATGTATTTTACCACTTTGTGGTCCTTTCTGAATGGTCAAAGCTCCAGGGGCAAGTGCAGATCCAGGGATGCAGGTAAAGCTCAGGCACTGTGTAACAATGCAAAGAATAAGGGAAGATCAGGTGACACCACAGGGTGATTTTACCAGGAAATGCAGAAACTGATGTCAAAACTCAGGATGGCATCAGGCTAGCTAGAAGTAATGGAAAGGGACCAGAGAGAAGGTTGTGCCTGGCAGCACAGACACACAGGAAAGAGAAGGGATCTTTGTATTACAGTCACCAGGCTGATCAGATCAAAAGCAGATGCTGAGCAAAAATTAGGCCAGATGATGAGTTGCACTGGGTACCAATTCAAGGGATTTAGGCATCATGTCTGCATCAGAGCATCTGGAAAGGGAAAAGTATGACCAGTGAAATTATCTTCTGGACAATTTAATGACATATAAATTGTGGTAGAATGTAGAAGTACAAGCAATAGAGGCAAAAATATCAAATGCAATATATTAATAGGAAAACATCTTTAATAATGGTGGGGTAATAAATACAGTTTACAAATAGCTGCAAAGTATGTGTGAGTGTCTGTGTATGCGTGTGAGAGAGAGGAGGGGAGGGGGGAAGGGAACTGTGTAGCCATTTAACAAATGAGGGATATAGTTGTCAAAAGAGCCCAACACTGAGAAATACTGAGAAAGGAATATGAGGGGGTAGGGTCAGTGTGTACATACAGAACCATGGGTGACCATGTCATTTCTCACTGTTAAAAAGTAGGATAGAAAATGTGGGCATGAGTGCCACCAGTGACATGACACCATGGGGCACAGCACTTACTGTGCAAGTCTGACTCTTGAGTTCAGTCTCAGAATCCCTGCTATTTAAAAAAAAAAAAAACAGCCAGACCCATCAGCACATCAGCACATCAGGAATCCCAACAATCTCACTCTGGGTAGAAACAGGTCATTTGCCTGGAAGTTTGGGGTCAGCGAGCCTGGAATACATAGCACAGCAGAAACAGGACTCATCACTGCCTTCTCCAGGAGGCAGGAGAGAACTGGCTCCTGACAGTTGCTCTCTGGCCTCTATACATGTGCAACCATTACATACACACATACACACACACACACTCACACACACACACACACACACACACACGCACACACACACACACAAGCACAAATGATAGATAAGAATAATTTTTAAACTTTTTTAAGTAGTAAAAAAAAAACAGACCAAACAAAAGGTTAGCTTGTTTGTCGGCTTGTTTTTAAAATGAGCAAAGTGGGGGAAATAACAAGAATCCAAAGTCAAGCTGGGTCATCGGGGAGGATTACTGAGGAGGATTCCATTGTTTGATTTATGCATTAAATCTATGAACAATTCCACAATGCAAAACTAGGCTTAAACAGCAAACAAGATATAACTCTCTCCCTCCTACCCTTCCTCCTTACTTTCTTACCATCCTCCCACTCTTCCTCCCTCTGAGTATTTCTGGTTTCTTTCATGAAAGTTTCAGTACAATATATAGTGTTAAAAGTGTTTCTTAAATTCATTTTCTTAAAGACTTTCTCAAGACACTTCTAATCCCATGCTCTTTGAATCTTCATCCAGTTTTATCCTGTAATCAAATTTCCCTTCTAAGCCCGTGGCTTCTACATGGAGAGGATGAAAGTTAAGAACAAAGTGTTAAGTAAAAGCCAATAGACTATAATACAGATATATACACACACATATACGTATTCACATACACATACATACTCATATATTAGAGAGATGATAGGTAGATAGATAGATAGATAGATAGATAGATAGATGATAGATATATGATAGATAGATAGATAGATAGATAGATAGATAGATAGATAGATAGATAGATAGATAGATAGATAGAGCCGGGGAGTGGTGGCGCACGCCTTTAATCCCAGCACTTGGGAGGCAGAGGCAGGCGGATTTCTGAGTTCGAGGCCAGCCTGGTCTACAGAGTGAGTTCCAGGACAGCCAGGGCTACACAGAGAAACCCTGTCTCAAAAAAAACAAAAAAAAAACAAAAAACAAAAAAAACCCCACAAAAAAAGACAGATAGATAGATGGATGGATGGATGGATGGATGGATGGATGGATGGATGGATGGATACACACACATGTATGGAATATAATACAATTACTGGAGTAACAGCTTGCCCTGGTTTGCTTTCTGTTGCTGTGACAAACACCATGAACAATTACAACTTGGGGAGTAAAGAGTTCATTTCAACTTTCATCATACTTCATCATAGTGGAAATCCAGACCAAGAGCTCAAAGCAGGAAACTGGAGGCAGGAAGTCAAGCAGAGGCCATGAGGGAATAGAACAATTCTACTCTCCAGCTTGCTTCATCTTGCTTGCTCAACTTACCATCTTAGAAGCCCGGGCCCACCTGCCTAGGTGAAGGTGCAACCCACAGTGGTCTAGTTCCTTCCACACCAAATCATCAACAAAGCTGGCTCCAGACTGACATACCCACTGGACTCTCTGATAGAGTCAATTCCTCAAATGAGTATCCCTCAAGTGACTCTGGTTTGTATGAAGGTGACATTAAACATGAGCCAGGGCACAATTGTAAGGTCTACACATATTCCATTTTGACTATGAGATTATTTAAACCATTAAACAGCATTACACTGATATATGAAAAGCAAAACTACAAACTGCCCCTGGGCCTGGATGATTTTGTACATTATCCAAAAGGGACAATTAATGTGAAATTTAAGTTGCCTCATATTTTTAGCTAGTTCTGACCACTGTACATTTTGTTTCCCACATTTCCAGTAGTTGTACATGATTTTCAAAATTATGCCACTGTTACTAATGCATTCTTTATTCATCCATCTTTATTCTGCATCTATCTACTTTTCCCAAAACATGTTTCCATTTTTACCAATTTAACACAACTTAGGATGTGGAACCTACCATACAATATGTAAAACCCATGCCAAACAGTGGCAGCCAAGAGTCATCCAAGTTGACTATAAAAACCAGAGATTCTCACCATAGGCAGCCAAGATAGGAAATTAAAACTATTCCATGTTTTAGGAATAGAACAGGAAGCAGAGATGCAGGAGGCCAGAGCTGCCTCCCAGTCAGGGGAGTGTGAGGTCAGGAGGTGGCATTTCATGTGTCCTGAATATCAGTGTCAAATCTCACATACAGCATCAGTGTGCCACACGTGTTCTCAGTCGTCTCTCTCCTGTCCCAGCCTCTATTCCAAATGCTTAGAAAGCTGTCTTTCCTGTGCCAGAATTGGACATCCTGCTGGTTGCCGTAGGAGAACAAGAAGGCTTTGTCCTTTCTTGGCTTTACTATTTGATGTTAAAGCAATCAGCTGGGGAAATTCTGGACTTAATGAGCCCTTCTTTGTCCTTGAAAGAGTCATAGAACACAGCTGCCAGACAGCAAGAAGTAGAGTCTTACAGACCCCCTGTCATCCTTTAAGTAAGATTATATTTTACACGATCAGTTACCAACGGCCTGAAAGCTAAGATTCTGCTTCTATAAATCTCTCAAAAAGGAAAAGATGTGCTTTCTTTGTCAGCCACACTTTCTTGCACATCCTAAGGGCTCTTTGAAGAAAGGCAAATTTTCATTTTATACAAGGACGAAGGGAAGAAGCAGGATTTGCTAACAAGTAGTCACTTGTAACCCAGGAAGCGCTTCCTATGTATCTCGTTTGAGATAAACTTAGAGCTGGAATCTATAGATCTTGTTCAGAACAGGACAAATGTTTCCTGGCACACCCTGTCTAGGACAAGGCATTCTTGGTAGAGGAGATACCTCTGTCTTAGAGCAGATGTTCTAAGCAATAGTTTTATAAGACTATATATCAGATTTAGCATTATACTGGTGAATTATATCTTGACCTAATGGACTGGCTAATTTTCACACCAACTTGACACAAGCAAGAAGTATCTGAGAGAAGGGCATCTCAATTAAGAGCATGCCTCCAAAAAATCAGCCACTAGACAAGCCTGTAGGAAATTTTCTTAATAAGTGATTGATATGGGAGGGGCCAGTCTAATGTGGATGGTGCCACTTCTGGGCTGACAGTCCTAAGTGGTGTAAGAAAGCTGGCTAAGAAAGTAACAAGGATTAATCCAGTCAACAATGCCCCTCCATGGCCTCTGCATCAGTTCCTGCCTCCAGGTTCTACCCTGTTTAATTTTCTACCCTAGCTGCCTTCAATGATTAACTGGGATAAGAAATAATAAGGAAAATAATCCCATTCTTCCTCAAGTTGCTCCTGGACATGGTGTATTATCATAGCAATAGTTACTCTAACTAAGACACCTGAAGAAGTGACATAAATTTACCTCAAATTCTTCCACTTTGTCATTTGTACATTTGAGCACCTAACTGTCATGATTGTAATGGCCAGCAATAGTGATGAAATGTATTCCTGTCACTCCCTTTCTCATAAGATATTTATGCATATCCAACATGACCTGCTGGCCAGCTTGATTTGTTAGATTCTATGTGGTTCCATACCTTCTTTACAAAGTAACCAAAATTGATTTGTTGTCAACATGCTAATTACCATTCCCTCATGAGCAGTCCAGCTGTTGTGGTGATGACAGGTCAGCACAAATAAACTCCTCAAAGCAAATTTGCATATTAAGTCCTCTTATTCCCAGTCTCTTTTTGGCCAGACAGGCTTTTGTGAGTGAAGACACTTGGGAGCATATCTTTCAATAAGAGAAAAGATCAATGCTTTCACAGTCAATTAGTGTGTGTGTGTGTGTGTGTGTGTGTGTACATGTGTATTATGCATGCTCCTTATGTGTGTAGGTAGATCTGTGCGTGTATGTGTGTGTGAGGCTACAAAAGTATGTGCATATCTGTGGAGACCCAAAGTTAACATTGGTCTCTTCCTCAACCACTCACCACCTTATTTATAAAGACAGAGTCCCTCCCCAAACCCAGATCTCATGAATTCTAGCAAGTCTAGCTAGCCAGTTCACCCTGAGGATCCCTGACTCTATCTCTTGAGTGCTGTGATTACAGGCAAGCATTCAGTTTTCCCAGCTTTTACCTGAGTTCTGGGGATCCGACATTTAGTCTTCCTGTCCCTTAGTCTCACAATCTCATTTTTACCTGAGTTTACACTGTTGAAACCTCATGACAATACTATGTGTCCTTCAAAGAGGAAATAAAACATTTTCTAATAACATGTTCTTCCTTCTGTGGATAAAAAGGATGCACTTTATGTTAGCATGTTTATAACAACAAAATACTGAAAAGCTATCCTAGAACCTGTTTGTTTGTACAAATTGCTACCAAAAATCCCCCAAACAAACAAAAAAAATGAAGTGCTTGTTTGTTTAGTGTAATTTTATAGAAAAACTCCAAAGGCAGCTCACAATTGGCTTCCTGAAATGGCGAGTTTTACTCTCCATCTCTCTCCTTTCATTTCCTTCCTTTGCTCTCAGTTATTCAACCCAGGTCTTTGTGACTGAAGAATACCTGACACTGAAGGCTGAAGGCTTTACTATGACGACTGATTCCCACATTCAGCAACTGAAAACACAGAAAGGCAATAGGACAGTCACCTCTAATGACCTCCATGCCAATTGTTTGATTCCCAGAATACCAGAGCAACAGTAGAAGGGAGTGTGAATTCTTCATTCTCAAGTTCTCTTTATAGGTTTGATAACACCCTTGCATCTCTTCTTGAATCAAAATAAGTCCACAATATTATTAGCTGGGGATTTCTTTCACATTCCATTTTTCAAGTAAATGAGTCGTGCTGTTCTCCCGACATCTCTCTCTAATGAGCTACTGTATTTGAGCTGAGACAACAATGACCATGAATGTGACAATGAAAATAATTGCTTGAAATTCAAACTGTATACAGACATGAATCAGCTAAGTATACTATAAGGTGTAAGCCTGCTTTTACTTCTCTTCTTTCCCATCCCAGCTTGCATCAATATTCACTATTATATAATATCTTTTTTTTCTTGGCTATAATATAAGCAACCTGAAGAATGTAGGACTGTTTTTCACAAAATGTATCTTTTCTGAAAATCAGAGGTTTTTTTAAGATAAAATTTAGGGCTGACCACTTAGGGTTGAATAGTCTATCAGGGGACTCATCCCTGAAGAAGTCAGTAGCTCTAAACACATATAGAAATGAGTGACACTAGACATAGCTCAGTTTGTGAACTACCCTTGCCTGGAGAGTCACTCCTTCACTCTCTCATATTCACTCCTCCCACAGCTATCCCCACATTCACAATTCATCTTTACCTGGTCCAATTTTCCTCAAGTTTCTTACAACTCCTGCACTGACCCAATCTAAGTCAGGCCAGACTCTCATATCAAATACACACCCAAAGAGAGAAATCTACATGTACAGGTCACTTCACAAAATCAAAAACAACATCAATAGCAAAGACAGAATGTTCCTGTTGAAGCCACTAGTCCTGTGGACATGTTCTACAATGAGATTAACCTAGGTGAGCCTCAGGACACAGAATTCAAAAGAACAGTTTCCAAAGAACTTTATCAAATAATCTAAGAAGTTTGGGTTAAGACATGAACAAATACTTCATTGAATTTCATGAGGATAATAATAAGTACCTGAGAAAATATATCTATACTACTAAATGAAGTGCTAAAGCCAAATCTGAATTATAAGTCAGAATTCAGTAAAAAGATAGAAATATTAAAGAGATTGAATGTGGAATAAAAATAGAATTGGGAAACTCAATAACTTAAGTAGAAAACTCGAGGGAACTATGTACACATAGAGTGGATAAAGCAGAGGCAGAATATCGGGATTTGAAGATAAATTAGAGGAAACAGGCAACATGGTGAAAGGAAAAATATTAAGAATTGCAAGAGAGAAGACACAAGTCATATAAAATGACAACCATCAGAAAAGTAGCCAAAACTCTAGAAGCCAGAATAGCCTGAGCAATATATTCCATGTTCTAAAGGACCATGACTGCCAACCAATAATTCTGTACCTAGCAAAACTATCTACCACAGAAGTAGGAAAATTCAAAACTTTCCATGATACAAAGAACCTAAAAAAATATATATGTACACCAAAACAACCATAAAGTTAATACTAAAAGCAACAGTTCAAACTGAAAAGAGGAAAAAGTAAGAAACTCTAGAAAGAAAACAAACCAAACGATAATTAATGAAATGCAAAGTATGACTAAGAACTCAAACAGAAACACACACACACACACACACACACACACACACACATACACAGAGAGAGAGAAAGACAGAGAGAGAGAGAGAAAGAGAGAGAGACAGAGAGAGAGAGAGAGAGAAAGAGAGAGAGAGAGAATCCCAACAACAACAAAATGACTGCAACCAATACACAATATTTAATAATAATAACTTCAAATATTTTTTAACAGTCAAAATATTTTAATAAATGTTTTACAGTCAAAAGGCATGGACTACCTGAATGGGATAAGGAACAAAATTCATGTTTCTCTTGTCTACTAGAAACTTACTTTGGCTTTAAGGATATGCACCACTTTAAAGGGAAAAGATTGAAAAAAATATTCTTGAAAGTAGTTTTAGAAAGAAGGCAGGCACTATCATCCTAATATCTAATAAAACATACTTAAAACTAAAATTAATCAGAAGAGATCCTAAAGACTTCATTCTAATCATGGAAATGATCAAAAAATTATGTGGGACTTGAAGGATGGATTAGCAGTTAAGAGAACTTGTTGATCTTCCAGAGAATCTGGATTTAGTTCCAGCATCCACATGGTAGCTCAGAACTATCTATAACACTAGTTCCAGGGTATCTGATGTTCTCCTCTAGCCACCATGGAAGAAGACACAAATGTGATGCACAGACATACAAGTAGACAAAGCACCCATACATGCAAAATAAAAATTAAAATAAATCATGTCTAAAAAGAAGAAAAGAAAATATTACAATCTTAAAGAGATATGTCCCAAATTCAATACACCCAATTTCATTAGAGTACACTACTGTAATTTTAAAAAACAGATTAAGACAATCTAATGATAGTAGGTGATGTCAACACCCCACTTTATCTAATTAAATTATTTTATTTAATTTCATGTCATTTAATCTCACTTTAAATTAAATAAAATAAGGCAAAACTCCAAAATCGAATGGCATCTTATAGCAAATAGAATGAACAGATATCTAATAAATATCCTACCCAAACACTGAAGGATATAAATTCTATTCGGCAGCCCATAAGAGCTTCTTTAAAATAGAACACATGCTGAGAACCAAAACAAAAAAAAATTGGAATCATTACATGAATCCTATCTGACCATTGTTCAATAAAACATAAAATTGATGGCAGATTTCTAGCAATTGTATAAACTCATGGAGATTAACCAACTCATTGCTGAATGATGAATGGGCCAAAGTAGAAATCAAGAGAGAAATAAAAATAACCCTAAGAACTACATGAAAATAAAAACACAGCACAACAATGGTACATAAACAACTCTTTGGCTATGAAGGGAAATGAAATCATCAAATTTGCAGGTAAGCAGATAAGGCCTAGAAAACATTCTCTTGAGTGAGATGACCCAGACCTCAAGAGTACACACACATTTTCTCTCTTATCTGTGGCTCTTTGCTCCTATTCTTCAGATATGAGTATGTAACATGGAGGAACCACAGAAACCAGGATGAGGGAGGGTGAGGGAGGTCAATACTGAAGTAGAAGGAAGGAAGAGGAATGAATAACACCTCAAGTGACATTATTCCTCACAGGAGTCCTAGGCAATCTAACAAAAGACCTGAGTACCAAGCATGAGAAACCTCTGGTTAAGTTGTTGGTCAGAATAGTCCAAGAGACTCTGAAAACAATATAGGCTATTGTCATTGCCCTTTGTGGTCTCTCAGAGGTTGTCTCTATTGCTGAAGACATTACACACTTAATACACAGATCTTGAATGATGGTCTGGCTTCCATAGTATCACAGAATATTATGCAAACTGCCAGGGGAAGAAACAATTAATAGCCCTATCCTCGAGGGATACCTATGAACAACAATGACCAGCATGGCAAGATACCACTAAAAGTGTAGTACTACCATTCATGCATTGATGCCCATTCAACCAGAGGGAAGTCACACCTTCTACTGCAAATATAGCTAACAACTTGGGCTGCTGAGGTAATGGATGTTAGAGGAGAAACCTTCTGCCAATTTACTAGACCAGCATAACTCCAAACTACATCTAAAATTTACCCTTATATTCACAGAAAGTATAACTCTCACCCTTCATTAAGAAAGATCTTCTTTACAGTAGATTGAGACCATTACAGAAAACTACAACTGGGCATAATTCAGAAACCAATGGATGGTGGACTCAGACCCAATGAATAAATTTACAATAAAATTCCATCTGAAGCTCCTGGAACATTGTAGAAAAAAAGCAGAAAGATTGTTAGAACCCCAGGACCAAGAAATCTGGTATGAGACTGTGTGTCCTAAAAATGGCTTCCAAAAATGACCCCAAACAGTGATAATATCAATAGATGTGTTTATGATGAAAGCAGCGGGGTGGGGGGAGTTTCACAGGGTTCCATCCCTAGGCTAAGACCTACAAGCATGACTGCTGAGAGAGACAAAACTGGTATCTCCCAGAGATAAACTTCCTTATGGTTACCTCATACCAAGTTGTCATCCCTGAAATCACATACACACAAACTATAAGAACAGACTCAGCAAGTTTTTATTACATATTTGTAAGTGTGTGTGTGAGTATGCATGCATGTACATGCATGTGCCCAGGCATGCAGCATGTGTACAAGCATGTAACACTAATAATCAAGGGAAAGGTGGCCAGAATATCAACTTTTCTGTAGTGCAGTAGGGCATGGGAGGAAATAAAGGGCGAGAGGAAGGATAGTAAATGGAGAAAGTGATGTAACTATATTTTAATTTTAAACTATATTTAACAAGATAGAAATATCCCCCCAAAACTGAAGTTATTATCTCATGCTATCAGTGTGGAGTCATTCATACACACACACACACACACACACACACACACACACAGTACCATGAAAAGATTCAGCCTGTGATTGTGGTTTTGTAATTGGTTATTGCTTTGATAAGTGTGCTAGCTCTGAGGATAGGTATCAGAGATAAAATTCCTTGATGATTCTTACTCAGCTAAACTCTGACCAGTGGGCCTTTCGTGCATTAGAATTAACACTGAAGAAAAGCAGTATGCTCAGCAACAGGGTGACACATAGGTACAAAGACATGAACTAAAAATGTCTTGAATTAGTACAACACATTGTGATCTATAATTACATAAATCTTCATGATCACCCCTGCCGCCTACTGAAGCTGTCTCGAGGGGATGTTGAGTGAGGGCAACTCTTCACACATTGTCAGGACAAGTGGAACTCCTGTTCTGATTACTTCCTCCATTTTCCTCTGTGAGTGATACATGTTTGTTTTCCATCTAGCTTCATAAATCTGTTAGTCTTTTCTGCAAGTTAACTTGAAACTTGAATACCAATCAGCGTTCACCCAGCCAAGCTTCTCTTTCAGAAGATTGAGCAATTCATAGTATGGGAACTCTTTCAGACAACATGGATGTCAATGCTGACTTTACTCAATTTCCTGACTCTCTGTTTGACCAGGCTCAATAAGAAAGAATTCTATGTTGACATCAAATGGAGCTTTTCAAACAGAATTGTAATTTGTGCTTAATTATCGAACTTATTAAAAATTGTATTTCCTCTTCCTGATGGTTTGTCAGTGTTTCTATTTAATCATATTGTGTGAGTCAGGAGAGTTCAAGAGACACCCATTTCAAATCTTCCTTCAAAAGTTATTGGGAGACTGCCATATTGTCATCATGAAAGAAAAATTTTAAATATAAATAAAAGAGCCATAGTCTCTGAGCAATGAAGGTCTGCCCTTCTGAGCAAGGAGTGTGTCATGTTGGTCCAACAATCTGTCTGTGACCAATCTAGAGCCATGCACATGTTTACCGCCTATGTAAATTTAATTATTTTTCCTTAGACAAATGCAGAACGTAACCACATGGTCAAGAGAATAACACACAGCCGGGCGGTGGTGGTGCACGCCTTTAATCCCAGCACTTGGGAGGCAGAGGCAGGAGGATTTCTGAGTTCGAGGCCAGCCTGGTCTACAAAGTGAGTTCCAGGACAGCCAGGGCTACACAGAGAAACCCTGTCTCGAAAAACCAAAAAAAAAAAAAAAAAGAGAATAACACACAGTTAAGTTTAGCTCCTGCTTAGGCTGTCCATCTCAAGTGGTCAGCTCTGGACACATGTACATTTTAGCAATGCTAAATAGATTCAGTATATTATATGTACATGTGTCTTTGTGTGTGTGTGTGTGTGTGTGTGTGTGTGTGTGTGTGTGTGTGTAAAACAGTAACAAAGAAGGGTCAAAAGAGTGGCAGAGGAATGCCTTGTCAGGTATCAGTGGGAGGAGAGGTCCTTGGTCTTTTGAAGGCCAATAGAGGCCCCAGTGTGGGGAAATTGAGTGGGGGTCGTGGGAGTGGGTTGGGCGGAGGAGCATATTCTTGAAGGCAGAGTGTGGGAGGATGGGATTTGGGAGGGGGAAAACCAGGAAAGGGTATAATCTTTGAAATGTAAATGCAGAATACATTCAATAAAACAAAAAGAAGGCTCTTTGAGGGGGTCTTTGGAAGTAGTGAGGGAGGGGCAGGAGTAATATAGATGAAGCACTCACGTGTAAAGTTCTCAAAACAATTAAAATTTGCTCTTCAACAATAAACCACACCAATGGAGCCCTGTTTCCAAAAACATAGTAGCAATAGACTCTGAATAAGGAAAATGTTTTTGGTTACATTATTTAAAAATATAGTAAATACTGCTACTTGCTCACTCAGAAATTATTTCTCATAAATCACTTTCATTTTTCACAAAATGATAGTTTTCCTCAGGATATTCTCATTAGGCTCCATTTTTCAGAAAGGCACAGAGGCTTTCATTAGCTCGTTGGGAAGCAGGGCCCATGTCCAGATCCAGAGACCACCTTAAGCCCCAACAGTGAGCCACATTTATCCAGGAAAGTGGTTGGTTTATACCAGACTGAGGGGTGTATTCAAGTGACATAGGAGAGTAAATCTGATGAAAAAAAATAAAAAGAACAGAAGAAAAACACTTGAAGATGTTTGCCTTGCCTTCAGGCCACAACCAGCTGCCATCTTGAGGTCATGGAGGAAGTCAGCCTGAAGGAAATGCTGAGGTGTGTGGGTGTGTGGGGTGGAAAGATGATATGGCAGGAAGGCAGGATTTTGATGACATCGAAAATGCTGAATTGACTCACCTTGGAATGGCCCTCCTCCAGGGCTCTTGCTGTGCGAGATAATGAATCCCTTCATTATTTAAGACATTTTAAATTGGAATTCCTGATACTCACGGCCAAAATCATCCTAACTAACCTACAGCAATATCATTTTATGAGACTATCAAGAGTAGTAAGATGCCTGACCTTACTAGAAGGGAGGGAAGTTTCTTCCCACATGGCCTGTTCCAGGGCTGTTCCCTGACAGCTTCCAGTTCTATAAGCAAGTGTTGGAACTTGGTAAAATGAAAGACAATTCAAAGGCAAACTAAAAGATGTATCAAATATGAAGGAGTGAGAGCAACACAGAATGCTCACCAGGGAAGGGTTGTGACAAATAGGGGACAGACTCAAAGCTACAGCTTTTGCTAAATCTATCATTCTGGAATCTCTACCCAAAATAAATGATGCCTTCAGGTACTCTGAAAATGAGTCAGGTGAGCATGCATGAATGATAATCAGAAATGGCCAAGGTGAGTATAATCAGAATAGACAAAGTCATAGGCTTCCATCTTGGAAAATATTCTATATATGTCAGTAAAGCTCTAACAAGGAGCTCTAATAGTTGTAACTCCTACACTTGAAGCAGACTGAATCGTCTACCATAGTTGTTATTTATAATAGCCAGAAGCTGGAAAGAACCCAGATGTCCCTCAACGGAGGAATGGATTCAGAAGATGTGGTATATCTACACAATGGAATACTACTCTGCAATTAAAAACAATGAATTCACGAAATTCCTAGGCAAATGGTCAGATCTTGAAAATATCATCCTTAGTGAGGTAACCCAATCACAAAAGAACACACATGGTATGCAGTCACTGATAAGGGGATATTGACCTAGAATCTCGGAATACCCTAGACACAATCCGCATATCAATAGATTTCTAAGAAGATGGAAGGAGAGACCCCTGGTCCTGGAAAGACTGGATGTAGGGGAACGCCAGGACAGAGTAACGAGAGGGGGTTGAATGGAGAAAAGAGGGAGGGAAGGGGGCTTATGGGACTTTCGGGGAGGGAGGAAACGGGAAAGGGGAAATGATTTGGAATGTAAATTAAAAAAAATAAAATAAAATAAATAATTAAAAAAAAACATTTTTTTTCTTTAGTAAATTTTTTGTGGCTTGCAGACATGCCTAAATACTAAATATAATGTGGAGACTTTAAAAGTTGATAAAGTAGTACCTTTTATTAGTTTTTAGTCAATTTGGGTTCTGAGAAACCTTAATTAAAAGTACATAGAATTCTCACAGACCTCTTTGTCCCCCTCAGAGAAATTCTGCCCACTATTATCAACCATCCAGTGTGCATGCTCCCAAGCCTACACTGATCGTACATTTGCTCTGCTAGATGTTCACATCATTGTTACACAAAGGTGGTAGTGTGCACTAACACTTACTGGTTTGTGTGTGTGTATACATGTGCACTTCCTTGTTTGATAACTGTATGACAAGTATCAATCATTACGCTGTTGTACAAAACTCATTGCTCATTACCCTCAAAATCCCATGATTTCACTACGTATCCTTACCTCCCTCTAAAGTCACCAAGAATCTTTCTCCTGTCTTTTCTAGAATAGATACAGAACTCTCTACAGTCTGTAGGCTTCCCAGGTGGGCCCGTTCTCTTAGATTCATGGTCTGAGTTCCCCGTAAAGTTACCTACCGTGTTAGTCACTTCTCTTCAGTGTTTAAGCACAACCTGTAGTTAGGATATACCACTGTATATTTACTTGCTATTAATGTGACCAAGATATTTCCAAGTTGGAAGAATTGTGAATAAATCTACTGTAAGCATCCCTGGGCAGGTTTGCATGCAGATGTAAACTTTCAGTTAACTTAGATAAATTGACATGTCTTAAAGTGTAACCTGACATAGTGTCTTCCAACATGTTATATTTCTTACAGTGGTGAATGAAGTTCCTTCCCATTTCTGTAGGAATCTAATAATGTCAAGAGCTACCCCCAAATATAGATATACTGCATCAAAATAACTGGGATTTAGACCTGGCTTTATACATTTTGTAAAATTCCATGGTGAAATTGACACTTGTCTAGAATCTAGATCCAACAAAATCTACTGAATTTGCCTCTGAATATATCTCAGCAGTGTGGCAACGCTTAGCTCTGGAAGCCACAGTTCTGAAACCTGAAGTCAGATTGCAGCCAAAGAAATTGGGATGTGAGGAGCTGTGTGATTGTGTCAGATGATGGGAGGGAAATGCTTAGTCTAGGAAGAAAAGGACTCAGAGGAACCAGAGGAAGAAATCACATCTTCTCATTGGATGTGTAAGGTCTGGTGTGTGAGGGAGGAACTGTCATTTGATAGCTCTGAAATAAAGGCAGAGTGAACTAATCCTTGGAACTGACAAGACAACCCAGAGCGATACATAAAACACTTTTCAAGCCATTAAATGTTCAGCCATGGAAATGTCTGTTCCTGGAAAAATGGTAAATTTTCTCATAACTGCAATTCCCCCAGAGGCTAGATAATAAAAAGAAATAAAACCAGGAGGGCTATGAAGGGAACACTTGCTTCCAACAGAGGATGGACCAGAATACCTTGAAGGCTGTTTTAATTCTGAGATCAAGCCAACTAGAGATGAAGCATCCATTGGACTCACCTATTTGTGTCTACAGTGTGTGCAGAAACTGCTACCACATAGTAAGCAACAGCAGCACCAGACACTCCCTGCTTCATATTCCTAATCCTCATAGTAACCCGAAATAAACCTACTGCTTTTCACAGGGTTTGTAGATCAAAAAATCAAGTTTCTCAGGCTCTGGGTAAACTACCTTTAGGGCCGATAAGTGGTCCAGGCCTGGTGTCATAGGCCTGAAAACTCAGCTACACAGGAAGCTGAGGCAACAGGATTGCTAAGTCTTGAATAGCTACAGGGTCAGTTCAAGGCCAGGTAGGGGCAACTTATAGAGAGCTTGTCTTATAATAAAAAAGTGAAAGGAAATCTGGGACACAGTATGTTTTGATTGTAAAGCACTTGCCTAGCATGTGTAAGGACCTAATATGAAGGGGAGGTGGGGAGGAAGGGAGGGAAGATGAAAAGGATGGAATGAGATAGGCAGACAAACAGACAAACACAGACACAGTGAGACAGAGACAGAGACAGAAAACAAGAAGAGAGATACTGCTTGAAACCATAGTTTTTTCAAGGCTACAAATTTAGTGAGTTCTCAAAGTCTACAATATAAGCATAAGGCTCTATTTTGTGCTTGGGTCTTTTATAATCTCTCACCATCTAAAATTCCCACTTATGTCTCATGGCAATTCTCAAGTCACATAAGCTGAAGTTACTTTTCTCTCCAGGCCCATAGACTCCTGCCAACGAGGCTTCACAGAAGGTTTTATTTTCCCAGTTCCAATACTGTTTCTTTTTGTCTCCACTTCTTTCTAAACATAAGCATGCTCCAGGACAGTCAGAATCTACTTAAACTTTTGATGACTTTAAGTCAAATCAAATTCTCTATCTTGAAGTATCTCATAGAAGTTATGTTCATTCTTGTCCTATTATGTATTTGCAGTATGATTTTAAAAAGCGAGTTTATTGAGCATGTTACAAGGGACAACAGCCTGGGCAATAAGTGTATCCCATAGATTGCTTAAGAATTTTTTTTTAAGATTTCAACTCAGAATTTTATTGAAGAAATACCATGATCTGGAACAATCAGAGGGCTTATCCAAGGGAAAATGGCTACTTGGCAGTCAAAAAGAGACTGTAGTTTTGCCTTTTGACTTAATAATTGGTGCACTTAGCTTTGCAGCTGTCTTACAGGAATCAGACATTCCAACAGTTTTTGGGTGGCCTGAATTTCTCTTTGTTTGAGCTGTACCAAGTACCCAGGTTATAATGACTTCTATTCTTTTAAAAAATTATTGACAGTTCTGTACTGTAAGACCCTCATCCTAGCTGCCTGGAAACCAGTATTCTGCTAGTGGTGTTCAAATGAAGATGTAGAACTCTCAGCTCCTCCTGTACCATGCCTGCATGGGTGGTGCCGTGCTCCTGCCTTGATGATAATGGACTGAACCTCTGAACCTGTAAGTCAGTCCCAATTAAATGTTGTTCTTTATAAGAGTTGTCTTGGTCATAGTGTCTGTTAAAAGCAGTAAAACCCTAACTACGAACACTTTTTAATGTGTCTTGTTTCTCCCTCAAAAGTCCCTCCTTAAACACCCATCCAAAGTTGAATGAAGACTCACACAATGAAGATAATACATTTTGACTAAATAAAACAGTTGAAAGCAAAAAGGAGCTTAAATGATTTCTTCAGGGCCACAAAGGTCATTTATGGCTCAGCTAGACTTGCCTTATATTCTTTATTGAGATTTTCACACACACATATGTACACATAAAGGACTTTTATTATAAGGACATTAGATTTCAGTGGTAGAGTATTTGACTAGCAGGTTCAAAGTCAGGAGTTCAGTCCCCAGTGTAAAAAAAATGTTTTTGATAACCAATACCATAAAGAAATTCTGCTAGACACAAACAAAACAAAGAGAACATGCTAAGATCAAATTAACTCACCAAGGAGCACAAGGCAGATAGAGTGCTAGTAAAACCATCTTCTAATTAGGGCTGAGAAGATAGTTCAAATGCTGGAATGGCTGTCTAGCCTGCACAAAGATGAAAATATCTAGGACCACATGGTCTTTGGTCTGGTGATGCATGTCAATAATTCCAGTGCTCAGGAAGTAGAGACCAGAAACTCAAGGTCAACGGTGGCTGCATAAGGAGTTTGAAACTTGCTTGTGATACCTGGGATGCCACCTTGAAATAAAATAATAAAATCCCCTTGTCTGCTATGGGAAAGGCAAATCAGAAACTCTGGATATCATTACATATTTAATGATATTTTGCCACAGGTAAGTAAAACCAAATCCCACAAACCAAGATCTGTCAGAATAGTTACTAAATGCATGAGTGCCAAAGTTCACAAATACACAGAAACCCATATTTCTGTGGTGTTGAAAACACCCTCTCTGAACAAATAAATCTGGGAAATGTCATTGTCATGCCAACATATTTTTTAAAAAGTGATATATCATCTTCACAGCATCCCTTCCATGTCACATGGGGAGAAGAAAAATAAAATGCCTTTTAACAAACTGAAGGGATGCAGAGAGAGCTTTAAAATTGGAGAACTTGATAGAAAACACACATCAAAACTATATAAATTATTTTTAGAGGTAATCATTTTATCACACTGAAAGTTGATATGAATGATCAGCAGTACACTTGAAGTTACTGTCCACATCTATAAAGGCCAACACAGCCAATTCCAGAGAGCACGTCAATTCTAAAGAGGAAGAAAATCTTAAAGAGTAATAAAATATTCTGAGAAAATGTTCAATGACTGGCCCCTACACACACCAAAATAGTTAAGCTCAATATGCTGAATGACTAATAGCAATTTTTTTTAATGTGAATGTGATCAGTTTAGTGATTCCAAATGTTTTTAGAGGAAATTTTAAATGCAACACCTAAAGGGGGGGCTAGAAAAATGGCTCAATGATGAGGCGTGCTTACAACTCCTGCAGAGGACCGGACTTCTGTTCCAAACCCCAAAGTCACAACCATCTGTAACTCCAGTTCCAGGGCTCTAATGTTTCCTCCTACCATCCACAGGTACCTGCACTCATGTGTGCATAGCCACACCTAGGTATACACATACATATAATTGAAAATTAAGATAAATCTTTAAAGAAAACCACTGAATGGCAAATTTGCTATGTTCCCTGGATACACAATGCTCTGGTTTTCCATATCGACCAATCAATGGTGTCACCATTTCTTGAAACCTCATATTCAGTTATGTCTTCTCATTCCAAATTCTCCTTCTCAGCCTCAACTGCAATCCTTCTTGAGCTTTCAGGTGAGTACGTTCCATGAGATTGTTAAGGGAAACCCACAAACTGAATATAGCCCCAACACAGATTTCTTTCTCTAGTCACAAATTCATTTTCATTTTTTATTCTTCTCACCTTTTAGCATGCATATACACACATGTACACACACATAGACACACACAGACACCCACAAACCACACCATACAAACATACAAAATCCTTCTAGGAACACAATATATGATACCTTCTCATTACACAGAATGACTCTCACAGAGTTTGCATAAGAGGTACACTAAAGAGTCTTCCCTTTTGGCCACCATCTGCAGCAGGGAACCAGGCAGCTCCAAAGGCTTCTGTGCTTAGCCCGCCAGGAGAGAGTGATCTCCCAGCAGTGCTTTCACTTCTTAGTGCTGAGGTGAGATCGCCACCTTCTTTCTGGAGGGGAACAGCTAGGAGCACACAGGGCAGACAATCAGTGGAGCAGCTGGGACAGGAGTCTCCCCTTCTGGCCACCATTTGCAGCAGGGAACCAGACAGCTCCACAGTCTTCTGTGCACAGATCCTGCCAGAGGAGAGTTGGTCTCCCAGGAGTACAGACACAGGCTTACAGGCCCATAGGAGGGACAAGCTCCAGCCAGAGACAGCAAGACCAACTAACACTAGAGATAACCAGATGGCGAAAGGCAAGCACGAGAACCCTAACAATGGAAATCAAGGCTACTTGGCCACATCAGAGACCAGTTCTCCCACCACAGCAAGTCCCAGATACCCCAACACACCGGAAAAGCAAGGGTTGGATTTAAAGTCTCATCTCAGGATGCTGTTAGAGGCCATCAAGAAGGACATAAATAACTCCCTTAAAGAAATACAGAAGAGCATGGGTGAACAGGTAAAAGCCCTTAAAGAGGAAACACAAAAATCCCTGAAAGAATTACAGGAGAACACAAACAAACAAAAGAAGGAACTGAACAAAACCATCCAGGATCTAAAAATAAAAGTAGAAACAATAAAGAAATCACAAAGTGAGACATCTCTGGAGATAGAAAATCTTGGAAAGAATTCAGGAGTAATAGATGCAAACATCAACAACAGAATACAAGAGATACAAGAAAGAATCTCAGGGGCTGAAGATACCATAGAAAACATTAACTCAACAGTCAAAGAAAGTGCAAAATGCAAAAAGCTCCTGAGCCAAAACATCCAGGAAACCCAGGACACAATGAGAAGACCAAACCTAAGGATTATAGGTGTAGAAGAGAGCAAAGATTTCCAACTTAAAGGACCAGTAAATATCTTCAACAAAAGTGTAGAAGAAAACTTTCCTAACCTAAAGAAAGAGATGTCCATGAACATACAAGAAGCCTACAGAACTCTAAACAGACTGGACCAGACCAGAAAGTCCTCCCGTCACATAATGATCAAAACACCAAATGCACTAAACAAAGAAAGAATATTAAGAGAGTAAGGGAAAAAGGACAAGTAACCTATAAAGGCAGGCCTATCAGAATTACATCAGACTTCTCACCTGAGACAATGAAAGCTAGAAGATTCTGGGCAGATGTCATACAGACCATAAGAGAACAGTAATGCCAGCCCAAACTACTATACCCAGCAAAACTCTCAATTACCATAGATGGAGAAAACAAGATATTTCATGATAAAACCAAATTTACACCATATCTTTCCACAAATCCAGTCCTACAAAGGATAAAAGATGGAAAACATCAACACTAGGAAGGAAACTACACCCTAGAAAAAGCAAGAAAGTAACAAACCCAACAAACCCAAAAGAAAATAACCACACAAGCATAAAAATAACATCAAAAATAACAGGAAGCAACAATCACTATTCCTTAATATCTTATAACATCAATGGACTCAATTCCCCAACAAAAAACATAGTCTAACAGAAATATTTTTCATGTAAATCTTCAATTTTATCAGAAAATATTTGTGATTCCTCTTTCAATCAATTTAGTAATGTTTATGTCTACCATTTTAACTGTATTATTTTCCATGATAATCTTTAATTTTAATATTTTTCTATATATTTTTTCAATTTTATCAGAAATATTTTGCATGTAAATCTTCAATTTTGTCAAAAAATTTTATAATTCCACTTTCAATCAACTTAGGAATATTTTATGCCTACCATTTTATCTGTATAATTTTCCATGAAATACTTTTAACATGTTTTTCTTTATATTTCTTGAATTTTATCAGAAATATTTTCCTTGTAGATCTTCAATTTTATCAGAAAATGTTTGTAATTCTACTTTCAAACAACTTAGGGATATTTTTATGCCTACCATTTTATCTGTATAATTTTTCCATGAAATAGTCAATCTTAATGTGTTTTTCTATATATTTCTTCAATTTTATCAGAGATATTTTCCATGTAAATCTTCAATTTTATGAGAAAATGTTTATAATTCCACTTTCAATCAACTTAGAAATATTTTTATGCCTACCATTTTATCTGTAATTTTCCATGATAATCTTCAATTTTAATGTTATTTTATATTTTTCTACAATTTTATTAGAAATATTTCCCATGTAAATCTTCAATTCTATCATAAAATGTTTCTACTTCCTTTTTCAATTAATTTAGCTAAGTTTTTATGTCTACCATTTTACTCTTTAATTTTCCATGAAAATTGTCAATCTTAATATGTTTTTCTATATGATTCTTCAATTTTGTCAGAAACATTTTCCATGTAAATCTTTAATTTTACCATAAAACATTTTTACTTCCTTTTTTAATAAAGAATTTTTTAAAAAAGATATAAAAAGCTTTAAAAACACCAATATATTGTACCGGAAAAGAAGGTCTACTTGCCACATAAATATCAGAACAACAAAATCTGTGCAACAGAAAAGGAACATTATATATGGCTGGGGAAAAGAGCCAGGTAACATACAACGGTAGACCTATCAGAATTACACCTGAAACTTCATACTATCAAAGGACAATCTAGCAAGATGATATTTCAATTCTGAACATGTATGCCCCAAAGCCAAGAGTACCCACATTTGTAAAAGAAACATTGCTAAAGCTTAAATTGCACATTGAACCCCACACATTAACAGTGGGAGATTTCAGCACCCCACTGTCACCAACTGACAGATCATCCAGATAAAAACTAAACAGAGAAATAAGTAACTATCCGATGTTATGAACCAAACAGACCTAACAGACACCTACAAAATATTTCACCCAAACCAAAGAATACACCTTCTTCTTAGCACATCATGGATCCTTCTCCAAAACTGATCATATAGTTAGTCACAAAGCCAGTCTCAGCAGATACAAGAAAATTGAAATAACACCATGTATGTTACCAAACCACCATGATTTAAAGCTGGATTTGAACAACAGAAACAGCAGAAAGTCTACACAACCATGGAAAGTAAACGAATCTATGCTCAATGATACCTTGAACAGGAAAGAAATAAAGAAGAAATTAAAGACTTTCTAGAATTCAATGAATTTGATTACTACTGATTTTTTTTTTTGCTCTTTCTGTTTTCACAGCTTCCTGCATTCAAGATGTAAATATGAAGTAGAAACAGAAGTCTAAATCTGGGTAGAGTTAACATCTGCTGTGGGCTACTTTTAAAAAGTTTACTACAGTGGTTTGGTTGGTCATTCTGAGAAATGGCCTTTAAGCTAAGGAAACACATCTTCAAACCTGTAATATACTTTCCCCTATGTTATGCCTCCACTGAGCCTGTCTTGCACATATCACCGCCTCCTATGCAAGCTTAGGTAAACATCACTCAAACCAGAGTGCCTTCCCTACTCTTCCCTGTGACATGAACCCTAAGGTGCTTATTTTCAGTCATACTCACAAAAACAGTTTAGTGAGAGTAAGTGTCTCAGTGCTAAGCTGAGACATTCAGGATTTATATTAAACAGTAAAAGAAAACATGCTATCTTTGTAAATAAACATCTTTAAAAGTAAGATATCAAACTTCAGTTTACATTTCCTTTTCAAGGCCAGGTTGTCTGTATCAAAGATCCACAAACTACTATTACTAGAACCCAAACTTTGGTATAGGTGGCCCTGTGCCACACAGCATTTTTGTAGTTTCTTTCTGGCCTGATTAAATTATGCGGAGTTATTTTGTAATCCTGCTTGAGATTTAATCCTGCTTGAGATTCAAAGGGAATTATTTTCTGTATTTGGCCATTTAACCAAAAAACTTCATAACTAAAAGAAGTAAATTTCTGTTGTTTACTAACTACCCAGGCTGTGGGATTTTGTTATTGTAGCAAGAATATAATGTGACAATTATCTTGGAAAAATAACATGTTATCATTCATCCATTTGGGTGTTCCAACTGTCTGTTATGCCCTGACTTTCATGTACATCTCTCATCATTCTGGAATCACTTCAGATTCTGCAGAGTTCCAGGGAACACTCTGGTTAAAACTGAAGTGAAGAAATCTAAATGCATGACCATGGTCATATTAGTTCTCCAAGTAGATCTCCTGTTTCTTTCACACAAATGCAAACATACACATGAAGCTTTCTAAAGTCAAGAAGAAAATCCTTGGGAAGATAAGTCATGTTAGCAATAAAAATATTTCAGTATAGTGATACATAAATATCACCATTGTCTTGGGAGGTAAGTTTATTCAGTAGTAGAAAGTTTTTCAAAATTTTAACTTTGGTTAAAGCAGGTTGATGACATATCATGATTAGGCACTCTCACATCAGAATGGCTAAGATCAAAAACACAGGAGACAGCAGTTTTGGCGAGGATGTGGAGAAAGAGGAACACTCCTCCACTGCTGGTGGGATTGCAAGCTGGTACAACCACTCTGGAAAGCTGTCTGGCTGTTCCTCAGAAAACTGGGCATAATACTCCCGGAGGATCTGGCTATACCACTCCTGGGCATATACCCAGAGGCTTTACCTACATGCAATAAGGACACATGCTCCACTATGTTCATAGCAGCCTTATTTATAATAGCCAGAAGCTGGAAAGAACCCAGATGTCCCTCAATGGAGGAATGGATTCAGAAGATGTAGTATATTTACACAATGGAATACTATTCTGCAATTAAAAACAATGAATTCACGAAATTCCTAGGCAAATGGTCAGAACTGGAAAATATCATCCTTAGTGAGGTAACCCAATCACAAAAGAACACACATGGTATGCAGTCACTGATAAGGGGATATTAACCTAGAATCTCGGAATACCCTAGACACAATTCGCATATCAATAGATTTCCAAGAAGATGGAAGGAGAAACCCCTGGTCCTGGGAAGACTGGATGTAGGGGAATGCCAGGACAGAGAAGCGAGAGTGTGTTGAATGGGGAAAAGAGGGAGGGAAGGGGGCTTATGGGACTTTCAGGGAGGGAGGAAACGGGAAAGGGGAAATGATTTTGAATGTAAATAAAAAAAAACTTAGAAAATAAAATAAAATTTAAAAAAAGAAGCATTTTTTAATAATCTATTCCAAGTTTTTCCATGAATTTTCTCTGCCTGACTTGCATGTATCTACTGTAGAGAAATTTTAACCCAGCAACATGGCTACTCTGGCAAGGAATCACACATCTGAAGAACTTCTAGGTCTGTGTGATCCAGCAGGAATGACACACCTTTAATCTCTCTGACTAGAATACAGACATACCTTTAGTACCTTTAATTCCAAACAAGGTAAGGTTAGTTTGTAAAATGAAGCAGCCATGTTTGATAGTGACATCTAATTGAGGGGCAGACAAATAATGAATCGGAGAAAGAACTGACAGAATGAAACACAGATAGGATGTGCCCAGCTCTCAGGAAAACAGCTTAGGAAAGAAAGACAGTCTATAGGAAAGCAGCACGGTGGGGAGGCAGTTTTACCAGGACATTTTTACACACAGGTTGCAGGTGAAGACAGAATGAGACAGAGCCAGAAGATGAGAACAGATTGCCGGTTAGTTTGAGGCTAAGCAGAGCAATTCAGTCAGAAGCTGAGAGAAGCCAGTTTGAAACAATCAGCTTAGAGAAGAGTTTTGAGCCGGAACAGCTGGGCTCAGACAGACAGAATTTAGAAAGACCTAGAAATGGTAATCTACTCAACAGTAAACCTCCAGGAAGACATTTGGTGAATAAAATTTATTTCTACAATTTTCTTCATTGCTGTATATTATTCTAATACACATAGACTAGCCTTTGTCACTACAGTGAAATGCAATGAGCATGTGCCATGGAGTCTGTGTCACACATCTGAAAAAGTTATGCAAAACAGAAAAGAAAATGACAGCAAGAGTGGAATGTTGGCTTCTAGCCATGTCATTGCTGCGGCCTGAATGTGCTCCACATTCCAAATAATACGTTAAAAACTAATTGTCAATGTGACAGCATTAAGTAGTATGACCTTTAAGAGGTGATTAAGATACAAGGGTAGAGCTGCCATGAGTGAGATTAATGGTTTTATGAAAGGATTTGAAAGATGCCTTTTGTTCTTATACCTTCTGCTACATGAACCCCAGTAACAGTGGTCCATCCCTTTGTATCAGACAGCAGTTCTCACTAAACGTCAAATCTGTTTCTGACCTTGGACTTCGTAGCTTCCTTAATCATGAGAAGTAAACCTCTCTTATTTATTAATACACTCAGTTTAAGGAATTCTGTAACAGTAATAGCAATGAATAAAGACATCTATCTAAGAAATTCTTACAAGTCTATAAGCATCCATTTCTACCTGTTTAAAAGCATCTTATATTAAACATAGAATAATATTCTGAAAATTGCATAATAACCTATGATTAAGTAAATGTTTTTCAAAATATATCAATTTGTTGGTGCTAGCAAAAGCTTTTCATAATTCTATAAGACCACTAGAATTTTCATAATTCTATGAGAAAAATAAAAATAGATCAAGAGAAATATCAAATATATATTGAGTACATTTCTCCCTTTAGCACAAAATTGCCAAAACAATGCCCTGTGGTAGCCAGATGGAAGAGTTTTACCAGAGAAACTAACACATGGTTAACAGTGGAAAGCAATCTTAAGAGTTGCAATATAATATCCTAAGAATTTAGAAGACATGACTATTTCAAATTTTCACTTGTTCCCTTTGTAAAGAAGAATAAGAGATAATATGGAAAGCGGTAGGACACTGGTAACTGCAAGTCATTATGCTAGTTGCACCACCAAGTGAAAAGGGATACTATAATCCAAAATCCAACTGTTAAATGTTTGCACTTTGCTGAAGTGAGGGATTTTTTTTCCAAAGACAAGATTAAATGTTTTGTTTAGTAACAAGAAGATTTGAACATAAAAACAAAAAATCAACAAATAAACAATGCAAGCAGTCAAGAGAACTGAAGCTATTTAAGGTTTTATAAAAAGGGAATAGAAAGTTCTGCAGGAAATTAATAATTAAACATATTCACAATGTCCTAAGTGCTCTTTTTTCTGTTTGAAATTCTTTGAGCTTATTCATTTTTAAGATGCATTATTTCCAGTTCAAAAGTAATGACAAAATGCTAATTTTATGACTTAATTCATGAGAGCATAATTTTATTTTACTTTCTAAAAACATTCCAGCATGAGAGCATAATTTTATTTTACTTTCTAAAAACATTCTAACATGTTTTCAAGGTATTCTAAAGGTCTCTTTTTAGTATCAGACAAAATTGCATATGTAAAAATACATAATTTATACCCAAAAATAAACAATTAAACTATTTAATCAGCACTTTGTAAAGGCACATGCACACACACACACAAAACAAGCTGTTGATGTTGTAGTTCCTTTCAAACCAAAAGAAAAAAAAAGGATAGTAATAACTTAGTTTGAGCTCTGATGATCCTGAATTCCAACTCTGTGAACTGAATCGAGTTATTTTAACAAACACAAAGAAGTTCCTGTCGTAGGAATATGTCAGAATTCAGAATAGCCGACACTCCTTGGAAAATGTTCCAGAGACAGAATAGTGTACCAGATCCCTAAGGATGTCTTCACTATAAAACATGTATTCGTTATTCCTCCTCCCCCATATCTCATCATTAATGATGATAAGCGTCTTCTCTAAGGAATTTAAAGAAGCTAGAGACCCCACAACCTACCTGCTGGAGCATAGGGGTGTAGATAAAGCATAGAGGTGAGTCAAAGCAAGGAGTAGGACCATATCTTAGCTCCAATGTGAGGCCAATAACTTAGACATGGTGAACATGGTCAGAGAAATTCAAAAGAAGCATAAAACCCACTAGATCAAGAAACAAACAAGGACCACCATCCCAGTCTGTCATACAGTCTAGGAGTAGGTGGATACCCATGCCTTTTGATGTGGCACAACTGCTTTCAGAAATCATCCAGGTAGCCAATGAGAATTTATAAACTGCGAAGCCACAGTGAGAACATACCTTGATAGGGAGAACATGATACTTGTTCTCACGGATTTTAGCAACAAAACATAGTTTCTTATTGGTGGAGGCAGCTGATAGTAGAGTGAGCCTCGATTAAAATTAACAGAGGAATCAAGTAGTAAAGTTTGTATAGCTATCTGTGTGACTGGAGAGGACAGTGAGGCAATGGGGTTCTATTAGAACTTAATGGTTGTAAACAAGGGTGGATGGATGACACTAAAGACCTGAGTCTCTGATGTACTAAAACAATCTTCAAAGCCATGGACCCTTGAGAACCACCTGAGCCTTAAGATGAAAGTACAGATCACATCAGAACACAGTCTCCTGGACTAAAAAGTCAGACTGGACCAAACACTTTGGTAATATTTGAAAATACAGTTATGATGAGGAATTAATGTATAAATAGAAAGTGGCCCATGAGATTAGAATAGATGAATTTGACTAAGGCTATATTTGCCTTGGTAGAAAGCATGCCTAGCACACACAAGGCCCAAAATTCCATCCCCATCACCCCTCCCACACACACACACAATCATCATCATCATCATCATCATCATAATGATAATAAGCACATTGGAATATAACTGCAATTCAAGCACTTAGGAAGTAGAGGCAAGAGAATAATATAGTCAAGGCCACCCTTAGATCCTATATTAAACCAAACTATAAGAGTCCCATCAATCTCCCCATATCACGAGATAAAATTTCATTTGAAAGACATTTGGTTAAAATAAAAATAAGTTACTCTCTGAAGATATTTTCTATCAATCCTAAGAGAAGCATCTGCTGACCCTGCATGTTCACAGAGCATGCTGTAGTCCTTCTTTTACTCTAACATGGGTTAAAATTGAGCTCTATTTTTCTCATTATCAATTCTCCCTTTTATAAACCAAAAATTCAGCTCATAAAATTTTTACAGGAAACTGTCATCAAAAAGCTACTGGTTTTTATCAAAATTCAGTATAAAGTAAATCAAACCCACTGTTCTTTTCCAGTCAACAAGCTGCTACATTTCTATCAGTAAGCATATGAGTTCATCTGAATTTGGTATGTTGGTTTTTTTCCAGCCCATTAGACTCCCATTTAACGTTGTTCTTCTTGCCAAACAAAATAGAAATATTGAATAATATTGTATCTAATCAAAAAGTCCAGAGTACTATAACATTTGCACAAACACATTAATTATAAACTCAGTAATAGACATATATGGGAAAACTTACTCATTTAAAATATCATTGTGTAATTACTTTTAATTTCATTTATGTCATATGACATTATAATTTTTTTAGTGTACAGCCCCAATCCCTCTATGTAGATCTCTTAGCACCATAGCTTAAAGAATATTTAAACATAGAATACCTTCAGAACAAGATGCCAGTAGATAAAAATGTTTGTTATTATCCTTAATATTTGTTTAAAAGTCACACACCTGTTTATCAAATAATTGACTCATGGTGAATCTGATAGTTAGCAATAAGAACAGACATTTCACATAGAAAAGTCTTCCACAAGATGAGTTTGGTGGATATGCATTTACCTAGAACTATAAAGGACTTGGGCTGAAACAGAACCTGGAGGCATGTCCATAGAGACCAGAGAGGACAAACAACCCTGAAATTATACAAGATACATGGTTTTCCACGTGTGCTCCTTAAGTGAAAGAAGAGAGATCAGGGTAGATCATAGATTTTAGTGGGCTCTAAGCTCTCAAACAAGTACAAGCGTCCACTTGAACTCAAACTCTTCATTTTACATATAAGAAAAATGAGACCTGGTTTACATTCTAAGGTTGTTCAGAGTTATAAAATCTTATTAGGTTCTATTTCTGGTGACACTGGTACGTGGGATGTCATTAAAATGCTTAGCCTCCATTCACACTGCCAACTATAATCTACCCTGAGAGCAACAGATCCATGAGGAATCCAAGGGAACTCTATGATGCATACAGAGGGGAAGCCTCAGAACGGATCCTTTAGAATGAGAAGGAACAACACCTCAGTGTTACTTAATCTAGACAGAGCTTCTTCTGGGAAGGACAGAGAGACCTGAAATATAAAGATGTAGGAAGTAATATAGCCTTGCTTCCAAATGCACAGCATTTCATTTTTCCATCAAGTGTAAACACAAGATGGCAGGAAGCTTTGTGGCCAGAAGTTAGAGTTTCCTAAGTCTTTTACCATCATCAATTTGGCAGCACGATCATGGAAAGGACTCCGTGCTTCAGTGTCCAAGAAAAGGAGCTTACATAAGGTTCTTAGTCCTCTGTGCCTGTTTCTAACACAATGGGGACAATGACAATCCCTAAGTTGAGTTTCTCCAAAATAAACTGGGAGAATATCTTAAAGTTTATTTGGTAGATGCCTCTGGAAAAAAATGAAAAGTCACAGGAGTGAGAAATCAGCTATACAAATCTACATTGCAAATATTACTTCTACAAGCATTGCAAGCTTGAGTCAGCCAAGGTCTCTGAGATGACCTTGTGGAATTGTCTATCCAAAGGATTAAGGGTTGAGAATGTTCTTACCAGCTTTCTTCATCCATGCTTGAAGGTTGACCAGAGATGCTAAGTCCTGTTTAATTTATCCTAAGCAGACAACAGATCTAGTGATTTCCTGATACTTTGGAGAAAGACTGGGAGAGAATGCAAATTGATACACAGTACAGTTGAAGTAAGCTACTTGGCATGAGTCTATGCTGTCACAAAAGTGTCTGCCAGAGCAATGACTGCAATCAAAGTCAAGTCAAAGAACTATAACATAGAACACTGGAAGCATTAGCCACTAGCTATGTTATCTACTTCATGAAGAGACTGAATAAATGGATTGCTGGGATTAGGACGAAACTGACAAAGGCTAAGAGATCATTAAAGATTATGACGGATTATTATTCTTTTAATATTTACTGTCCATAAGACATCAAGTACTGCAGCACGAGATTCAAAATTAAATAATAAATAAATGAGAAGATAAATAATAGATTGCTCTTAATATCTTTCCAGACTTCAACAGGCAATAAAGAAACATTGGTCAACCGAGTCTAAAGGTTATGAGAAATTTGGTCATTAGGTTGAAATGTTACAGAACATAAAGAACAACCTAGTCTACACAGAGAACATGGAAACTAGGTTTCTGGGAAGACATGGTGTCTTCATGGATGCTTGACAAATATACAGGAACAGGGTAGGGAAAGTAATCAGAGAAAGAACAAACATGGGGTCTGAGACAACAAGGGGTTCCAGGGTCACCATGGGAACAGTCAAACAATAGAGCTCTATCATGAAGAGATGTAGGCATAGTCATAAAGGAGCAGAGATGTTTTTGGCTTAGTTTGGACTGAATTCTAGAAAAAAGATACAATGGGAGGATTAGTGTTTCATGAACTTTGTGGAAGTTTGAAGTATGGCTTGGTACAGAACTCTAGAAGATCTTATGTTTGAATATAAAATGTCCCTCACTGGCCTGTATGTATATTCAACTCTTTGGTTCTCAGATGGTATTGATTTTTTCAGAATATTCAGGACATTTTAGAAAGTATAACTTCGTAAAGGAAATGAATATGTTCTTAGTGTATATCCATCTCACTTGGGTCTCTTTCTCTTTTCACTCTCTCTACTTCCAGACTATCACAAAGTGAAGAAAGTCTTCATTCAGTACCACACATCCTCTGTAATGTTCGTACATAACTATGTGGTATAAAGCATTCACAGAATGAAACATCTGAGACCACAGTCCAGAAGTAACCTTCCCTTCTTGAGATTGTTCTGAAAACTTTATCAGTGATAATACTAACAGAGAGGCTATTACCATAGTCCAGGTCCTTAGTGATCACAGAAAAGAAGCAGTGAGAGAGGCTGCTACCTTAGTCCAGGTCCTCCGTGATCACAGAAAAGGATGAGAAGTAGGAATGGTGACTTTGTTTTGGGTCTGTTGACTTTGAGGGATTTTACAAGCCTGTAACAGCTGAGGTTTGTTTCCATTGTACACTGAGGAAAATGGTCCAGGTTAGGTAAAAAAAAGATGCAGAGAGGCACCATGATGTTCTCAAAGGCACTGCTCATATTGGATTTCAAACTGGAAGCTGACTTTAGTAAATACACTTGTTTTAAAAACCTACCAAAGTTACTTGAACTGCTTTTGAACTCCACTAATTTATTACATCATCATTGTAGCAGACACTGGGGCCATGGTACTTGAGTGTTTTATAATATGATGTGGATTAATGTTATGTCTATAATTCAACCGCTCATGATTTATTACTTTTGAAATATTGTTCTCTTGAGGAAATTTTATTTTAAAAGTACAAATACCACTGGATCCAACACTGAAGTGTTATTACTCATTGACAAACTTCTGTTTTTCTTCATTAATTTAGTTAGCAGGAAGGCACTAAGGAAACGGGCATGCGGAGGGCAAAGGAATGAGGTCGTCTGAAGTGCTTTGGGCAAGGACAAGACAGAAAGAGGGATTTCTTCTTGGGATCAGAAGTCATCATTGGTGGGTCTAGCCATACACAGAGAGAAGATGGACAGCAATGGGGGGAGGGCCAAAGGAAATGACAAATCATTAAGAATGAACTCTGCTAATTTAGCGCTTTGAACTAGGTCCTTAAAATATGGTATTAGGTATGCCCTAGATTTTTAATCTACGGGTCATGACCCCCTATAGAAATCACGTTACTGAGTGTGAGACTCCTGTAACACTTGGCAGCACTGAAAGGCTTCTGGATATGTGATGACCAAAGTGAATTAAAAAGCAAACATGAAATGATGGAGGTGTTCTGGGTGGTGCTGACCTCAGATACATCACACAGAGCCATTGCAGCCTTTTCTCTGAACATAGGGTATACAAGCTTTGCCCGGCACTTGTTTTAATTCCATGCTACACGGTATGAGCAAACTTCGCCTGTAACACCGCAGCTCAGACTTGATACTGTTATAAGTTATGGATTTCAGTGTTTTCACTGTGCATACAAAGTTTTCTGCTCTTGCAGAAACATAATGGCTTAATTCCAGAGAGCAAATGTTCAAGTTATGGTTTCTGAGAATGTTTTATTTTAAAAATTGATTTCTCAGTTGCCAACTTGAGTTTCATAAGAAACTCTTCAATGTATTTTGGCCTAGGATTAGAACAGAATCTCAAAACATTTCTGAAATGACCCTAAACATACATTTGCCATTTTGTACCACATGCTTGTACAAAATGATGTTCTCAGCATTGACAATTACAAGATCAAAATATCAGCTGAATCTAGGGAGTGGGGCCTGAAGACCACATAAATGCCTGGGAAGCGTGGTGAATCTACCTTAACCCCATCCTCAAAGACAGAGACAGAGGGTCCCAGAGCAAGCTTGTAATAAAAGTAGGCATATCAGCAATCTCTAAATCTGAGAGACCTCGACTCAGTAAGATCAAGAAGAGCTCAAGGAGGATTCTCAACATCACCTCTGACCTCTGCACGCACACACACAGGCACATGTAATCACACTCAGCATGGACACAGGCAAGCACTTGCAATCACACTCAGCATGCATATTTCCAAACATGTGCAAAGAAAAGTACATGCACATGGATATCACACATGCACATAAAATTTGAAAAATTAAAATATACTGATGAGCCCTCGACACATTGAAAATGTTCTGTGCCCTACAGGATGAAATCTTCAGCCAATATTTAGTTTTGTGTAAACTAAATGGGCACATATCACCAGTTTGCAAATTTGCTTCCCAATTTGATAAATTCATAAAGTACTTGTATACTGGAGAACTGTTTTATGACGAGTTTATTTTTTTAATAAATGTTCAACTATTTTATATCCCTATCTACTCAAAGTCATGTAAAAATTTCTCAGGCAAAATGTAATGCCACTAGAAACAGGTTAAGAAGCCTTGATGTGTAGTAAGAAATAAAAAACATCAAAAATAGACTGCATCATGTTGTTTTGCTTAACATGTATTAATTATACTTATACAGGTACACATATGCATGCATATGTATATGTATGCATATGTGTACACATACACATGCATATACATGTGTGGGATTTCAGTGTGCTAGTTCAAAACTTTCATGCAAAATGCAAGAATCACTGTGGCTTCCCTTTTCCACCCTCCTACTCTAGTGATCACCATTTCACATTCCATATCCTTGTCACTAGAGTTTGCCAAGGAACCTGGATCATCTTCTTGGTTTAATAATATTGAGTTTCTAATACTGCTCTCTAATCTAAAAATTTATAATAAAGATAGATTTTAATTTAATAACATTAATAAAGGTAAAAGGACTGTAATTTATTAAGATACTTGTGCCCATCCCATAACTGGGACAGAAGATGAGTATCTCTGACAGATCATTTTTTCAGTGAATTAATAGTTGGATTCCCTGCCTAATAAACTGGCACCCTGGGCATCAAATCTTCATCTCCTCTATTAACTGAAACTGTTCCCACTGCCTTCCTACCACATTCTTTCATTAGGCAAGAACCTTAGGTCAGAGTTTCTTTTACCAATTATAGGCCTCATCAATTCCCCAATCTCAGTTTTAAAAGCTCTAATAGGAATTTAAGTTCCCTACAACTAACAAGCAATTCCATCCCCCCCCCAAAAAAAAAGAGGGAAGAAAAAGGGAGTCATGAGTTAAAGGGAAAACATACTATGCTTACCTGTTCAGTGCTGAGCTCCGTGAAAGGCAGTGGGGACCCAAATCTGCCTGCAAGGGACTCCTAGTCAAGTCAAGAAGCAACCATGAAGAAACAGAAGATGAGATAGTGACCCTGAGAAGCCAGGACAAGTGCCAATGAGACATCACTCAGGGATCTGATAGTCATAGAAAGATTAAAGCAGATGATGTGTCCAAGACCTGATCTATCCTTCAAGAGAAAGGAGGGAAGTGGAAACACCATAAACCCATCAAAAGCCATAAAGAAGATGAAATTATAGGATGTGTTGACAAATCATCATTGATTACCTGGATTCATGATCACTATAGAAACACACTTCTTCATGTGTATTTATAACAGTGTCTTCAATAGGAAGGAAGATCTGGGCCACAATATCCTTCGGTCTTATGAACTGAGTTAAACCCAGAAAGGAGCTAAGCATCTGCATTTGTCTTTCTTTGCTTCCTTGCTGTAGCCAAAGTAAATCCTCCTTTCCTTTTTCATAAGGTTCTTCTGTTGGAGATTGGTGCTAATGTTTTGAATCTACATGTCCAGATGCTGAAGGTCCTTGTCCCCAATTGATTTTTGATCTACCAATAAAGATGTCAGTGGTCAATGGCTGGGCATAGGACGGGACAGTTATTGTTGCTTGGGTAGGACAGAGAGAGAGAAAAAGAGAATGGTGATGACTGGAGGAAGAAAAATGGGATGCAGAAGAAGCAGGAGATAAAGCCAACCAGTCATGTGAGTTTTGGAGTAGGATGCCACCGGCTACTTCCCATATTTGGCCTGGAGGAGCAGGGGAAGGTTTAGGAGAGCCCAGTCATCAAGTTTGCCAAGGCATTTTAAAATTAACTGGCGCGCGCGCGCGCGCGCGTGTGTGTGTGTGTGTGTGTGTGTGTGTGTGTGTGTGTGTGTGTGTGTGTGTATGTTTTCTATTCACAGACCCAAGATAGCAGCTCCTGGGTGAGTGCAATCCAGTGAGAACACAAAGATGTGTAGCCAAAACCTCAGCACAACATTCTTCTGGTGGTATTAGTTGCCATGATAAGAACATCACTAATGCTCACAAGCAAGTTATTATAGGAAGCTCATCTGAGCACTTGATACCCACATGTTCTCAAAGAAGACATATCCAACCTCAAAGTGGAGCAAGATCACAATTCCAAGACAGGAAGAAATTAGCTTGACATGTTTGAGGAACAGAAATTAGGCCAGGGTCACTGTGGCACTGTGAACAAAGAAAGCGAGAGGGGGTTGAATGGGGAAAAGAGGGAGGGAAGGGGGCTTATGGGACTTTCGGGGAGGAAGGAAATGGGAAAGGGGAAATGATTTTGAATGTAAATAAAAATATAAAAAATAATATATATATAATAATTTAATATATATATTAAAAAAAAGAAGAAGAAGGCATCGGAAAGCCAAAGTTACCCAGAATTCGGGTTCTCTGGGCCTTGGTTGGTGTGGCTAACAATTCACATTTGTTGTGAATAGAAGCCATTAAGAGACTTCTTGATACTGTGAGGAGAACAGATTTTAGAAGATAAATAAAAGAAGAAAGGGGTCAATTTGAAGGCCCTAGTTATAGTTTGTGTAAGAATGAAGTAACACAATTCAGGTAAGTTAGGATGGGAGCTTGAACCAGCAATGTAGAGATGACTCTGGCTGCATTTTGGAGTGAACTGACAATAACATTAAGAATCTCACATCTAATATAAAGAAAAGAGAAATAAAGATTTTCAGTGCTAGCTTGCATATTACTATAAATGACACCAACTTTCATCAAGATAAAAAGGCCTAATGAGGGGGAATTAAGGAGTTTCCTGGGTGTGTTAAGTTTGATCCTAATTACAAACTCAACTACGTTATATACATAATTGATCTATGGCTACAAGGATAAAGATGAGTCACAATGGCATATAAATCTGTGGGTCACAGAGAAGAGATGGTTTTGAAGCTATTTTGGGAGCCCCTAGGGAGGATTTTTTCAGTTATACTTCTAAGGTACCTGCAGTGTGCAAAAGTAGATACTAGTCCTGCACTGGGATGAACAGGATACCTGTCCTTTGGGGGCTTACAACAGGGTATGTAGATGCACATAAAGAAGTCAGACACATTGCAGAAGGAAAGAAGAGCTCAAAGACAAATGAGAAAAAGTATGCGGGAGACTTGATTAATTCCAACTGAGCAATCTATTTCTTACAAGACACACTTCTGGTAATTCTTAAAGAATGTATGAATATTAGTAAGTGGTTGAAGGCAGAATGAAGGTCCAATGGTTAACAACAGAGGAAGAAACAGAAATGAGGAAATCAATATGCTAGTTCCCAGGAGTAAAGGAACTTATAATCTATATAAAAGACATATATGCGCAATCAAACTACCTAGCCAAAGAAGCCAGGAGGAGGGCTCATGGAAAATTGGGATCATAACCATTGACACCATAAAGATGGAATCTGGCAGTATAACTGTACTCAGAAGAAGAATCTAGGAAAAGGTTGGTCTTCATTATGTTTCTGACAAGAGAAAAGACTTGTTTGGGCCTGTAGCTTGAGAGTATGTTATCCATGGTTGGTTGGCCCCATACTCTTGACAGAATATGTGTCAGCACACACCTGTAGCAGAGGCACCATTTCCATTTATAATGGACAGGAAGCTGGGTAACAAGAAGGGGACAATAACATGATTCTTCTGAGGACTTGCCTCCAGAGCGCTATTTCTTCAAAGTAGTCTCCCTCCACCTTCTAAAGTTTCTGGGACCTCAAAAGATCATGTCACTATATTTTCAGGGGAGGGGACCAAGTAATGAGTATATGACCATGTGAAGAAAATATCATTCAAGAACTATAATATGGATGCCTTTAGAGACTGATAATGGACAGTAAAAATTAAGTCTCCTTTTACAGTAGAGGAAAACTAAGCTGATGTACCTGTTGGTGCTCAGGGTAAAATAGGAAAAATAATCTTACTAGTCTATAGTACTTTTCATATTCCATAATATTTGTTGGACCCAGTTTGATATCAACAAAGAAATCCAAAGCTACTGTGGCTTTAGAAGAGACATAAAATCCAAATTATAGGTCTTCTTAAATATTAGCTGATTGACGAGTGAGGTGGTACGCCTCCCAGCTTTAGGCTATAAAGGCAAAAGGATCAGACCTCAAAGTTCTACTTAGCTACAGAGGAATTAAAAGGCCAACATTGCTAAAAGATGACAAAAAAAATAACATTTACTAATGCAAACCATTTCCAAGCAATATATAGAGCCTACAAATGACAGATTTTCTGCCGACCAAATATTTATTTATATTAACACAGTAACACAGGTCTAACTAGATATGCAGTTTATTATATTTAAAGTATATTCACATGTATCTATGCAAATATGTACATATATTATATGCAAGATTTCTTGATTATTTCTTAACTTGAGATCTATTTCACTAGCCATTCTTTACTAAAAGAACTTCAGTGTGAAATGTTTCTGAGCTTCAGTGTAATATATTTGTTAGAGACCTAACTTTGACTTCATAATCATATCTATTTCTGAAGCTCCACTTTTTAAGGAACAAATCACCAAGTAGAACTTTGAAGCCAAGGAATACAAGAGCCTAAATTCCCATAAGCAGGGACCCACTTCATTGCCAGTAGTACCAGGAGGAAAGGGACCAAAATCCCTCCTGTTTCTGTTTCCCAGAAGAGACGGAATGGGTTTGGATTTCTAGAGGGCAAGAGCCATCTGGTGCTGTAGATAATGACACTGCTACCCTCCAAGAACTGCTCTTGCGCACTGGAGCTGGCCTCAAGCAGTATGATATCAGACAGCATTTAAAACCAAGATGATAATATCCGATATTAAAGCCACCACAGGGGTCTACTTTATGCCTAGGTTTCATAGCCCTCTTCCTTGTATTTAATTCTCTTACGAGATAAAAGTGTGTACAGACAGATGTATTGTCTGAAGCTTCTTGAATTCATCCCTCACCATGCACCACAATTATTTTTTTGCTTTCTATTCAGACTGTGTAATTTCAAGACGATCAGAGAGATACATACCATCTGGATGTCATAAGAAAATAACTAGCTGCTAAGGCCTGCCTCAAGCCACCAGAAGCAATGTAACCATGACAGAATTGGCTGCCACAGAGATGCTCACAGGAGCTGAGAAGACACCGTCAGGCTCATCCTCCTCATCTTCCTCACCATGACATTTCTTTGGCCTCTACCAGAGGATCCATAAGGGGAAGTGCTTCACAGTCCTCCAAAGGCCGGTTACTCCAACTGGACAGTTCTGATGACTGATACCATCTATTTTTAATCTTTGTTTACCTTCTTCCTCGTTGTGATCAGTCTGTCTTGGTCTCACCACTCAAAACTGCCCTGAACTCTGATCCTTTCACACTTAAGCAGCAGAATTTCACTTGCTTTCAAAGGTATTTTTTTTCAAAAGTGGCTTATTGGTTTTTCATCTCAACACTTCATTTGCCATTTCTTCTTACCTCAGAGCGTATGAGGGTTCCGACTCCAACTGTTCTAACTGTCTTTGATTCCGCTTGACTCTGCTTTCATTTCTGACTCTGCAGTTTGAAATGTATGGCACGGGACCTAATCCAAACATAGAACAGTGGCCAGCTCCAGAGAAGATGTGAATTGAACAAGCCATTCTGGAAGACTTTGAAACTTTGCCTCATTACTTCTTCCTTAAGGACACTTTGTCAAGCTGAACCTCAGAAGACTGATAGATGAATTCTTCCCTGAGATTTGAGATATAAGGGCTCTGAGAGCCAGGGCCAACCCCAGGGAAGGGTAGTGGCTGCAATGTACAATGACTGGCCTTACCTTGAAGTACCTATTATGATGTCATATGGAGAAATTCTGGAGACAGACCACGCTTAGTTTAGTTTAGTTAGGCTTGAGTAATGAAACCAATTTGGATGGCTGTCCCACTGCTGGACCATTTCAGGCTTATTCTGCTTAGTTTCTTGGTTGGTGGTATCTGGGTGTTGTTTTCGAGGTATTGGAGACAGACACAGGCGGCAGCCAAGACAGAAGTATGTGATAGCCACTCTCTCTCAAAACCCACTTCTCTCCATGCTGAAACCCCTATAGATTTGTATAAATGCTTAGCTTCTGGGCCATCTGAGAGAATGAGCAGAGTATAGGTGGAGTTGAGACAATGCCCAGAGATGTCTTTCTCTTAATTCATTTCAAGAAGCTTTAGGCCAGGCGTGGTAGTGCACACCTTTGATGTCAGTACTTGCCATTTCAAAATAATGAAATAACTTATTTTGGAAAGGTAGACTTTAAAAGTTTTCAAACATTGGGCAAAATTTACTCAAGCCTGCACATGATTTCCTTTATTACTAACATATAATGGTAGTGTAGTAGTATTCTCACCGTTGTGAGACTGTGCTGGTACATTATTATTAACTAAAATTCACCCTTTGTCCAGCCTCATTTAATTTTCACCTGATATCCAGGACCCCATCTAGATAGCATGTCAGATTGCGCTTGACTCCGAGTTTCTAATATTAAAGGATTTATTTTATCGATTTATTTAATTGTATCAGTGTTTCCGTAAGTGAATACTCAAACACGCGGAGGTCAAATGGGTACCTGGCGTGGCCTTCTCTGATGCTCTGTCTGTGCTTGAGGCAGAGTTTCTCCCTGAATCTGGAGCTCACATTTTCTTGGCGATGCTGGAAACCAGTAAACCACTGGATCTTCATGTCTAGCTCCCTCAGAGATGAGACGACAAGCATTTCCAAATATTTTTGACTTGTTCTGTGGATGCTGGAATCCAGACTCCAGTCTTCAATGTGTCAGAGCAAGAACTCTTGGCCACTGAGCAATTTGTCCAGCCCCATGCACTGTCCTTAATTCTGACAGCTTTGATACTTAGGTCAAGTCTTGTCAAACATTTTGTAGAATACATCTCTGTGTACATTTTTATGATTAGACCAGGGCGGGAGAAGGAGACCCACAGAGGGAGAGTGTCACCACCACACATAAGCAGTAAATGCCATGACTTCCCTCTGCTCCATTCTTGGGACACGTCTGTCAAGGGTCCTCCCTGTAAACATACTCTTTCTCTCCACCGCTTTCCAGTCTCTTCTCATTGACAGGATGTAGTTATTGCCTAGCCCGTATTTAAAATCTGGATGTCTAAGCTTTGTGTCCGTGAGAATGGAGGATCCACATATGTTACTTAAACTTCATCTACATGAGCTGCAGGTGGATATATGTCTTAATTATCCTGCATTTATGTATCAAATCATTTATTTGGTATAGAAAAATCTGTGAACATCATTTCCTATTTTGGGTGACAACCCCCTAAAAATTTATTTTGTAAATGAAATCATTTCATGTTGGGCTCCTGGCAGGTGTTTTTAGGCACTTGTATCTCTCAAAAATAACCATACATTGAGAGGATTTGGTTTTGTTTTTATTAACTAACTTATTTATTCAAATATTGCTTTACTTCCAGGTACTTAAAGGTGCTTGGCCTAATTTTATTGTGTATGTTTCTCCCTTATATCTGAAATTAACCATTTCTACTAGATGCAATGTGTGTGTGTGTGCTTGAGTATATGTTCGCAGGTGTGTTTGCTGTGCACACATGAATAGTCCAGAACAGTGGTTCTCAATGTGTAGCTTGTGAATCCTTTAGGTATCAAACAGCCCTTTCACATGGGTCTTCTGAGACAGAGATTTACACTACAATCATAACAGTAGCAAAATAATAGTTATGAAGTAGCAACAAAAATAATTTTATGGTTAGAGGTCATGACAGCATGAGAAACTGTATTAAAGGTTCATTACTTTAGGAAGATTGAGAACCACTGGTCTAGATGTTGACACAGGTTGTCTTTTTCTATTGCTTTCTGTCTATTTAAGAAAGAGTCACCAAACCTGGAGCTCACCATTTTGAATATACTGGCTCCCTAGTGAACCCTTGATAATCATCTGTCTCTGCTCTCCAACCCTGTACTAGGGCTATAGAAATGCACTGCCGAGCCCTCATTTTATATGAGAGCTTGAAATCTAAGCTACATTCCTCATGCCTTTGCAGCAGCATTTTACACCTTGTGTTATCTCTTCAGCCCCTTAACTGTGTCTTTTAGTTGACTGCTATTTAATTTCTTTTTATTGACGAAAATATTCTACTGCATTGCATAAATGTATAAGTTTATTTGCCCCTTGCCCTGTGGAAGGAATGTTTACTGTTCATGTTATAGACATTATGAAGACAGCTGCTGTCAGCTTCACAAGACTCAAAAGCACAGCCATCACTATCATTGTGCTATAGCTATGTTTCTCTATATAGGCAACTGCCAACTGTCTTCTAACATTTCTATCCCATTTTTGCTTTTCTTTTTTCTTTTTTCTCTTTTTTTTGAGAGGAAACACTTTTTCATTGGATATTTTCTTTATTTACATTTCAAATGTTTTCCCCTTTCCAGGTCCCCCTTTCAGAAACCTCCTATCCTATACCCTCTACCCCTGCCTCTATGAGGGTACTCCCCCATCCACCCACTCCCGTCCTCCCGCCCTGGCATTCCCCTACACTGGGGCATCATACATCCACAGGCCCAAGGGCCTCTCCTTCCCACTGATGACAAACAAGACCATCCACTGTCACATATGTGGCCAGCGCTGTGTATCACTTCCTGTGTATTCCTTGGTTGGTGGTCCAGTCCCTGGGAGCTCTGGGGTGTGTGTGACCTGTTGACACTGTTGCTCCCTCCATAGGGTTGCAAATAACCTCAACTCCTTCAGTCCCTTCTCCAACTCCTCCATTAGGGACCCCAGAGCTCAGTCTAATGGTTGACTGAGGGCTTCTGCCTCTGTATTTTTCAGGCTCTGGAAGAGCCTTGCTGATGGGATTGTAAGCTGGTACAACCACTCTAGAAATCAATCTGGTGGTTCCTCAGAAAATTGGACATAGTACTACCTGAGGACCCAGCTATACTATTCCTGGGCATATACCCAGAAGATGTTCCAACATGCAATAAGGACACATGCTCCACTATGTTCATAGCAGCCTTATTTATAATAGCCAGAAGCTGGAAACAACCCAGATGTCCCTCAACAGAGGAATGGATACAGAAAATGTGATACATTTACACGGTGGAGTACTACTCAGCTATTAAAAATGACTTCACAAAATTCATAGGCAAATGGATAGAACTTGAGAATATCATCCTGAGTAAGGTTACTCAGTCACAAAGGAAAAAACACAGTATGTACTCACTGATAAGTGGATATTAGCCCCAAAGTTCAGAATACCCAAGATTCAATTCAAAGACCAAATGAAGCCTAAAAAGAAGGAAGACCAAAATGTGGATGCTTCAGTGCTTTTTAGAAGGGTGAACAAAATACTCACAGGAGGAAATATGGAAGCGAAGTGTAGAGCAAAGACTGGAGGAAAGGCCATCCAGAGGCTGCCATTTTTACTTTTCTACTAGCAAAGGATGAGGCTCCCTGTTACTCTGTATCCTCTCCATCAATTGTTACTATAACTTAGATTTTAAACACATCAATAAGAACCACAATGGTATTAAATTAGTGTGTGAACTTGAAATTCCCTGATTAAAATTATATTTTAATTACCTTCTATGTTTATTTTCTATCTCCATATCTTCTTTAATAAGATGTTTCTTCATATCTTTAGTTCATTCCTTTAAAAGATCAGATTGTTTGAATTTTTATTGTTTGAATACTAAGAGTTCTTTCTACAAGGTATTTCCAAGAGTAGAGTTTTATCAGATACCTTATTTAAGGGGAAAGTACCTCATTTCTCATGAAACAGGTTGATGGTAATGATAGGGGGCTTGGTTGTAGCTGCTCATTACCAAGCTGACGGAATGACTTACATTCACAGTTCGGTGAGAACGTTTATCATAAATGCCTACTGAATGGTGTTCGATGCATTTTTGCTAGTGTGACCCTCACACGGTGCTTTTCCCTTGGCTTGCTGACACAATGGTTCTTTTTCTCTTAATATATGCTATCCTTATCTTTATACAGCATGGTATGCATATTATTTCCTTTGTTTCTACTCTGTAAGTAAAATACAAATTAATTTTCCAATAACCAAATTTTCACTTTGTGCTTGCTCTTCACAAAAATCCAAATCTGTTTTCCCTCATGAATTATTCTTCATTTAGATAGCCTCCATTCTCTACTTAGAGAGTTGATATTTTACCACTCAGTAAATGGTGTTATTCTTGTAACTCATTAAATTTAGTTACATATTAACCGATAAATATTTATAGCATGTCATCTATGTGCTAGTCTATTCTAACTGCTGTGGGTTGAGCAATGAATCTAATAGACAATGACCTGACTCACATATACCTTGCATTCTGATCACAGTGAAACAACATGAATAAATCAAAGTTTTGGAAAAAAAAAAGAAAGTCTCTAGTAAATGCTATGAAAATATACAAAAGGTGATATGAAGAAATTAGAAAAGGGGAAACTGATTCATTGAACCTGGTGAACAGGAGCTTTCTCAGCTACAGGAATGTTTGAAGAGTGAGAAGTCAGTTTACTGGCATTTTCTTTTGAATCCTAAAACCCAGCATGCTTGTCCTTCAAAGCTTTGCATTATTAATCACTCAGCCAAGCAAGGCCAAGGACAGAGTTCTATAGCTGTGTGACCTTTGAACTGTGTATAGCTCAACTAAGCTGGAAATGTATTTCCCATAATTCCTTTCCATTGTCGTTGTGGGATAAGACTAGCCATCAAAGAAATGTATGTAAATTGGAAGCCAAGACTAAAGCTGCAGTCCTTTTTCAGCACCTATACATCAATCCTGAATCTGCTGGTCAGCCTCGTTGACATGCCCCAGCTGTCAGGATACAGCTCTCTCAGCTTCTTTTGTTCTGGCACATGTCTGTTGCATTAGAATTGGAAGGTTGGCAAGGCAGCAAGATCCAAACTATGTTCCCCACCTCCTGGTTTGTCTTTACTCCCCATCACTTCACATTTGTCTTCTTTCTTTCCTGGCTTCCTCTCATGTTATCCACTTCACAGTTCTGTAAGATCAAATCCCCATTCAAATCTTGTACTCTCTTCATTCCTAGGATTTCCATCTTCTATAATAGACCCCTGACTGGTACAGAGACCCAACTCAGTCTTTAACTTCTATCAAACTCCTTTCTTCCAAATATTTCTGACTTACCCTAGAGAAGACAATAATTCTGCCCACTATGAATTCATTTGAGATTATGATTGTACTACATTTCTGCACACGAGCTATGTGTATGTCATTAGGAGCTTGGTAAATACCTACCTGAAAAATCAAAACTATCGCATCCACAGCTTTCCTTTCCTTGAGGCTGGCAGTCTTAGAAATGTGTTATAAGAAAAACAAATGAGGTTAATTTGGCATGATTCCTGGTGATTACAATCCCTATTTCTAGGAGCTGACAAGTTACCTGTTTAATAATTCCTCCCAGAATTTTGTAGAAATTACTGTCAGGCTCACTACCCAGTAATTTTCAGGATTCATCTTTTTCCTTCTTTGAAAAAGAAATGGCACCTAGCTGGCTCCCTGCGATTCTTCAGATTACTGCCAGCATCTCTCTAATCACAGCTATAAATTCTTTCTGTACCCCAAGGATGTAATTTGTCTGACCCAGGAGAGTTATATTAATTCAAAGCAGTTTGATGTGTTCTTACTGTGTCTTGTCAAGTCGGTTACCAGCTGTGAGCTAATGTCAAGCACCCACTCACTGTGGCCAAGAGAAAGATACAAGTGGGGTGCAGCCCCTAAGGAAGCAGAGTTGTTTAATGTAGGCTATTATGTGATGCTTTCCCAATACCAGCATACATACGCACAGAATTACCCAAGGTCTTCCCAAAATGTAGTCTTCTCCATCAAGTGTAGATGGGTCAAAGATTCTGCATTTCTAATAAGTTCCCATGAGTGACAGTGTAGCTGTTCTTGGACTACTTGCAGAGTCAAGAAGAAAACCTGGGAACATGAGCATGCTCCCTGGGAATGTAACAAGGCCTCAAGGCCCATTCATTACAGTGTGTCTTTGGGGAATTGAGAGATTCCACAAGCTAGAAATAGTCTATGTGAAAGTCAAGGAACTCAGGCTGTGATCAGGAACCATGTTTGATAAAGTGCTTAGACACCCTACAAATGGAGATCCAAATCATCATATGATGTATAATCCATTATGATTTTTCTCTCTTTCCAAATATTTAACCTGTATCTGATATTGTCAGTTGGGTAACGCTTTCTACAACTATGAACTTTTCCATGTGACAAAAAGACTCCAACCAATGACATCACCTACTCCTCACTCCCTGGTTTTTCTTGTCAACTCCTTTCCATATTTACACTTGCTTTCAAACAGCAGAATGTAGCAAGAGTAAAATCAGTCCTTGTGGTTAAGTTAGAATGGCTAGAGAAGAGTGAGGAGAGACCTGGATAGCAGGTGGACTTTCCTGCTGCTCTGTGAACTTCCTGTGGAAATAGCCACATATATAGGAATTATGGGTAACTTGTAGAACCAATGACCTTAGTCTTAGAACACCAAGATTCTGGATTCTGTCAGCAAGTCCAGATCATACATAGAAGACCCTAAGCTCCAACTGGTACCTAGATGCAGTCTTATACTTCCCTGCTCAGAGGATCCAGGCAAGGTGTGCCCAGACTGCTGCTCACAGAAAATGCGCCCCACTTGTATTTTTCTTGGTCAAAATTGAGTGGGTGACCAACCATAGCTCACAGTTGGTAACAGGCTTGACAAAAATAAAATAAGAGCAATTTGGTCTCCTGTGTGTCCCCCAACAACTGAAACAGGGGTTATCTCAGACTTGGACTCTGTTGTCTGCCTTTTTATCTCTTTCCCTTGGACAGGCTGTCTTGTCTGGCCTCAGTGGGAGAGGATGCACTTAGTCCTGATGAGACTTGATGGGTCAGGTGGGTTGGCACCTATTGGGGGCAGCCTCCCCTTTTCTGAGAAGGTAGGTGGGAAGGTGGGACTGGGAGGAGAAGAGGGAACAGGGGCTGTGATGGGGTTATAAAGTGAATAGATTAATTAATTAATGAAAAAAAGAAATAAAAGAAAATGAGAAATAATGAACATAGATGTGTAAACCCATCCAGGTAATGGAACTTTGTCACAGACAATAGAAAATTGCATAACTCCACAAGAAATATGAATATCCAGAAACTACCTTGAAAGCTAACATAGGGCATAAGGGTATCATACCCCTAAGTCTAATACCTTGTTTACAGAACACAAAATTCTTTCTACAGGAGCTTTTGAGTTCTTTCTCTTCTTCATAGTCTGCCTTAGAGAGCTTAAGGATCCTCAACGCATGTCTTTAGGGGAAAGACTTCAGTGAAGCCCGTTACCAGAACTGGATACATGTAAATCTGTGGTGCCAAAGTGTCAGTCAGCTTTTTAGTACTGCAAAAAAAAAAAAAATACCCAGGGTAACTCATTTCAAAACAAGAAAGGTTTATTTGGGAGTTTCAGAGTTTTAGTCCATGATTCTCCCTGTTGTTTATAGAAAGAAGGCATCTCACAGCAGGAACAGGTGGGAGACAAAACCCTCACTACAGGCAGGAGACAAGAAGGAAGAGGAAAAGATCCTAAGATTCCCATCAAAGGTGCACCCCTAATGACCAGAAGACTGCCTGGTAGGCTCCTACTTCTCCACAGTCTCTCCCATCTTTCAGTGGTGCCGTGCTGAGGACCAGCTTTAATCCACAACTTATAGCACCAAGCAAGGAGCTCATAGTAGTACATAGCCCAGTGTGATTCCACCTGTCTCAGACACATGCCTGAAGCCGGAGCCCAGGCCATCATGCTTCAAGCAGATTATTTAAACTCAATATCAGTGTTCTTGTTTGTAGAAAATGTAATTTTTCATAGTAATTTGTACTGGCTTATTGTGAAATGTTAAGGAGATGATAAAGGACTAAGTCCCTAGTTCAGGTGCTCGAAATATACTCACATTTGTTCCATGCTCCTTTTTAAATCTTTGCTTATTATTGAATTATCAGCCTCAAAGTCATATAAGCTTCTTAATCCATCTTCTTTTTTTCCCCTAAACACAGTATAATTTCAGTTGTAACTAACATCACACTGGTTTACAAGTAGAAATAAAATTAGTCGTTTCTTCCAAGGCATGTTACTTGTCTTTAGGTACCTTTTGTGCCTCATTATTTTTTAAATAAGTAACTTACCCCGAAATTTATAGCACAAGTTAAAACATCTCAAGGCTATCCAACAACAATAGAACCTGCCACCTGATTACCGTATTCTTATAAGCACATGGTTAGAAAATGTCCTCTACCAACCATTACTGAGCAGGGAGACAAATGGCCAATTACAGCAGTGACTCACCAGGAAAGATTTCCCATTGAGGATGCCTTGGAGGTTGAAAGGAAGATCTTAAGAAGTAAAGGTTAGTAGACAGAAAAGGAGTCTCTGCTGACTGAAAAGGGGAAGGTCTGTCTTGCCATCACTGCTTTATAGAAGGTATTGGTGACATTGGATCCCAGAAAACTTCCAGACCCATATAAAGCTTGTATCTATTTTCTTTGGGTCTGTTGCTTTTTATGCATTGCTACATCCTGACTTCTTTATTATATAAATTTTTATGCAGGCAACCAACAATCTAATGTTGGGGATGAGGGTGGTTCGGGTGGAAAGATATCAAAGGGTATAAACTCATAGACCCACACTTGACTAACCCATGAGAATAACAGTCAATTCTGTGCCTAGGGAGGACACTGAAACATTAGCTTTCATTTTTTGCATAAACAGAAAAAGTAACTTTCCATGTGCACAGGTAGGATGAGTGGGGGACCAGGGACTAGGTGACATACTCCAAGCCCTTTAAACCCAGTCACTAATAGAATCACAATCCAAAGTTCCTAGTATTCTGAGAGAATTCAAGGGGTTTGTTTTCCTGAGACAATTTTATAAATGCCACTTAATGCTTAAATTCATTATAATGAGTTGAATGGTATTTTGTGGGCCACCCTGGACTCTAAATATTTGTAATGACATGTTAATTGGATAAGACTCCAAAGGCAGCCATTTAAAAACAAACTTTTGGGATACAGACTGTGCATGATTTGGCGTCCACATGAAATCTGTGACATTTAGAACCATCAAGAACACAAGGAAGGTGGTAACATGGTTTAGAGGGTGAAAGCGCTTGCTGCCAAACCTGGTCACCTAGGTTCTATGCATGGGACTAGCATGGTAAAAAGAGAAAAATTAGTTCCAAATATTACCCTTTAGTCCCCACATGTTCACCATGGCATAAATGTACACACACACACACACACACACAACCTTAAAGAAAAGTTTCAAAGTAAAATCAAAGAAGGCCATGAGGAAAGCATTCACACATGGGTGGTATATGTTTACTCTCCTGTCAGAAAAGCAGGTCCCCACAACCACTGTATACCTTTCAACTATTACCATTCTTCACTCACTTGAATCAATACTGAGCCAGTTAATATAGCTCTAGCACTTTCCAGCTGTTTTCCTACATTTCATGTTCATAGAAAAAAAAAAGGTAGTCATGAGATGATGGTGCATTTCTCTACCACCTAAGAGACCAGAAGTCTGCATATATCCTTTGAAGAACAGCAAGCAATAAGTTGGAGAGGTAGTTCAGTGGGTAAAGTTCTTGCCATGAGAACCTGAGTTCAAATCCCAGGAATCCATGTTTAGCTGGGCATGGTAGTGCATGCCTGTGAAATGGAAGACAGAGCCAGAAGAATGCATGGAAGCTCACTATCTATCCTGTGCAGCAGACACCAAGAAAAGAGAGGCCCTGCCTCAAACAAGGTGGAAGGCAATGGTCCCAGCACACAAAACTGTCTCCTTACCTCTACACCCATACTGTAATACATGTGTGCCTATACCAGCATGTATATATACAAACATACATGTACACCATATGCATATGAAAGAAAAAATAGAAAGGAACAGAAGGAAGGAAGGGAGGAAGGAAGGGAGGGAGGGAGGGGGGAAGGAAGAAAGGAAAGAAGGAAGGGAGAGATGGAGGGAGGAAGGAAGAAAAAACAGCGAGTAGGAATTTTATTTGTCGTGAAGAACACATAAAGCAGGAGAATGATGCAATGTAAGAATAAAATCAGGAAGGCTGTAAAGAAACCAAAAGAAAAATAGTTAACCTTCAAAATAGCAAGATGCACACCAGGGAGACCAGAGGAATCAAAGGCAAACCTTCAAGCGAGCGGGACCAGAGAAAACACCCACAGCAGGTCTGAGATGGGACGTTGAACATCCACTGTGCTCTTTAGAGGAAAGAGCTCTTATTTATTAAATAGATATCGTTGTCTTTTATATGCATGGCCACAGAAGAGTAGGGCACATTCTGGCAACTCAGTGACAGCTTGGAGAAGTTCAGCTTCAATTTAGAGAGGATTACATCTTTTTTTTTTCCTGAAAGGAAACATTCTTTTCACAGTTTATTAATGTCACTTCCACAGAGTTAAGTAGCTATGCCTTCACATAAGATAAAAATCAAGTAATGTTCCTCATCTCTGACCTTCAAGGAAATCCCTCCTGAGTGGTAATGACTATCAAAGGAAATCAAGGGACAGGACAGTTTCATGTGACATTTCAGGGAAAGAATCAACAAGATTTCATCAAAGTAGAGGAAGATGGAGGAGCAACAGAAAAAAAAAAACACAGTCACACTTCCATACAAGCTGAGAGCACACACATTTAACACATAGAATGTATTAATAAACTCTAGGAAAGGAATTTTCAATTTAACCCAAAATTTGATTCTGTCAAGACTAAAACTGATCTTAATGTACTTCTTGTAAAGCTGTCAGAAGTCACTGGATTGTTTCTTTGGGGATTATGAATATAAAACTAAGATGAATATAGAGAATATCTGTGAGCTCATTTGTCTTAGGACCTCAGAGGTTTGGAGAAATCAATCTCATCATACTGAACCTGTGATCTGCAGAGCGCTGTAGCAATGCGCAATATCTCTGCTCTGACTCTTGGCATGCATGTGAGATAGTTGTAAAACTTGGCAGATTTTAACAAGATGGCAGTGAGTTAAATGCCAGTATAAGAGCAATTGATAGGAAAATGGGGATGTAGTGTGTATTCTTCACCCCACAGAAAACACAAGGGAAGATTCTCCTTCCAGATCAAAAAGAAACTTAACATTTTGCCTCCCTTCCCTTCCTGAGTTCCCTCTGCTGCTGAGTATCCTCCAGGGTTGGCCCCATTCCCAAGAGCAGAATACACCTCTGCCTCACCCAGTGTCTGTCCCCCTGGAATCAAACCTTCATTCCTTATAGGCAGAACCTGGGGTTGGGGGGATAGGGGGTGTGGTTTTCAGTCTCTCTAGAAAAGAACCTCATAATGGCAGGTCTGGTCAATATGGGATGGGTCTATCTTAGAAACTCGTGACTTTCTTACCATCAAAAGTATCCAGAACATTTATGGGCACAAATGAAATATAAATATGAGGTGTGTTGTTGTGCTATTTTTTATTTTTAAGTGACAAAAGGTGATTGCACACATTTTTATGCAATAATGACACAGAAAGACAAAAATGATCTTATGTAAGTCCAAGAAAGCAGAACTGAAGTCACAGGACAAACCATTAGTCTTACTACATCTGCAAGGACAGAGAACTACAGAAAATCACAACTGGATAAGGTTTGCAGGAAGTGAATGCTTCTGGAACTACCGACTGAAAAATGGTGATCATGGCGATTTAAAGCACTGTCAGAAGCTGAGTGAAGGCCTGCTTGCAGTGAGAGGACAGACTTTTAAGGCTAATTCTCAGAGTGAATGCTGGTGGACATTACCACAGGATCCCTGCTGAAGCCTCACAGCAAAAACCCAATATAACTCCCTCACATTTCTGGAATGGTGGAGGGAAATATCTTTAAATGAACCTAGAGCAGTTCCTGCCAGCCAGTCTTCAAGGAGACTTAACTAGAGCCTTATCCAACCTAGAAAAACCATTATTCAGCCTTAGCTTATTTGGATTCCTTGTCCTACCAAAGCAAAGGGCAATAGTGATCTCAGTTCAGGGACACTGCCCACTAAAAGATAGAGATTTAATAAACAAAATTCTAGAGCATGTTCTTAACACCACCTCACCAGACATGATAGTGAATTATATCTGAGAGAGAAGACAGCCATACATAGCAAGGAGTTTTCAATGAAAACACAAGAAAAGGCATGGAAAGGATACTTAAGCCCATGGCATCACAGCTGTCACAAACACTAAATACAACCTTGTTCTTTATCAGAAAAGCACAAATTCTCTCACTACAGGTTATTTGCATAACTTACCCTGGTCCAGTACAACATGTCTTCAAATTGAAATTTTAGAAATGGTTATGATTAACATATCAAAGACCTTAATGAAAAAGTTAGACAACATGTAAAAATAGAGAAGTGATATAAACAGACAGATGGGATAACTCTGAGGTAGGAAAGGATGCTAAATGTCAAAAGCACTGTAAAATAAATACAAAGTATTGTTGGTGGGTTCTCAATACATAGACTATAAGATTGCAAAAATAAATTAGCTTGAATGCAAGAACAGATTATTCAAGAACCGTAAAACAAGACCAAAAGGCATAAAAATATATACAACTAGAATAAGAAAAGAGAAAGTTATAAATCTTTAAAAAAAAGAAAAAAGAAAGTTCAGGAGAAACACACAAAGTAATAAGGGCCACCAATTTTCTAAAAGTAATGATATGTCACCAAACATATCCAACAGATTAAGGAAGCTCAGGAAACACTAAACCTAGGCATGTCTTATTTAATGTATAATTACCTAAGAAGGAGGCACAGCATTCTGAGACAGCAGCTGAAGAACTGCAAGGAGAAACAGCAATGCATGACCTCAGGTGCACACTCATTATAGTAATAGGCCACAAGTGAGAAACTTTAGAAAATGAATCAATATACATAATCAGTCAACTTAACATGGTGGCCATGCATAGACAATTTCATGGCACAACAAAGAATTATTTCTCAAGTTTGTATCCCCTTAAAGTACATGTGAATAATTAAGTCATGCACAGCATTTTATCAGTTTTTAAAAGGAATTAAACTGGAAATGCAACAAAAGAAATACAAAAGTCTGTATTAGTTTACTATTAAACAATACTCTTCTATATGATACATGACCTGGTTCAAAGTAGACACCTCAAGGAAGACTTTAAAATGTTGAAATGACAATGTTAATGTTATCAAATTCTCTTGAATACAGATTAAGTCATATTTACAAATAAATGCAGGGTTCAAAGCACTTTCTAGTTAAAATAAAATGAATAATTAATAATTTACATAAATACCGGCAATATTTTTACAAAGTAGTATTTGATGAAAAAAATTATCAGGCTAGACCAGACACATAAGCACATAAAGATATGTGAAAGAAGCCAATCTGTAAGGCTCCAATTTGCATGGATCTAAATGTGTGGTGTTCTGGAAAAGGTAAAGCCATTGAGCCATCTAAAAAAATCAGTGTTTGCCTAGATTTCAGAAAACATGGAGGATGAGAAGTGGGTAAAAACAGGATTTTTGGAAAGTTAAACTATTCTATATGATGTTTTGATAAGATTTATAATACCACACATTTTAAATGTATATAAAATACAACACACAAAAGTTTCCAAGCTTGTAAATTTTTGCTTTAATTGCTTTTCTATTGCTTTAGTTATATTTCTATTGCTAAGATACAGAATGACCAAGGCTTTTTATAAAATAAATACATTATTTGGACTCAATAAATTTCCAGAGGGTTAGAGTTCATGATGATCATGGCAGGGAGCAGGGCAATAGGCTAAGAGGGCATACTAGGTCTGGTATGAACTTTTGAAACCTCAAAACCTTCCCCCCAATAACTCACTCCCCTCCAGCAAGGTAATGATACTAATCCTTCCCAAAGAGTTCCTCTAACTGGTGATCAAGTATTCAAACATATAAGCTCATGAGGTCCATTTTCCTTCAAACCATCACAATTTTTAAATTTAAATTTTAAAATAAATTATAGATGTCAGGACGTCCAAGCAGGAATGTAAACTACCATTAGAGAACCTAAGTGTATTTTAAATATATGGGACAAATTCACTGAAGAAGACAAGGAAAAGTATTAGCCTAAGTGACTTTGACACAGAACAAAGACTAAGAGACTGAAGGCTGAATAAAGCGCACAGCAAGTATTGCTCTCTAAATGACATGGTTATGTTCACAGGAGGATAAGTGAATTTATTCAGACACAGCTATAGTCATATACTAAAGCTGAAAAATTAAGCAAACAGATAGCAAATGGCAGGAGCTGCCCAACCAAGACTGTCTCTGTTGGAGTGAGACTTTGAAGCAAGGCAAGAGGAGAAACTAGAAAGACTCACAGATGGATATACAGCAGAGCTCAGTGCAGATGGAGGTTCATACGGGTAGAAATATATGTATGCATGCTCCCAGGCAAGTCTCTACACACAATTCTTTGTGAACTAAACATTGATAGTTTAATAAAAATGAACATCTAACACTTATTTCCTCACCCTTCTGCAAGAGAAGGAAACTGGACTCTGAAAGAATGGCCAGTCTTAGGACTGCAACAAGAAATCTACAAGGGTCAGAAAAATAAAACCAAATCCCTAAGCAATAGGTCAATCTGAATGTACCAGAAAGACACAGGGAATCAAGGGAAATAGCCTTTTTTGGTCAAAGCTAGGATAATTTAAATGATCACGTAGTATTGGTCTAAAACATGGAGTCCATACTGATGAATATTGATGCTGAATAACAAACCAAGAAGAAGAGAGATATTCTTAGTAAACACAACATAAAGGATGTATCTTGGAGGCAGTTTTGCAGTGAAGACTTCTAGCAAGTAGAACTTGATGCAGGTGACCCAAGGACTACTTTGTCAATGGAAAACCATGTTCAAAATGTCTACCTCCCACATGGTGGGATAAAAATAAATCTCACTTCACCCGTTTTATTTCTCTTTCCACTGAAAACACAAAACTCCTGTGCAATCATAGAAGCATCTCAGTCAATTTCAAGTCAAGAGATAGTCTACAAAATGTCAAAGTTGCCATCTTCAAAACAACCAGTGTCACCAAAAACAAGAGGGAGGAAATGCCATGACTGAGAGACACTAAAGAAAGGGTGGTAAATAAATGTTATGTGGTATCCTGGATGGGATTCTCAGAGCAATGGCATCAAGTAAAAACTCAGGAAATAAGAATAACTTATAAGCTTTAATCAGTGATGTATTAATATTATATCCTTAACTATGAGTAGTGTTTAAAACAAGGTATTTTGAGATATGTAGAAATTTTCTGTCCTCTTTTCTCAATTTTACTTTAAATACCAACCTAATTCTAAACCTGAAGTCTAAAAATAAGGACTATTCAAATAAATGCCAGGTTTAAATGCCAAAAAGTGGTCTTGCTGTGGTTTGAATGTACTTCCCTCCCACCACCAAAAACACGTGTTAGAAAATTAATTCTTACAAAAGAGATGATTTCTTCCATTTTAGTGTAGCAACCTCTACTAGGTAGTAATGGATGTATATTAAAAGCTAGAGAAAGCAGAGTGTGGTAGCTCGTGCCTACAACTCTTAACCTCAAGGGATTAAGGGAAGATGATCAGCCTTGGATGCATAGGAAGCTTGACTGAAGTATTGTCTAAGGAAACCCTGAGAAAGGAAGGAAGGAGGAGGAAAGGAAGGAAAGAGAGAGAGAGTGAGATTGGAAAAGCTGAGGAAGTTTCATTAAATATATTTTCAAAACCAACAGGATTCTACAGGAAAAAGAAATACAAATTGGGGGGGGGATGACATAATTACTTTGACTGGATATTAAATTATTGTATTTATATTTTATTTAATTATTAAGTCCTATGTGGTACAAAACAGAGCGTTGCTTTAGATTCAGATACATTTTCCCCCTTTATGTTAAAAACAAACCACGTTCTCAGTTAAAATCCTGAAAGAATGAAGTAGGAGTCTGGCATCCTAACTGGGAGCCAGTTAATGGACCACACTTCATCCCACTCAACTTCAGCACTGAACGCAAACTTCATCACCGTGTTTTAGAACGCTGCCCACACGTGAGATCTCTCCACATTAAAGAAAAGCAGCGATGACAGCCCACGTTTCTGTAGAATTTACGAGTTGCTCTCATATACTGAGTCCTTTTTCTTTGGGCTTCATAGCTGGGATCTAATGTAATGTGATACTGGACAGAGGAAATGGGGACTCAGAACATTGAAATAGTCTGGTCGATAACAGGACTGAAAGGGGACTGGGCTTGCTAGCTTTAACACAAAAGCCTAATTCCCAAGCATTGAAGTTTTCATTTCAGAAATTTAGCATTGCATATTTTTTTAAAGCCTGTTAAATCGTGTTGTCTCCAAGGTTTCGGTTTTGTGTCATTTGATTTCAGCTGTTCAGCAAATATCCTTCCCCATGGGCAATTTGCCAAGAGAAAAAAAAATGGTTTCATGCTGCAGTGTCAGAATTTAAAAGAACAGCAGCTAAAATGGCTTCTGCTATGGCATCTGCATACTCTCTACTGCCTGGGGTTCAGGGAGAATTTTTCAAAAACATGTATGGTGGGCAGTCATCAAGAGCAACTAAGTGGGGGAAAGGTCAAGGTTGGAAAAGCCTAAGATTTGATCATCTGCTTCATCAGTTTAAATCAGCTTGTGGCAACCATACCATGGTAGCTCTGATTTTTCCAGGTCTTGTTTGTTTGTTGTTTGTTTGTTTGTTTGTTTGTTTCACTGTGTGTGAGAGAGAGCCAGAGAGCCAGAGAGAGAGAGAGAGAGAGAGAGAGAGAGAGAGAGAGAGAGAGAGAGAGAGAGGAGGGAGAGAGGAGGGAGAGAGGGAGGAGAGAGGTGGGAGAGGGAGGAGGGAGAGGGAGAGGGAGAAGGAGAGAGAGACTACCTTGCCTGTACAGGGGTCAGAGGGTAACTACAGAAGTCAATTCTCTCTTTCCACATTGTAGGATCCTAGAATGTCTCACAATCCCATTTATTTTTTTAAATTTTATGTGTAATACTTCCTTTTCCTAAATGGAGTCATAGAATGTGAAAAAAATCAAACTGCTACTGACATAGAAGTCTCAATCCTACTGGGTAGCTTTCATGGTTCTAGAAGGTGCTATGTGAGCTACAGGGCAAGAGAATGAATCATCCATCTCACTCAACTGTGAATCTTGTGAGCTGTAATTACAATCAGCCTAGCAGGATATGCTTACTGGAGCTGCAGTGGTACAAATGCTATAGGGGTGAACAACTACTCTCTGATTGGATTTGAGACCCAGTCTATAAGATGGAACTTATTCCCAGAACTGTAAACAGGCCACAGAGCCTTAGGGAGAGCCTGATGCCATTATCCTGTTAGATGGATATAGCAGTAAACTGTCTTCTAAGGATTTATTATTATAGCCATAGATAATCACATCTCTCAACTCTCATCATAGAATCTGCTTCTTATAGCAGATAATGAAATAGAGAGAAATTTGCACACAGCTGGTCAATAAACAGAGAATGAGACTGCAGTGTGCTCATCCCTAAATGACACACATATATCATACTGCCCCGTCCCAGGGCTCAGAGATCATCAGGGAAGATGGAGTAGAAAGACTGTAAGAAACTGAGGTAATGCGTGACTTCAGCGAAACAGTCATTTGTGAACACAACAGAACAATTAAACATATAGTCTGACAACAGCTGTAACTACATGCACAAGGTCGAGCCCAACAACATCCCTCCATGAAGAGGGGAGAAAGTCAGGACATTCCACCGCTAGTTAAGGAGCTCCTGACTGCTGGGAGAAAGTCAGTTTTCTTTAAGGTTGCAACCCTGAGAGGCTACCATGTTTTAGTAAAAGCCCTGATACTTTGCATATACTAGTACTACTAAGTGGATTCCACATGCTTAAAACCAACAACAACAACAAAAAAAGGAGGAGAACACATGAAACTGTGGGGAAAAGATGGTGGTGGGATTGTAGGAGGAGTGGGAAGTGGGAGGGAATAGGGGTATACTTTATCAAAACACACTATATGTAAGTACAACATTTTCAGTAATAAAATTTAAAATGTATTCACTTACTTATTAGAAAATTTACCCCCAAATAGAAAAATAACAATACATTTGAATACTAGGGAACTTAAAAAGAAAAAAGAAAAATATATACTATACATACCTCTCAATTAACTTCTCAGTAACTATTAGTAGTAGGATGCTTACTGTAACCATCTCTTTTCCTGATTCATTTAGTATTTTGTCATATAAGTTTTCTCTGGACATTAATATCTTGTTGAAAATGTTCTCAAGTGCTACATGATTCTCCATCCTAGGGATGCTTAATCACTGTCCTGAGATCTTTTCCTCTCAGCTTGTGGAAACTGCTTCAGGATGAGGTCAGATGGGGACATTGCTTCTGAGATGGAAAATATCCTCATGGTCTCAGAAAGTCTAACATACCTGTTCACATTTACACTAACAGAAGGACAGCACATGCTCTGAGATCTGTGCATGTGTGCACAAACATAAGGATGTCATGTTCTCTGAGATCTGTGCACATGTGCACTAACATGAGAATGGCACATCCTCTGAGATCTGTTGCAGAAGAAAAACTCCATACCCTTAAGCATGACAACCCTTATAAACAAGTGCAGAAATGACTCTCTGCTATGCATAAAAGGTTGATGCAGAAATAACACCAAACCAAATCCATAAAAGCTCTAAGATCACTGGCAATGGAAGTCTGTGACATGATAGACACAGTTAACTTAGCATCAGCCTGAGAATGCATTGATCCACATAGCTCCATCTACTCCCTGCTGCCATTCTCAGTCTATGACTACATAGGCATCTGTAACCATTTCAAGATGCCCTGAAGTAAAGAGTGAATGGCAGTCTGTCACAGACACTGGGATGCCAGGAACATCATGTTTATTTATTTATTCCTGAAGATTAGAGATAGAAAACCAAGTCAGATGGCCTAAGTTCAATTGCTGGGGCCCCCATAGTAAACAGTGAGAACTCTCTTGGAAGTTGTCCTCTGACCTACACATACATGCACAAAAACACACATACACAATAAATAACAATACATAAATAATGAATAAATACAAATTATATAAAACCACAAAACCCAGTAATTGTCCATCAGATATGGAATTCCTCCACACAAAAATAAATTACCCTTAGCAATATAGAGTAATTAAGCAGTCATGTGCTGGTCAAAAGCCCATGAGGCTCCAAATTGCTAGAAGACAGAGAATGTTCTAAATCTCTAGCATCCATCCCACTATGTGGAGCAATTCCCGACCACAGTAGAGGTCAGTAGATGCTAATCTAGGCCATATTTCAATGCAATAATCAAGACAGCAGAACAAATCATGGAAAAATTGAACTGATGGCAAACTGATTCCTGTAGTCAGGGGTTAGACTCTGCCAGTAAGAAACTATTTCTGGGAGGATTTTTCTAAGATATCTCCAAGTCCTAATCAAAGACTGATGGATGGAGGGGTTATGGGATACCCACTGTTGTAATCCCCTGTGCATATTGAACTGTGGTTACAGAGATGAAGCAGAGGAGAAAGGTCAAAAAGAAGATACAAAGATAAGCAAACTATATTTGCTATGATGTTGATGCAAACAAAGTTGAAGTATAAACACCAATTGCATTTCTAAACGCCAACAATGAGGAACCATAGAAGGTGATAAGAATGTACTCAACACAATAAATGCATAGCAAGAAATTTAATAAAACAGAAACAATATATTGATGAAAAACTTTTAAAGTGTTATTCAAAATATTTAAAGAGCCAAAACCACAGAAATGTGATGAATGAATTACAGGATGGTGAATTGTGAGATTGAATATCTTATAGTAGTGAGTTCTACCCAATTGGTTTGTCAAATCAATATAATAAAAGACAAAGAAGCAATGGATTACTTTTGGTTGTAGTGTTAGCAGTTTGTATCTATATACTTGTGCACTTATCTATTCATCTGCCTGTCTTATGACTTCTATTGCTATAATAAACTATGATATGACCAAAAACCACTTGGGGAGGAAATGGTTCATCTTGGCTTACAATTCTAATGTCACAATTCCACACTGAAGGAATAAGGGAAGTCAGGGCAGAGGGGGAGGGAAAAGAGGGGGCAGGATCAGGTGTGGGAGGAGACAGGGGAGATATACAGAGGGTCAGGAAATTGAACAGAGGTATATAGCAATGGGGAATGGGAAACTGGGGGATAGCTACAAGAAAGTCCCAGATGCCAGGAAAGCAAGAGTTTCTCAGGACTCAATAGGGACGATATTAGCTGAAATACCCAAAAAATGGGAGAGAGAACCTGTAGAGAACATATCCAGAGGTTAGGTACAGTCCCTGGTTGAGGAATGGGGCTACCCACCCACCTCAAAAACATTAACCCAGAATTGCTCTTGTCTAAAGGAAATATAGGGACAATGAGTGAAGCAGAGACTGAAGGAAAGGTCATCCAGAAACTGCTCCATCCCATATGCAGCCACTAAACCCAGACACTATTGCTGATGCCAAGAAGTGCATGCTAACAGGAGCCTGATATAGTTGTCCCCTGAGAGGCTCTGACAGAACCGATACAGATGTGGATTCTTGCAGCCAACCATCAGACTGAGCACACCAGGACCCCAATGGAGGAGTTAGAGAAAGGACTGAAGGAGTTGAAGGGGGTTGCAACCCCATAGGAAGAACAAAAATATCAACTACGCAGACCTTCCAGAGCTCCCAGGGACTAAACCACCAACTAAAGAGTACACATGGAGGGACCCATGGTTCCAGCTGCATATGTAGCAGATGATTGCTTTATCTGGCATCAGTGGGAGAGGAGGCCCTTGGTCCTGTGGAGGTCTGATGCTCCAGTGTAGGGGAATACCAGGGTGGTGAGGTGGGAGTGGGTGATGGGTGGGGGAGCACACACAGAGAAGCAAGAAGAGATGGAATGGGGGGTTGCAGAGGGGAAACTGGGAAGGGGGATAACATTTGAAATGTAAATAAATAAAATAACCAATTTTTAAAAATCTGGAGGCAGGAATGATACAGGAGCTATAAAAGAATGCTGCTTACTGCCTTGCTCCTCATGCCTACTTAGCCTGTGTTCTTATACAATACAGGACCACCTGCCCAGGTGAGCTGGTCCTCCCACATCAATAATTAATCAAGAAAATGTGCTACAGCTTTGCCTACAGCCCTATTTTATGGACGTATTTCTCAATTGTGGTTCCCTCTTCTCAGATGATTCTAGCATATATCAAGTTGACAACAATTTTTTTTTTGTAAAACACTCCTAGCAATAAAATTTCCATAACATAAGTTTTCTTATAAGTCAGTAAAAGAAAACTCAACCTTCCTAATGCTGGAACTCTTTAATATAGTTCCTCATGTTGTGGTAACTCCCAACCGTAAACTTATTTTTATGCTGCTTTATAACTGTATTTTTGTTACTGCTATGAATCGTTATGTATTATCTGTGTTTTCTGATAGTCTTAGGCGACCCTGTGAATGGGTCATAGATTAAGAGCCACTGTTAAGCTACAATCTCAGCTGTTGAAATGAGGACTTCCTTTGGTTGGCCTCCTCCTGCCCTACTAGCTCTAGACTTTTTCTCATTGTCTCTTTGGAATTGCTAGAGCAAACAGACCTGTCTTACATAAAATGTCATTAACGTGAAATATAGTTTATATTTTAGAGAAATATAAAAGGGTAAAACTGTGCCTACAGTGAAGCTACCAAAATGCTTCAGTCTTAAAGTGAAGCAGATTGAGGGATCTCAGATCTACCTGTGATTGAGGAAAAGCACATTCAACCAGAAACTATTCACAGCCACGCAACCCTAACTTCTTCACTACACACATAGACTACAGCCTCAATGCGTCTTTGTCCTTCTTTCCTGCTCTTTCTCCTCCTGCTCAGTTCTTTTTTTTTTCCAATTGGTTTCTTTTTTTATTATTATTATTTATTTTATCTTATTTTTTTAATTTACATTCCAAATCATTTCCCCTTTCCCGTTTCCTCCCTCCCCGAAAGTCCCATAAGCCCCCTTCTCTCCCTCTTTTCTCCATTCAACCCACTCTCGTTTCTCTGTCCTGGCGTTCCCCTACATCCAGTCTTTCCAGGACCAGGGGTCTCTCCTTCCATCTTCTTAGAAATCTATTGATATGCGGATTGTGTCTAGGGTATTCCGAGATTCTGGGTCAATATCCCCTTATCAGTGACTGCATACCATGTGTGTTCTTTTGTGATTGGGTTACCTCACTAAGGATGATAGTTTCAAGATCTGACCATTTGCCTAGGAATTTCGTGAATTCATTGTTTTTAATTGCAGAGTAGTATTCCATTGTGTAGATATACCACATCTTCTGAATCCATTCCTCCGTTGAGGGACATCTGGGTTCTTTCCAGCTTCTGGCTATTATCAATAAGGCTGCTATGAACATAGTGGAGCATGTGTCCTTATTGCATGCAGGTAAAACCTCTGGTATAGCCGGATCCTCCGGAAGTGTCTTGCCCAGTTTTCTGACAACAATTAATATAGGATACTGCCTATGCACAATTCAAATGTATCTATTAGAAGAACAAATGACCCAAATAACTGTGATGTCCTGAAACTAACCAAAGAACAACGAAGACACACACATCTGAAGACAAGTAACCTAGGATAGGCCTTTCCAGATAGCAAGAGTAGATGGAATAAATTTTTTAAGTTACAAAAACTAAGAATATCAAGTTCTGGTGCTAAGGATGGTGTTGACTGGGGATGAACAAGGCAAACAGGAACAATATATTGGACCAAGGGTCAAATCAAATGCACAAGAATTTGATTTGTACAGACTTGAACTGAAAGTCACTACGATAAGAATAGACTCCTCAACAAAAGGTGTTGAAGCAAAATTGGGAGAGACATCAGGTGAGATACCTACTGATCACACACACACAGACACACACACACACACACACACACACACCACAATACTATATAAGTTAAATAACTAAGTCTGACAGATAAAACCATAAAATTTAAAAATACATACTAGAAAAAAATAAACCCTAAGAAGGAGAATAAGTTCTTAAATATAAAAAGACCAAATCATAAAACAAAATGTTGACATTCTTGATTATATCAAAATTATAAACCCCTGTCAAAAATATAATATAAAAACTAAAATTCAGATGACAAACTAGGTGACAGTATTGCCCCTTTTTTAATAAATTATCATAAAACTATGTAAAGCACACAGGCAAATCAATAAAAGCATGAAATTTTTTCTCATAAGAAAAATAGCACCTCTTTACAGAACAGGTGATAAAAAAGGCTCAGGATTTTAGAGGTTGTAAGTTGGAAAACAGTTGGCATTATGTAGCAAGGTATAGGTATATACATTAGTTGTTAACAAACAGTTCAACTCATATACATCAATGAAGCATTTACAAATGTCATTAATCAGACTTTGTAATGGTGCGATACAATCCAAAAATAAATTGATAAGTAAATTATGACAATTTTATATTGTAGAACTAATAATCAATAATCTACAATTACAACAACACAGGTGACTCTCAGAACAAGAAATGAAAACTCAGGTTACAGAAGGATACGAGTCTAATGAATCCACTGCACATGAAAGAAACAAAAGAACACAACTGACTGAAGCTGGAAAAATACAGGTACAACTGTGAAGAAAGAGCAAAGCAAATTTGACCACAAGAACCAAAGAGCCTTTCCCTCTACGGAAGCACAGAGATGACCGTGAGCTGTGCAGCTGTGGAGCATCCTGCTCCAGCTTCTCAGTCCTCTCTACATGCTATCTGTGCATGATGCTGCCACATTTCACCTGTATCCCTTACTAATTTACATGGTGTTTTGTCATTAATTAAGTAAAGAAAGGAAGAAAGGGAGGGAGAGAGGGAGGGAGGGAGGGAGGGAGGGTGGGAGGGAGGGAGGGAGAGAAGGAAGAGAGGGAGGGAGGAAGGGAGGGAAGAAAGAGAGGGAGGGAGGGAGAGAGGGAGGGAGGGAAGGAAGAAAGAGAGGGAGGAATGGAGGGAGGGAGGGAGGGAGGAAGTAAAGAAGGAAAGAAGGAAGTAAAGAAGGAAACAAAGAAGTAAAGAAGGAAACAAAGAAGGAAAGAAAGAAAGAAAGAGAAAGAGAGAAAGGAAGAGAGAGATACAATGTTGTGTACTCTTATCACTGACCTGATAACCTTTTAAGTCTGTGTCTTCAATTTATAAAATTAACAATGACTACAGGGCTGGTTAAAAATATTGCAATGCTTAAAACAAGATTTGGCATATTAGGCTCATCATGTCAGTTAACTGTGATCATTTTTAACATTAATTTCATATCTATTGTTGCAACAATAACCATCAACATAGCTGAAGAATCTAAGGACTCTCTTCCCACCCAATCTCTTACTTTTCTCTACAAACAATAAAATCTAAATCAACTTGATGAAATCTTACTTCACTTGATTACTTCTTAATCTTACATACCTGATGTTCTCATCACAAGTTTTTCTGTCTAAAACTTCTGTAGTTTCTGACTCTATTTAGTGTGCTCTGGTAGGTTGCCTGTCAGCATAAGAATATTATCTGAGGTACAGAAGAGATGCCAGTGCTAAGAGTACTTGCTGTTCCTGCAGATGACCAGTTTCAACTCCCAGCACCCACATGATAGCACTGAGTGGTTTTTAACTCCAGTTCAAGGAAATTGGGTGCTTTCTCTGGCATCACTGACTATAGTCACACATGTGGTGCAAAACACTCACACAGAGAAGATGAAAATAAATAATTCTGTTTTTAAAAGAAAAGGATAAGGGCTAGCAAATGACGTGGAGCAGCATTTGATGTCCTACTAGAGAACTGGGATTTGGTTCACAGCACCCAGATGGTAAATAACAATCATCTGTAACTCCAGTTCATGGAGATCAGACACCTTCCTTTAGCCTCCATAGCACTGCATACATATGGTGCACAGACATACATACAGGCAAAACACCCCTACACTTAAAATAAAATCAACTCCTCTTTTAAAAATAAAATGTTATCTGAGGGATGTTCAATGCTTCTACTTTTGACCATTCCCCCTAAAACAAAGTCTTTCATCATCAACGTTGGTTATAATAAACAGTCAGGTTAGGAGCGTGTGCTTACTACATGCAAGGCTCTGGGGGACTAAGTCGATAACTCCTTGATACCATTAGTCTACCATGACTACAGGATCAGAGAAGCAGGTCACCGCTTACTGCTCTACTCCACCATGTTACGCTTAGTGACAACGTCATTTGTACCTGTTCATGAGATTCTTGTAACTGTGAAATGAATGAATTAACATGGATATGGTAGAATCAAAGAGCTCCTTCTGAGTTAAGTAGAAACAGCCTGTTGGCCTCTCCTTTGTTCAAAGACAACAGTGTCATGGAAATGACAAAATGGGATCTCTCTGTAAAGAGAAGTTGCAGGTTCTGCTGTCAGATTGTTGGAATCCTGAGATGCGGAAGGTGTCTAGCAGATGCGTTAAGTGTGCAAACACAAGAGACTGCAGACCAGGAATGAGAGCACAGTCGGCAGAAACTGCTGATGGCAAAGGAGGGACGCTACACAGGAAGGTCAAGAGAAGTCGGCTGTCAGGAAAACCGTCTCAAGGAGCCTCTCGCCCACTCACAGAGGCACAGGCAGACTCAGCAGCAGCTGTTTATATTCAGCCAGAAAAGAAATCTAAGAGATCTCATTCTGAGAGCCTGAATTCTTACAGACACTAATGGTGATGACGGTAGCACCTATCTGTTATGGCGTTCGGTGTTCACAATCTTTGACTTGTTTCAAAAATACTAATGGGAAATTCTGTCATTTTCTTATTTGAGGATTTTCTTCTGATTTTCCAGTGTCTTTCTGCTTTACACAAAGCCAGTTCCTTTCTGGGTCTGCTGTGCGACCAAGATTTCCTTTCCTGACCATTAACTCTGGATGGCAACCCTGATCTGTCTTTCTCACCACAAGTCACATGGGAAAATATCACCCACGGCTTATTCCATGTTCAGTCATGAATCTTGTTTCTTAAAGAAATAAAAAACATTTCAATAGATTCCAGGATCCTTTTCAAGATGCTAACCTGCCAAAATGATGCAGAAGTCAGAGGTGTACAGGCCATGATGTCGCATGAGGCTGGCAGTCCCCCAGCTTCTAGCTTGGAACACATTGCTCCTTTATCAGTTATCAGTTGCCATTAAGAAAAAACTGGTAATTTAAAACCAGTTCTGAGAGTCCTCCATGAGCACAAGAGTAAAGCTGGATAAAGAGATGGCCAGGGTGTAAGGTCAGAAGCAAAGAACCAAGTGCTTTAATGTATGGGATACCTAAACCCAGGAAGGCCAAAGGCAAACATTTTCACTCACATAGGACCTTAGCTTGTGGATGACTATCTGGTCCATCTTTCTCACCATAGGCCACATGAGGGAAATGCAGGTTATGTGGCTAAAGCCTTAGAAACTAGACAAATGAGCTAAAGGGTAAAGAGAGATGCTGAATGCACAGAGGCAGATGATTGACAGGTACCTAAAGCTAAAGCTTATTTTCGAGGAGCAGAGAGTGGGGATGACGAATGGAAAGGGGAGGAAAATTCACCAGAACAAATTTTGATTGAAAATGCCACAATGATCTCTATGTTGTTTGCTAATTAAAATAAAGTGGTTTGTAGAATCAAACAGGGTTTTGAGACGGCTATCAGCTAATTAGCAGTTCATTATAATTTCAAGAATATATTCCTGCAAGAATCAAATGGCAGATGCCCAGTAAATAATTTTAACCAACTGAATTTGAGTAAAGATTGTCAGCAAAATCATTTTAGCTTTTTATTTTCCTATTGGTTAAGAATAAGATTTCCACAAAGACTCTATTTGTATTTTTTCCAGAAAAGAGCAAAACATGACTTTTTTTTTCAGTTCTACATTTGAATTTTACTACATGGAATCCTACACAGTGTGTTTCCAAACAGAGGTAAGAAATGTGCCTGTGGTTTCTTAGTGGATTCCTTGAGAAAGGTAAAAGTACAGAAAACAAAACAAAACAAACAAAAAAAAAAGCAGATTAATGCTAATTCTTGTTAAACACTGTAAAACAGAAATAACAGGGGAAATCTAAGCTCTCTGTATGAATGAACTAAACCCCACCATTAACAGTCAACGGAGACATCATATTAAACAACTGGACTTCCTGTCCTCATGCTGACCTCCAGGACCCAGATAATCATGCAGGCATGATTGGCCTCCCTCTTCCTCCTTCCAGCCTTGGGCTGTTTGCCCTCTCTACCTGTGGTCTGGCATATTTCCCCACACAGCTACAGAGTTCAAGCCTTCACTTTTCTTAAAGATTTAGCTTAAATGCCATCGTCACAATAAGATATATGCTGACCACACAAAGTGGCAACTATCCTGCCCCACCTAGGTTACCTCTGGTTCCCTTACTCGGTTCTGGGCTTTCCTTATTTCTGAAACATTTTGGTATCATCTTCTAAAACTGCATATCATGATTCTTTCTCCCATACTATAATACAGACACTTAAAGCCTAAGACATTGTGCTTTACTCACCATATTGTACCACATTCTGACAATAGTCCCAGGCGTACAACACCCAGTTGATTATTTTCCAAATAAATGACTGAAAGATGATATTTTTATATGTGAAGAGAAAGCACAAAATACTCACTACAGGCACTAAAAAATCATTTCACAAATACACATTACTGCCAAGTATCCATCCAAATACATTCTGATGGCTGTGTTAGTCATGATTTCATTGATGTAAACAAATGTATCTCAAGGAGGGAAAGATTTATTTTGCTCACAGTGTCAGAAAGTTCAGGGTTGAGGAGGAATGGCAGGGCAGCTCAGTTCACAGTTGCTAGGATGCAAAAAGGAGCCCCAGGCTCCGAGAGGCTGCCCACTCTAACAAGCTTTAGCATTTTCCCCCCTTGTGCCATCTAGACCCCCAGCCTACAAGATGATACCACCAACATTCATCAAGGGTCTTTCCTTCCTAGCTAATTCTTTCACAGAAACATCAAGAGGTGTCCTTTGCTAAAACAGAGCCTTCTCAAATCAAGTCCACCCTTCATCACGTGAAACCACAAGCAGCGTTTACTTAAACCATGACAATACAGTCACAATCACCCAAAGTCCATCTCAGTTGAAACTACACTCATCTCACCACCAAAATTCCTTATCATCTTAACGTCACTTCCTGTTCTAAAGTCCAAGCTCAAAGTGTGCTCTGAGACTCGAGTCTCTATGATACAATGACAAAAAAATAGACCTTCAGATTCCACAATGGAGAAATGAGAGACAAGCAGGGACAGATCTAAGCAAAGTAAGGGAAAGTCTAACTGAGTAACCATCGCATCCTGTAGCTCCATGCCCAGTGTCTTGGACACACGTTGCCACAGTAAAGTCTATAACAGATTGCAGAGGCAGCCACGTCTTTGCCCAGCTCATCCTGCAAGTGTTCAGGCCCATGCAGGCTCTGCTAACTGTCTGGAGCTTACTCAGCAAACTCTCTGCTCTTGCCGTCACTAACTTCGTGGAGTCTCCTAAGCATCTTCAGTTTTGCACTCACGGCTTGAAACATCACCCTTTCCCGGGCCGCCTGCAAGGATTCTGATTATGCCACATATAACCCACACCCACACACACAGATTTTTCTTCCATATCTGAGTAGAAACATTCATTGCTGCATAACTACTACATCCCATATGTCTTCAAACTGAGCAACGTGTGTTTCAAGGACTTCTGCAAGTGGTAGCAGTAGCCAAGGCTCCATGAATCACGGCTATCATGACTTGCAAATGTCTGGGTGGCTGAACATAGGGAAACATTCATAGTGGCCCTGCTTTAAATGTAAAACAATTTAAAAGCTTTGCTATATATGTGCATTTATATATATATATATGTGTATATACATACATACATATATATATGTGTGTGTGTGTACATATGTATATATGTATGTATGTATATATATATATATATGAACTTAATCTTGAGAATTTATCATTAACTTAGACAATGACATGGCTATACTTATTAACCACTGAACTTCATAACAAAAATAGTCAAAACTGAAAAATACACATTATATATTTATTTGACCACAAAGAAGAAATGAATGCACCATCAAGAATATTATCGGTGCGGCTGTCAATCCTCATTTGGTCATGGAATGAAATATTTCACATTAGTTTGCTGTGTGTCGGAACAGTTCAGAATGTGCCTTTCTCCCTGCGGTGTCTGATTTGATAGCGCATAAACCCAAGCTACACTTTGATCCATCCATACTTTTTATTCATAGATTCAGGATATAAATATTTCACTGTCATAAAGAAGAGAAGTCCACTGAGATTAGCATTTCAGTTGAGGAATCACCACTAATGCTAACGATAAATCCGGTTTTATACATCTCAGCTTATTCATGCTGAATTCCCCGGGGGAGGGGGGTGGGGCGCTCCCCAGCATGCCTGTATTTTTGTCTCACTAGCCAACTGACTAACCAATGGACTAGTCATGTGTAAGGCTGCCATGAATCTTCACTGTAATACCAAAGCCAGTAAGGAACCTTCCCGAAATCCAACCCTGGTTAATATCATGCATATTTTACATCTGACCTCTAATGCTCTCACTGTAAATAAAAATGCCTTAAATGTTAGTTACCGTCAACAATGATACCTTGGCTTCACAGCGTTTCCCCTTGGTCTGCTACCTGCCCAGAGCAGCTGACTCTTTGCTGGAGTGTACTTACTAGTCTTCCTTCTTGTTTTCCTCTTGTATTTTCATCTTTGTGCTGAAGATAATAAACTCATCAATTTCTCCTCTGAAGTTCCCCCAACTTACATCTTAGGTGGCTTTTTGTGTGTGTGTGAGCATGACTAGATCCTATAGTGACTCTCCTTGGGGGTCTGAATTTCAGCCTATGATATCAGATTGATACTGTGTTCTCTGATTTGGGAGCTGGGTTGCAGATGTTGGTTAAATCCTCTCAGGGTCCCAAGTCTCCTTGAATATTGAAACTGGGTTTGCTGTAAGTTGTTTCCTCCATCCGAACCAAGAGTCAAGTTGCATGGCCAATGAACTTCTTTACAGATGATCTGAGTGTGGGATGAAGACAGACAGTCTCCATCAGTTACAGGAACTATGTTCTGCTTCTTTTCTAATTCAAGCCTCAGGTGAAGGCAAGGGTATTTCACAGTGAGTACGATAGTTTTGTTTCAGTTGCTTTACTGTATTTTATAAAGACTGAAGTTGCTTCTCTCTTTGTTCTTTGTGATGTAAATCTGCCTTTGACTGTGACCAACACTTTTTAGTCTGACCTCAATAAAAACATATGAAAGCCAATTTTTCTTCAAAGAAAAGCAAAGAGCTGTTGATGCTCCTAGCTTGAAAGGATGCTTTAGACAAACACAGCCCTAAAGAGAAAATATCAGGACTGTCTAGATGTGCAGTGGTCTCACATATGTACAGAAGAAGCTCCCCTTTCAGAAACATGCATGCAGCCAGAAGGTGCACGAAAATGCTGGGTGCCTGGTAGCTCAGCCACCCACTCGTTCTAAGATATTTGGGTTTGCAAAGCACAGAAAAGAGTAAAACTGACTCAGAGGATACTTTGATGGAAAAGCTTACAAATAGCATACTTAACCAAGACACAGCCCTGCCTCAGTCACATCAAAATTAAAGAAAATTGTCCATTCAAGCCCAGGCCATCCTTGAAAACCCCATCTGACTTTGTTCACAAGACTGTAGTACCTCATCTTTCTGGTACCTAGAAAACAGTATTCTCTCATGGCAATCTTAACACTCAAGTGGCCAAAACAGAGAACATTGAAAATCAATTTTATGTAGATTTATTTATTTTTTACTTGTATGTGTATAAATGTTTGTCTATGTGCATGTATGAGTACTGCATGCATGCAGTGCCTGCAGGGCCAAAAGAGGGCAATGGATTCTCTGGAATTGGAATTACCTATGCTTGAAAGCCACTAAGTGGGTGCTGGGAACTTAACACGGTCCTCTGCAAAAGCAGCAAGTGTTTATAGTTACTGGTCCATTTCTCTAACCCCTGGAATTCTAAAAGAGTAATAATTTATATGTTCAGTTGGGAAACTGTTTTAAAGCTGAAGACTGGAAGGTTGTTCCCAGTGGTATGTCAAATATCTGCTCCCTACAAATAGTTCATTAAAACTTAACTAAGAGTCTCTTTATCTAATAAGTTTCATTTGATGCTGTCTTGTGACCCTCCCTTCCCTTTTGCTTTCAACCCACTGAAAGAAAAGACCCATTCCTCAAATCTTAGCCAAACACCTGAAGGAAAGCCAATGTGCTGCAACATTGCTCTAGAGGGAAGAAAATATGACAAAGACCCCACCCAGCTCATGGACTTCCTGTTCACTTCCTCCCTGTCCCCACTTTCCCCCACACAAAAGCACTTTGTGTCCTAAAATGTTCTGGATAGAGATTTGAGGAACAAAGCCTATATCTTCTTTAGGGCTGATTTTGAACAAACCTGTTTCCTGGTCTTGCCTTCCAGTAACATCTGGTCTAAACATCTGCCAAGGCTGTTTCTGTTCCCACCTGTGCTGCTGCAGTTTTCTGTTCTCCAAGGATTAGGAATCTGCCACATCGGGCTGGAGAGTTGGCTCAGTGGTTAAAAGCACTGACTGTTCTTCCAAAGGTCCTGAGTTCAAATCCCAGCAACCACATGGTGATTCACAACCATCTGTACAGCTACAGTGTACTCATATACATAAAATAAATAAATACATCTTTAAAAAAAAAAGGGAATCGGCCACATCGACACTGTAGCCTGGCTTCTGCTATTGGTCAGGAAAGCATGACGTTCAGGGACCGACCTGTTTGTTTGTTTGTTTAGATTCTTCAGCCTCATCAAAACAATCCCTGTAACTCTCACAGGTTGTTCCTTAGACACCCAGGAAGTCTTGCCTTCCTCTCTTATCAACCCCTTAGGAGAAACTAAGCTATTAATGAGAAGAAACCAGGTTCTTTCCGATCTCAACTCTGTCATGTGTTTCTGTTCTCTCCCAAATACTGAAACCACTCAGATGGCAGCATGGCCTTCAACAAGTCTCTACCATTTCTGTCAAAAATTGAGTTACTTCTGCACTCTTTTCAGCTTATCCATTTACAGCATTATATCTTTTTGATAGAAATTTCCACCCATAAAACACCTTCACTTCTCAGAAAAGAGAACACCTTCACAGGAATGAAGACAGCACTTAGAACATTAGAACAACCAGACACTCAGCTTCTCTTCCATAGTTAAGATGGAATAGGAAGACAGGGGCCCAAGAAAAGAAGGGGCTTGTTACTCTCCTCGGGATCTGATTTGTTACTAGCTAAGAATCATGGGATTTTAACATAGCTGACCTGTAAATAGCTATACCCTCTTTACTAAGAAAGTCTCACAAATGAGATTATAAACCATGTTTGATCAAAACACGTCTTATCCTCGTTTTGGTCAAAGGAGGCACAGTCAGGACAGCAAGAATGACAGTGGACACAGGAAGAGCCTTCTGTTCTTTGTGGCCTATGCTTTTATCACAATACCCTTCTTCTCTGTTGACTTGTATGATACAACTTACAACATCGTTGAAGGAAAGAATTTTATTTAGATAAAAAGTAATTCTTAAACGTTTGGCTTTAATAACTGATGCTCCCAGAAAAACAGGCGGGGCACAACTAGGCTGACGATTCTACAAGAATGTTTGATTGGCTAGTAATCCCTGGTTGTAGAGAGTTAGAATGTTACAGGTACATAAGCAGATTTGCTGTAAGACTTCACACATACCCATTGCTCATTACCTTCTCACCTAACAACCTTGTTTAACTGTGAGGTCAAATATTCGGAATGTATTCTTTGCAGAGTACTGGTTTCTAACAACCAAGAAGCTAAGGATGCCAATCATAGACTCCCTGCCTTGCTGGAACCCAACTACCTCTTCTCTCTATCAATACATTTGATAAATCTTTGATTATGATTTTCTTTTTCTTTCCCCTGAAACTATAAAATGTTCAACCCCTCCAGTGTTGAAACACATTGTTGAAGGTAATATGAACTTGTGTCTCTGGTCCATGGTCATGCACATTTAGCTCCGAATAAACTGATTTATGATTTGAATGGAAAGTTGTGCTTTGTATGGACAACTTAGTCTTTTTACCTTAGATACAGATTATACTCTCTGAAGAACAAGGCTTTAAAGCCAGGAATTCACATACCTGCAGCTACTGTTAAGGAAAATCTGTGTATATATCTTAAATCTATCCCTTGGAGTATACATTGCTGTACTCAACAAACTCCAACGTGCTTCACTCTCCTGAAATTCTTTTCTGTGTTGTAACTGAAGCACCCAGCTGCACCGGAGCAGAAGTCCCAGAGAAGACTTCAGACTGCTCAACTGATGTGCAGATTTCCATCACTCTTCCAATTGATTTGATAGTCTATGGACTTGAAAAATGTCTTTCTACAGCATAATCTCCTAATATGACTAAAACATGGTATAAATTAAAACAAAAAGTCTTCTAAATGTCCCCAAACTGTGCAGTCAGACAGGTTCAGTTAATGCACTTTGCCCTACTTGTCCTGAAGCCAGTGACTAATTAATAAACAAACTCCAACAGAATGCCTTAGACCTTCTAATAGTTTGGCATGACTACTGTAAAGCTCTTGTAAAATAAATTTGTTTTTATGAGGGGAATTGCCTGCCTGAGAGATCTTATAGTAAAAGAAGACTGTGAGTTACACTTGATAGCAAGCCTCACCCTAGACCAGTTAATCTCAGTCAGCCTTTTACCCATGTTTTCTTTATCTCTGCAAAGATGAGTATCTAGGTCTAAGTTCTAGTTCTTTAAAAAAGGTTTTTGTCTCATCAAAAAGTCAAAATCCAAAATTAGAGTTGCTTAGCACTCTAATCAATTGGTGAAATAAAGTAATAAAAATTCTAAGTCTGTAAGGAAAAGAGAGCTTAGAAGCTAGCAAATGAAAGTGTTGAATGAAAAGTACCAGATATCTCTCTCTCTCTCTCTCTCTCTCTCTCTCTCTCTCTCTCTCTCTCTCTCTCTCTCATGTGTGTGTGTGTGTGTGTGTGTGTGTGTGTGTACTGTGAAACATGCAGGAATGCAGGAAAGACTATGGCTATACATGTATTTGTATGTTGTTGTCTTAGGGTTTCATTGCTGTGAAGAGACACCATGACCAAGGCAACTCATATAAAAGAAATTTAATTGGGGCTGGCTTACAGTTGCAGAGGTTTATTCCATTATCATCATGTCAGGAAGCATGGCATTGTGCAGGCAGATGTGGTACTGAAGGAGCCAAGAGTCTCTCTTCACACTGGGAAGAGCCTGAGCATAAAGACCTTAAAGCCCACCCCCATCATGACACACTTTCTCTAACAAGGCCACACCTCCTAATAGTGCCACTCCCTATGGTCAAGCACTCAAACTCATGAATCTATGGGGGCCAAACCTATTAGAAACATCATAGTTGTCTTTATGATATTAAACTGATGAACGAATGAGCACTTATAAATTAAGTAAAATGAATCCAAAAGCATCTCAAAGTTCATGTGATTTGGGAAATATTTAAGGTTCTGCTAAACTAAATTAAGTGACACTACTTAGGTATGTATCATTTGTAAATAACTTAAACTTCTAAAACAATTACTGTGTATATCTAAACTGTATAAATGACTTGGTGGTTGGGAGCACTGGCTGCTCGTACAGAGGACCCAGGTTCCATTCTCATAGCCCACACTGCAGCTCACAATCATCTGTAGTGCACTTCTATGGCATCCAATGCCCTTCTCTGGCCTCTGCAGGCACCAGGCACACACGGTGCACATGCACAAGCCAGCATAGCACCCATACATACAAAAACAAATAAATCCTAAAATGTATAAATACCTGAGTATATTAATTGATATTATTAAAAGGCAATGAGTATTTTAGTATATTTCTATATCCAAGGATTGTATTATTAAAAATGTGTACGCTGCTGCAGAAGTTATTTGGTGGGGCTCAGAAGCATGGCCTTGAGTGTCTTTGCCTAGGGTTCAGTGGGGTGAGTGATAACATGGGCACTTCGAGTCTTTGGAGAAGATATTTTATTTTGATGTTTTGGAGAGAGCCTGAGGCTTATCTCAGATTTCCCTGGACCTCACAGGTCAATCTCAAACCTCTGTCGGTCTTCTGTAGGCTACACCAACATCCCGGGCTTTTCCCTTGTGAGAACACAAGCTCCGACTGTTAGCTCCAGCTGGCTTAGAAATCGTTGAGCTGCCGGGTTGCTTAGGATTTGGAAGGAAGAGTCATATTATTAAAGGAAGACAACTCTCCTCTTGGGATGTTGTTTAAAACTTTTTTTTAAATGTTCATTTCTGTAAATTATAAATGTGTGCAATTCTGCAGGGTGCTGTTTCACAGCTGTTGTGCATTAATATACAATAACTAAAAGTAAAAAGGGCTATAGATGAGGAAAGTCAGACATTTTCATAAAGTAAGTTAGAAGTGTGAATTCATTTTGGTTTTGGTAAATCAAAAGAAAAAGTAAGGGTTGAGAGAGAAATATCTATTGACAATACATAAAACTCAACAAAATTATAGGCCCAAACTAAAGATTTAAACAAGGTGCAGCACATCTGAACAGGCTGCAGTTACAAAAGGTTTAGAAAATAGAATACAAATTTTTGTTTCAAAGCAATTTTCAGTGTGAGCAAGTTGTGTATAATTAGAAGAGAATTGTCTGTAGATTAAGCTTTTATGTCAAAAACACGTACTCAAAGCGCTAAACTACAGTGTTAAAACAATACTTTTCTTTGGAATGTTGATTTGCTCTTACTACAAGATGGTGAAAGGTATTACTTACTGTTCAGATTGCTGGCCTGAGAAATAAGGGTCCAGGCTCTAACAAAGTAATTTCTAACAGCTTGTGATGTCAGTTACGAGGTCTTCACTACCATAAGGAAGGTGAGTCTTTGGAACGTTGAAAGGGCTAAGTTTTATGAGTACGGTTTACAGAATGAAAAAAAAATTGCTTCTTAAACCACCAAGATTTATTTGGCTTGAATACATTTGGGCTTAAATGTATTTAAATGCATTTGCAACACTTGGTTTAAATGGTTTATCTCATGCAGATGGAAGGCACAGGCTTTTAGTGGTCTCCGCATAACAGGAAATGTACAGGCATCTCAATTTATTTTCATAATTATAATTGTTCAAATTGACATTCTGTTTTTAATCATTATGTTCAACCTGCATTTGCCTTCATTTTTTGTTGGTGCATTTTGTTTTGTTTTTGAGGCAGAATTTCTCTGTGTAACAGCCCTGGCTGTCCTGGAACTCCCCAAGATGGCTTCAAACTCACATATATCCTCCTGCCTCTGCCTCTGCCTCTGCCTCTGCCTCTGCCTCTGCCTCTGCCTCTGCCTCTGCCTCTGCCTCTGCCTCTGCCTCTGCCTCTGCCTCTGCCTCTGCCTCTGCCTCTGCCTCTGCCTCTGCCTCTGAGTGCTGGGATCAAAGGTATCCACTACCACCACCCATCTTTTTTAGCCTTGGCTATCCTGGAAGTCACTCTGTAGACCAGGCTTGTCTTAAACTCACAGAGATCCTCCTACCTCTGCCTCCCAAATACTGAGATTAAAGGCATGTGCCACTACCACCTTGAAATTTTTCTTTATGTTAATTCTGTTAAAAAATGAGATTCAATATAAAAAAAGTGCATTAAATAACATGACATTCTATATTATAATCCATTTTCATTTTTAGGTGGGTGACCATGTTCATGCTGTAACATGTGTTTCAAATGATTGATATCTTTTTGAGATTATAATAAAATTACATCTCTCCCTTCCTTCTCCTCCCTCCAAACTCTTCCATACACACATCCCACTCCACTTCCAATTCATGCCCTTTTTAAAAATTAATTGTTCTTACATTTAAGCATAGGTATTTTTAATAAAGATTTCAAAATCAGATTCTACAATTAAGGGGTTTTTTTTAATCTATATTTAACCTTGATATTTTCCCAGAATTTATGGATATTTAAAAGATACATATTAGACATGTTTTTATAAATGTGTTATTTATGTTTCCTGTTTATAAAAGATTACTTATGCTTTGTCTTGGTATAGTAGTCCTCATTTGAATTATTTGGCCATTATTTGATGAAACTATTATATTCTATAAAAATAACCAAATTCTCTTTCAGTTGGGAACAGTCATCAATAAGTTCTTAGCCATGGTTGTTTAATGTCCTATTCATAGTTAGACTGCCTTAGTCTTGAGACAATCTAGAAACTCTTACAAGCAGCAGGAACTGTGTCTTCAAGAAAGTCCACGAGAGAATTAAAGCAGCTGTGACAAGTACTGACTTCTGTGAACATAAGGCTACACCTCTGGATTCTGTTAGGATCTAGAGAGCACTAAGAAGAGGCTGGTTGATTTATAAAACTTCTAACAAAAAGTGGTAGATCAGGCGTGAGCCATGGGAGGCTAAATGAATTGAGGGGTTTTTGTTTGAATTTTTGTTTTTGTTTTTGAGGAGTTATGGGTTTCTATCAGGTTTTGTTGCAAACCCGTCTTTGAAGGTAAAATTCTGATGTGACTCTAACAATAAAGAGAGGACTTTCCTCCCTTGTAGGTTCTCTGAGAGAGACACTTACGCAAAATAGACCCAACTTGTACATGGTCCTACATTGCTATCTATTCTGTTTTGAACACTCTGCCAAACACTGTTGAAATACACCCACAGTTTCTCAACTCCAATGCAATATTTAGTTTGCTATCTTCAAGAGGGAGAGGTCGGGATTTTCAAATTGTTCTTTTGCTGGTCATCAGTTTTTGTTCTTTTGGGGCTTGGATTATGTAACGTCCAATCCTAATTTGTGTACCCTCGTCATTCAAAAACACAAGAAAAATTAAAATTGTGATCGTCTAATCATTAGATATGCTCTAGGAACCTACACTAGTCACATGACTGAGGCCCCTGATGAGACCATTTGCGGCTGCATGTGGCACAGCCTAGCTTCTTCCCTCCTAAGTGGGACATGGCCAACTAGGACTAAACCTGCCGATCAACACCAGACTTTACTGCTCTAGTTCTTGGCCGCCATTAGTCAAGGAACAATGCCTGTCACACAGAGCTTATTGTCAAGGCTGGAAAAAAAAATGAGAGAGTCTTTTAAATGTCATAAAAATGAGGCCACAAAATTTAAAAACAATGAGGCACGAATGAGACTGTCATCACCTGAGTCATTCTGACCTAACACAGATTTCTGAAGACTCCTTGACATTATAAAGATAAGGAATTATAATACCACTAAAGGGGGAGTATTAACAATACTCTAAAAGTACAGAACAGATTCATTCTGCATTTGATTAATTACCAATTTTCTTTCCATCCAGTTATGACATTCTACACACGTTGTCTTACAAGAGTCACTAGTGCTATGGCTATAGCAGAAGGATCTGAGAACCCAGCTCAGTATGGCGGAAGGTGTTTGCCTGCCTCCTCTGCCTCCACTCGTGCATTTCTTGGATTCCAAGGAAGAACCACGCTGTGGGGGGTGGCATGGGCAGTGGAGGTCACTGTTTCAGACCAAGACGACACACAGTAGGAAGGGTGATGATGGCCAGCGGGCAGCACTGGCACAGGAAACAGCAGCAGGGAGCTGAGTCAGCATTTCCCTGGTGCCTACCCAGAAGAAAAACTCTGTGAGTCAGGTGCTTGTCTGTCCTTGGCCCAGGAGCACCATACCTCTACCCACCCGCTACACAAACAAGCTAGCTAGGGGAGAGTTACCAGGAAAAGCATTAAGAAATCGATGGAATTAACTACACTGCTATTCAGAAAAGGATGCCACAGTTACTGTCATCTCCCCAAATTATCACAGTAATGATGTCTAAAACTCAACCACTGAATTAGGGTTCGTGGAAAGGATCTGACAAGTTATTTAGCTAATTCATAGCACCAGTAGTCTTATGTCACTCAGATAATAAAATCAATTGGATGGCTATCATCTTAAATCTTAATAGTTTATATATGAACTCATCTGGCCATCTAACACTAATATTTTGAGTTTTAATTTTTCCAATTAACTTTAATCATGCAAATTATGGCCTATATCTATGTTTGTTCACCAAGTGACCCTCAAAGAAAAATCCAGGACCAGCACATAGTAGTCCCAAAGTATTATGTACAAAAAAGTTAAATAACTGGATAAATGTATAGTCATAAGTCATTTCCCAGTCCCAATTTCTAGGGCAATAATTCAATTACACATACATACAAAGGTTAGAAGAACCTACTAAGCACGAGGCGCTATAGAAAATCTATGCAGATGGGACAAAAACATTCCTGCAATCCCTCTTCTCAAACAGAAGAAACCCTAATGAGAGATAGCTGTCTGTCACATACTTCTATTCTGAACTCTACATTCCAGCAACAGCAGAACCTTCAGGAAGTCATGTACCTATCACCATGCACAAGCCCCTGTGTCTGGAATGTTAGGGACAGTGAACAGCCATGTTAGGCATGTTCAGCAGCTACATTGTGCTAGAAGCCATGTTCCAATCAAGGCTGTGGCTCTCAAATGGAGACACCATTTATCTCCGCCTCTGCATGTTACCACAATAGTGCCATGATTTAATTTCTTGATTTTGTTTTCCCTCTTTGAAAGTTAGAAGCTACTATTATGCGTTTATTACCAACATGGGTGTTTCATCAATTCTACTAAGTTCTGTTCACATTCATCTTTGCAAACACTATGGTCACGCTCCATGCTCCTCCTCCTCATGCATGAACATGACCTGCTCATTTTCAGAGGCTAATGGGCCTCATAAAGACAAACCTAGAAACAGCCCTATTATTTTATTGGTGCCATTTCTATGATAATGTTTCAACAAAATAGAATAAAAAGATACAGTTTGAAGCAACTATTCTAGAATCCATGGAATCAGGGCTAAAACACCCTTTCTTGTTATGATACATAGATTTAGCAGACTATAGCTACAGAAGAATGTAAATTACATCTGAATTTTAGAAGGACAGTCTTCTAGAACATCATTTCAGACAGAAATGGGGAATTTTCAACTCTTCCTCACGTGTCAAACATAAAAACAGAAAGTTCCTTTTATACTTAGTATCACATGGTCTTGTGTATCACGTGATGATCCAGGTATTCATGGAGAAAGGCTGGCCTCCCCTTCTCCCTCCATGCTTGTGAGCACAGTACTGAAAATGCTGAAAGCAAAGTTAAAAACTGAGCTGATTATAGGAAATCACTCATCTCTCACTCCAGCCCAGTGATCTATCACTTTTCCCAAATTCAACAAAGAATTCAGAATATGCTGTTCCTCTCCCAGCCAATGAGAAATCAAAATAACACTCTATTAGCAGCATCTTACCTTTTGTGAATAGGAGTCTTTTCAGGACAGAAACTATGGTTCTCATTCTGAGCATTCTTTATAGCAACTCCTTCTGTCATTCATCACCGTTAATTGGATAAAAAACAAGAAGAAATGTCTATGGACCTTTTGAAAAAAACCTCTCTATATTATACAAAACTAAAAACATTTCTAGGTGGGCTCAGAGCTCACTTCAGCTGTAGAAGTCACCTGAGTTAATGCAGTAAGCCAGCATAGCAATGGTCTCTAACATCGACCCCTCCTTTTGTCCCTATTTTACTAAGCAACGTGATGGTATCCTGTGTTACTCAGTTGAGCTGTGGTTTATACCTTCCCACTGGCAATAAAAAGATAAAGAAATAGACAGTATCACATAAAATAAGTTGGCAAAGCTTTCTAGTAACACATATTATAGATCCAGGCTAATAAAAAATTTTCATGTTAAAAGAGACTTGCGTCACCAATGACAATAATGAATGCAAAGTCTGTAATAAATATTACATATATAGATAGATATAGAGATAGACAGAGAGAGAAAGAGAAAGAGAGAGAGAGAGAGAGAGAGAGAGACAGAGAGAGACAGAGAGAGACAGAGAGAAAGAGAAGCAATCTGTGATATATTGGTGTCTTAAGTGTTATAGAACAACAAACTCGAGAAGCCCCACCTCCATTTCCTATCTCTCACTTCACACAGTTTGTGTCTTTGGACAGTAGTTTATATTCTCAAATGGAGCACTAGGATCCAGTAAAACATAGCAGTAAGTATTTAAAAATTGTAATACACACTTCTCTAGTTGATCACATAAGAACACTCTGTTCTGCATCATCTCACCGGATCCGCTTTACTGTTCCCTCTGAGAAATGGAAATAATCACATAAGCCAGCTCTATGTTTCCCCGGTGGACAGGTTGCAGAGCGCTCCACCTTGCTTTCTGAGGAGGTAAACGACATGGAGTAGAGGATGGCATACAGTCTCTGCCCTACCATTGTATCTTGCCCTTGTGTGCAAAAGACAGGGGATTCTAGAGTCTGGACCATAAGTGCCCCCAGAGTCTTTGTACTTGCTTTCCAGGATGTCTCTGTTGGGAGTTGAACGATACTTTAGTAGAAGGGGATTAGTAGGAAGACTTTAAGACATTGGGATAGGCCCTTGAAGGGGACTGTGGTTTGCCCCCCTCATATCTTCCTTCAGTTCCTGAGCACAAGATGGACAGCTTTGTTGAACCGCCTATCCCTGATGTGCTGTCTTGCCACAGGCCCAGAGGCAACAGCAAGACTAACTATTCATGGACTAAATTATCCAAAATCATAAGCCAAGAAAGGTTCTTGTATTTATGAGTTTATTACCCTGGTATTTGTTCCAGTGACAAAAACTGAATAACACAGTAGAGAAATGTTAAAAAATAAGATAGGGCAAAAGAGGGTTGTATATCCCTCCTCCTTAAAAAAAAAATGTCGGTGGAGGGCTGGAGAGAACAGGGCCAGGGAGAGTGTACTAGTTATCTGAGAGGAGGGAACCTCAACGATAAAATGCCTCCATAAGATCCAGCTGTAAGGTATTTTCTTAGTTAGTGCTCAATGGGGGAGGGCTCAGATTATTATAGGTGGTGTCATCTGGGAGCTGGTGGTCCTTGATTCTATAAGAAAGCAGGCTTTGAAAGCCATGATAAGCAAGCCAGTAGGCAGCACCCATCCATGGCTTCTGCATCAGCTCCTGCCTCCAGGTTTCTGTCTTGTTTGAGTTCCTGTCCTGACTTCCTCTGATGATGAACAGTGATGTGGCGCAGTAAGCCAAATAAACCCTTTCCTTGCCAACTTGCTTTTGGTCATGGTGTTTCATCATAGCAATAGTAACCCTAACTCAAACAGAGGATTTTTACCATCTAATTCACCAGCTTATCTGTTTAATATCTTAGAAGCTTTAAAAGCACAAAGCAGTTGTCAAATATATTAATGTAAATCATGAAATAAACATAACATAAAACATAAAACATATATCCATTTTTTTCCAGACAGCAAAAATTAATTGAAAGCTAAGATAAAAATTAAAACAAGAAGATAAATGGACACCCTTATCTAGATGAGCTACCTCCCTCTTTAGACAAATAATTCATCCTTTTTAAAAAATTGTTTTATATGCTTATTCCGTGAAGATTGGAAAAGCTATTACTGATGATTTAAGTTTTCTCTGACTGACCTAAAAATCATACACAGACACTCAGAAGCTACACGAAATGGTTCTTAAAGCCAAATCAGAGACAAGTTGAGTGAGGGAAAAAAAGATTCATAAAGTAGTATTGTCTTATAATTCATAAGATGAGGACCTCAGAATCCATACTAATATAAATAAATGATTGAATAAATGTAAAAGAGACAAGTCGTCTGTGCATGGGATTTTAAAAACCTATATAGATGGCTCACGTATAAAAGTAGAGAGTAGTCTCCACACTCCTTAGTCATGAACTATATGAGGTGAGTCCCTTCCGAAGGATCTGGTGTGGAAGGGATAGTGGTGACACAATTCTGTAGTGTGACACTGACCAACCATTCCCAACAGATGACCAAGGTTAAATTGCAAAATCATGTCATGATATGGAATTTTAATAAGAAGTGAGAACAGCATTGTAATCTTGAGGTCCCCCACCCCAGAAAAAACCATAAAAAGCCAGCAGTATTGGATGAAAGCCTCATACTCCAGCTAGGCATCCTCAGGGCATCTCACTGGTATTCCTCACAACTGCCAAGGTCAGCCAAAGCCACACAGGTCCGTGAAGCTATCACAAGCAAATGGGGACTCCGGAGACATGACAACTCAGAAACAAGGTAAAAATCAGTGGGATTTCAGGACAAAAAAAAATGAAATTAGATAAAAAGAAAGAAATCTCAGTGAAGTGTGAGCTGTAGTTAATGGTACAGTTAATGATGAGTGTTGGTTCGTTAATCATAACAAATGTACCATCGTGAGATTTTATTATCAGGGAAAATCGAGTGTGGGCTGCAGGAGAATTGCATTGCCCCGATTTGTCTATAAATCCCAAGTTGTTCTAGAATAAAAGCAGATTTTAACAAAAGCCATGCAAATATAACTCTATGGAAGTTAACAGCCTTCTAGGTACTCACTAGTTATACATAAACTGTAGAGAGAACACTCAGTCTGGCTTCCCTGTCAGTCACACTGCATCTTTGGGTAGGGGTCTTCTGTCCTTGATATTTATGCGACATACATGAGACTCAACCAATGTTGGATGAATCCCAAACACACTATGCATTAGCTGCGTCCGTTGCTAATTTTATTTTATTCAGTACAAATCAGGAATGTGGTTAGAAAGCGTATTTCAATAATTATGATGCCATACTTTAAAAGTTCAATTAAAAGCTTCTGCAGAAAGGAGACCGTTTTTCTTCCAGAGATGATTATGAAGTTTATCTTCGCTTGTGTAAATCACTTGCTGTGTATTCAAACAAGATGGCTTTCCTTTCTGTAGTGGATCCTGTCTACCCACTGTGTCAGTTTTATTATGAAGTCACGTTGCTAAGTTTGTGCCACCATCACCATTTCTCCGGCGACAAACTGATGCTTGAAAGGAATAAACTGATTACAGGATAGAGAGATAGACGTGCCTTCCCCTGGGCTACTTAGCCCACCCTCTCGGGAAATGCCTCAGTCTTTATACAGCATCGGGAGCAGAGTACTCACTCTGAGGAGTGAGTACTGCACCATTTGGATAAAGAAGAGTTTCTCAGAGTAAATTAAGTAGTCACAACTCAAAGCTGTTCCTTTGCATTTGGTAAGAAATTATTTCATTAGTAAAAACCTGATGATAGTCTTCTTTAAATATGTTTTCATACTAGTCATGCTTGCAGGTTAAGTTAGCTTCCACAGGAAAAGTTATTCATGGGAGAAAGAAAAAGGAACTACTTAGCCATTCCTTTCAAGCAAATGGATTAACATCCCGCCTTGAAAAAAAGAAATAGGAAGATCCTCAAGAAGTCCACCTTCTTTAGAAAACTTACAAGTTAAATAAATACAAATACAGCTACACATAAAAATATATGTACAATTAATTTCAGTTGTTTATAAAGTTATTGAATACCTTGCATTGCACTTACTCATTTAGCAAGGTAGTTGGTCATCCTGGTGTGTGCGTACACGTGATGTCTGTGCTTATACGCATGTGTACATGTATGTGTTCAGAAATGATGAAAGGTCATTATTTCCCCCTCACAAATCTTGAATTTCTGGGAGTTTTTCTTCACAGGACATTTGGATGTTCAGAGTAAGCCAGCCCTGAGCATGCCCCTAGTGCCGTATTGAACAGGAATAACGGCACTGCCCTTTGACTGAATACAGAACATCATTGGACAGCGCAATGCGTCAAATAGTGTCCTCTCGACAGTTCAGCCAGAGCCCAGAATGTGACCTTATTTGAAAATAAAGTGTTTTCAGGCAGGTAAAGCTCAGAAAATGGTATACTACATTAAGGTGGGTCATAATCCCAAATTTGTCAGTCCGAAACTATTGTCCTTATAATAGGAGGAAATAGACACAGGAGGAGAAATAGCATGTGACAGCAGAGGCAGAAACATAGTGACTCAAAAACCCATGAGTCAAAGGACCATGAATGACCATAAAATCCAGAGATCCAGGATAGAAGCAAGAAAGCCCCTCCCCTAAGGCCTCTGAGAGAGCACACTTGATTTCTCACACTTGGGTTCAGTTTCCCCCTTGGAACCCACATGACAGCTCACGACCACTTTTAACTCTAGTTCCAGGGGATCTTACACCCTCTTCCGGCTTCTACAGGCCCTGAGCATGCAGGTGGCACACATATACTTGCTGGCAGATATATGAACAAGATCAAAATAAGTTTAAAAACAGAATAGATTTAGGTGGAAAAAACGTTTTAAAATCCTAATCCCTGCCCATATATATCAGAGGAGATGCCACAGATGAAAAGTTCTAAGACGATCACACGATTAAGATAGGGTCAGGGAGAGAATGAGATTTGTTTCTTTCCTTCACCATTTCGAAAGCCCAGTCCTACACTGCACATCGCATTCATTCATTTAACAGGGTGGTTGACGATCCCGACTACAGGATAAAAGTTTTTCAGTGAGGTTTCCAGCCATGGCTAAAAAGCAATAAAACTAAAGATGTGTGAAATGAAATTATCAGTCACAGATCTGATGAGGTTCCAAAGCAAGGGCTAGCAGCATCCTTCAAACCTTTGCAATCTCCCGGCGTCCCACCCACCCGCCTCCACCCACCCATCCACCCCAGCCCGGTTACTCTGTCTTATAACACTGAACTGGGCAGGGATGACTTTCTTATTCCTGGCAGTGTTGCTGCCCCAGACTCTGCCCAGCCCGTTCACCCTCCCCACTGATCTAATCATCTCTTCTCCAAAGGGTACTTTTGAGAAACTGGTAGGCAGGGAGAAACCGCAGTCAAACATGCACCCGATTAAATACTTGGCTCGCCCACCCACATCAGCCGGGAAGTTGGAGCTAGGTTCACTAAACGTTGCCCAGAAAGTAACCATTCAAGAAGAAAAGAATGAGTAGGTTTCCGAACCATTAATATTTCTCAGCTCTCTTTCATCATCCTATCTAGTACTTTATAGTCTTAATGTCTAGACTAAGAAAATAAAAGTGTCTCACCCAATTTTATGACTAGGACCACATAAAAAGGAATCCAAAATAACGACAAAACATACCAGGAAATTGGGACTTCTTAGATAAATGTGTGGGTGGGTTTGGGGCTTCCTTTTGCTAGAATTAGAAAAACTATCAGCAAGCTTTGCAGAAATGGAGAAGGGGAAAGACAATGAGGGAAAGAAGCAGCTAGATAAGGCACTCACTCCTGCCACACATCCAGAAACCTGGAGAGTAGCATTGTGTCAGTGCCAGAGTTTCCCACTTAGCTACTCTGTCCATTCTAATCTTCATCCCCACCTATTATCATCCTCTCTCTTAGACCCAGACTTCAAAGACCATCATCATGCCTCCACTGAGAAGTGCCTGCCCTCCCAGAAAAACACAAAAGCAGCTTTTTATACTATTATTACAGCTTTCCAGGGGACATTTTCCATGACATATTTTTAGAAACTTTAAAAAGAAAAAGAGAGACGCAAGATAAATAAGCATACATGGGTGTGGGTGTGGCTATTTCCAAACACACCAAAGTTTAAACAGAATTACAAGCTCTGCAAAACCTGAAATTTGAATAAACATAATTGTTTCAAAGTCTTTGTTATAAAGATTCCATTGACAAAATAGAAAAATAAATCATAGACTTAAATTGCAGAGTGTATGTTTAACATGCTCAAGGCCCTGGGTTCAGTTCTCAGCAACAAAAACATTAATTAATTCAACCTTAATAATAAAAAATAATTTTGGTTATGGAGTAACTTTAGCCATGTTGCTACAAACAGTGACCTCATTATACTCTTTCTTTTTTTTGTATTAATATATGTCAGTGGTGCAAAATAGATTTTCATTTTGCCATCTTCATACATGCATGTAGTTGACCGTATGTATATACCCCCACGTTTCTTTCTGGTCCTTCCTTCTTTTCTCTACCACCCACTGGTCTCTTTCCTCTCCCAGATGATCTTGCTTCGGCATTCATGTTGTGTTTTAAAATGTGGGTGCCACATATGCTGGAAAACACATGCGATTTCTCTTTGTAAATTTGGTTCATTTTGCTTAATACAGTGATCCCTGGTCCCATCCATTTCCTTGCAAGTGACATCATTTCCTTCTTTTTCACAGATGAATGAAACTCTCTATAATATTGTATGTAATATGCAGTGCATGTTCTTTATCCATTCATCTGACCATGAACATCATGGCTGGTTCCACAGCTTGGCTCTTGTGGACAGTATCGCAGCAAACATGGGTGTGCAGGTCTCTCTGTGCTGTACTGACCTGGATTCCTTTGTCTGTATTTCTAAGAATTGGCAGAGCAGGCTATAGGGCCATATAGTAGCTCTGTTTTTAGGTTTTGAGGCACTTCCATATTGGTTTCTGTGGCTGCCTAACTTACAAACCCACCAATCTATAAGGGTTCCTACGCACACGTGAGTCCTGTGCAGGATGCTTGGACCACTGCCCTGTCCCACAGGACCACGGTTCTGGACCTCACTGCCTTGTTGCTCCTGGATCAGAATACCCTCTCCCTCACTGTCTACATGAACTAGTCACCTCAGCACCCCTTAACTCATTGTGTTGCTCTTACCTATAGTGAGCCCTCCTTCTTTATGAGGTATTGGAACAATCATATGCAAAAGCCCAGAAGACAGGAACTTTACCAATTTAGCTTATTACCAATGCCCAGTACTTGAAACAACGTGGACTTCCTTAGGCCTTTTGCTTTACAATGATGTTCCGTTCAGCATTGGACTCTACGGTTTCTCAGTAGTGTTTTCCATACCAGGAAAGGCAATATAGATATTTAGACAGTTCTGTTGCCAATCTGCCTAGCAATGACTTGGGGTGGATTGAGGGGAAGAGTATGTTCTGATGAAAGCGACAGGCAGGCTTAGCAGTGTGAATAAAGGAGACCACTTCTAAGGAGCAAGAGACGAAAGCGACTGCACCTGGAGCTGAGATCCTTCTGTCCTGCCTTAGGTGAATGACTTTCAGTAACTGTGCTGACATGTTAGAGACATTTCATTCCAGTCCACCTGTAAAGCCTGGTCCCCTGCTGAAAACACAACCCAGAGTCCGACTCCCACAGTCACCAAGCAACAGACAAGAATCCGCATACAAAATAGAACAGCTCACAAAGGCACTTAGAAGATGCAAAGGAAGACATAGAGGATGACAAAACCGGAATTATAAATCAAGGCTTTGTACCTTCATCCAAGTCTGCAGAAGCCAGAAGTACGAGGGATAGCACTCGTATGGTTTGGGACTGAAATTCTACACACATTCCTTCACTCTCTGGCAAGGTATATCTGAAGACTATAGTAAGTTGCCAAAACTAAAATTCAGATAAGTATGTGATAGAAGCTGTTTTGAAGTCTCTTCTAAACTCCAGGGGCAACAAAGCCCTGTCATTGGGAAAGTTATCACACAGATGATCAGGCACATGTATGTACATACACACCGGACTCATAGCCAATGTCTGACCTCAGCTCTTGGCTGACAACTCAAGACCTGTTATGGTGAATGCATCTATAGTCCTTCCTCTTATCCCAAAGTGAATCCAAATCTAAGGAAGCCTCAGTTAGACATCTTACAAAAGGAAATTTTATATGAACCCTATTGTTGCTAATCCTCCCCCAACCTGTACCATGACACCCATTCCTGCACCACCTTCCTCATGCCCAGCGCACACCACCTCCCTCATGCCCAGCCCACACCTCCCCCCGTGCCCAGCCCACACCTCCCCTAACCCTTGTGCCCAGCCCACACCTCCTCCCCTCATGTCCAGCCCACACCACCTCCCCCTGTGCCCAGCCCACACCGTCTCCCTCATGCCCAGTCTACACTACTTCCCCTCATGCCCAGCCCATACCTCTTCCCTTCATGCTCAACCCACACCATCTCTTCCCACACAGTCTTTTCCTGAAAGGAGTAAATTATGGCACCCAATTCAGGTTCTCTTCCTACATATTTGGCAGCAAAGAGTTCACTTCCAGGTGAGGTTTTTAACTTCAAATAAAAATAATGTAGACCTCAATTAGGTTAAATTGGAATAAACCTTGCCTTGTCTAAAGGTCATGTGAATTTAATTGATTTTGAACAAGTTGATAGAAGTAGAAATAGGCTGGATGTGAAGACAGGACTGTTTCTATTTCAGTTGTCAAGTTCATTATCTGTCCCTGCTGTGACAGTACCCACAAGAAAACAGGCATGCTAATATTCAAATGAGGACTGTGGGATGCCAGAACATTCTCTCCTTTGGCAACTTTATGCATGTGCAATTGATTGGTTTGCCTTTGTATAATCATGCAACACATAAATACATTATTGTATTATTTATTTATTTACTTGGTTTTTGATCTCCTAATGTGAAATTCTTGGCTCCAGAAGCTGAAGGAAAAAACATGTTTACCAGAGTCAGCATCCTTTTGTTCTGATGGTGAGATTTCTGTGTGTCTTATGAAACTGATCTTGGAGATTTGATTGCTCTTAAGAGGACTCTATCTCATACTTTCTATTACAACTTTGTATTAGTTATAGTCAGTTAAGAACTTAATTTGTGCCCTGCACTGTATTAGAAAACTGTATAGATAACTTTCTCAATATTGAAGGTAGGCTTTTCTCTGTTTTCTCTGACTAGCAATTTCAGATTTTTGTTTTTTGTTTCTTTGGTTTTGTGGTGGTTTGAATATGCTTGGCCCAGGGAGTGGCATTTTTGGAGGTGTGACTTTGTTAGATTAGGTGTGGCCTTGTTGGAGGAAGTCTATCGCAGTGGGAGTGGACAAAGAGACCCTCCTCCTTGCCACATGGGGTTCAGTCTTCTCCTGTTTGTCTTTGAAACAAGTTGTAGAACTCTTAGTTCCACCAACACCATACCTGCCTGCACACTGCCATGCTCCCTGACATGATGATAATGGACTGAACCTCTGAACCTGTAAGCCAGCCACAATTAAATATTGCCCTTTATAAGAGTTGCCTTGGCCATGGTGTCTCTTCACAGCAATGGAAACCCTGAGACACTATTTTTGTTTGTTTTAGTTCATATTATAAAAGTCACCAATGAAGATGTAGTATTTATTGCATTCTCTTGATCCTATATTCTCTAGAGTGAATAGTTTCCTTGCCTTATATGCTATTTTCTCCTAAAGCAGTTAGATTTATATTTTAGTCAGTTTTCTATTTTCACATATTACGTCAGAAATGTGCTCTGCCTTAATTGAAATGACACTACAAGATAGTTATACTTTTCTGGAGGAAAATATTTTTTCTTGGTTGTTAAAGAACTTAATAAGCATGATAAAACACACATCTTGCATTATAACGTTCATTATTTGATGCTCATAAATATACTGTTTGTATATTTTATTTTTCAGATTTCCAACAACTATGTAGCTTTTGTCTATCTTTTTTTACTACTTATTCTGTGACTTTCCAATGATAACTACATATGAATTATTTTCCTATGTATTCAACAACCTTACTAATAAGCAGAATGACACATTTCAAATTATCTCTTAAGCATAAATTAGAAACAACAACTTCACTGCTGGACTTCTGGAGAGAACACAGTCTGGCAGATGATGGCTCCTTGATAGCCTGTGATTTCCCATTATTGGACATTGATGCTACAGTAGGACCATGTTAGATCTAGATACACTTCTTAAATCACATCATTCCAAGAGGAGCAAAGGCATGAGAAAACCTTAGCTTCCAATTTTCAGCTAGAAGGAACACATACTCTTCTATGGGAGAAAATTAGATATCGCCCTATGTCCCCTAAGACCAGAACTAGGAATCGGTAGGAAGAAGCTTTATGAAGAGTAAGTTCTCCTATATATAGAAGAATTTCAAGAGCCCCAGCAGGAATTGAATTCCCTGCCACTGGAGACCCAACAAAAGCTGGGCCTAATGGATTGTAATGGTGAGATGGGAAGTTTGACTAAAAGAATTAAAAATTCCTTACAAATGGAACAATGAAGAACAACTTTAAAAAGCAAAAACCCACTGCACACTTATTCTGTGACACTTCATGTACATCGTCATATAATGATCTCAACAGCGGATAAGTACATTACAAGCACTCCGTTTTTTTTTAAGTGTGTGTCAAGTCCCCCCTGCAGATGGAAATATAAGCAGTCACATGCAAGTGCTGGGAATCAAACTTTAGTCCCTATAAAACTTACTTTAAAAATTTTTTTTCACACAATATATCCTAATTATGGTTTATACCCACCAAATCCTCCGAGCTCCTCCCCATTTCTCCATCTACCCAAATCCATGAACTGTTTTTTTTCTATTTTATTAGAAACAAACAATTATTATCTAAATAATAATAATATAATAATAAAATACAGTAAAAAAAAAAAGAAAAGAAAAGAAACCAGAGAAGGACAGAAGATGAAGATGATGATGATGAAAAAGAAGAAGAAGAAGAAGAAGAAGAAGAAGAAGAAGAAGAAGAAGAAGAAGGAGGAGGAGGAGGAGGAGGAGGAGGAGGAGGAGGAGGAGGAGGAGGAGGAGAAGGAGGAGGAGGAGGAGGAGGAGGAGGAGGAGGAGGAGAAGGAGAAGGAGAAGGAGAAGGAGAAGAAGAAGAAGAAGAAGAAGAAGGAGGAGGAGGAGGAGGAGGAGGAGGAGGAGGAGGAGGAGGAGGAGGAGAAGGAGAAGGAGAAGGAGAAGAAGAAGAAGAAGAAGAAGAAGAAGAAGAAGAAGAAGAAGAAGAAGAAGAAGAAGAAAGAAGATTCAAAAAATTAACAAAACAAGAAAGCAACAGAAACACAGATAGATGCACAGACACATATACATTTTCACACAGAGAGAAATCCCCAAAAAAAACAAAAGTGGAAACCATAATATACATGCAAAAAACTGGTATGTTTAAGAACAAGACAAAAAAACAAGACAAACAAACAAACAAAATCTTGACAAATCATTAAGAAACAAAACATTCAAAACATCCAAAACAAACAACAACAACAACAACAAACCCATTGAGTTCATTTTGTGTTGGCTATCTGCTGCTGGACACAAGGCTTGACCTTGTAAGTTGTTTGATACCCAAAGAGACTGTGTAAGAGAAAACTAATTTTTAGTTACTTTAAAAAATCTTTTCTTTAAAAACAAAAGTCCAGAACTAGGGAAGAAAAGCAACCTAATTTTTTTTATTACATAAATTGGAAATTATCCAAAATGAAAATCTTTGGATTCAGGGTTGTTCTTTTGACAAAGTATGAAGGATGTTCTTTAAAGTTACCCCCATCTAGAGAACTGAAACTAGCAAATACACCAAGGGGAAGAGAGAGATCTGCTCTGCAGACTGAGGTTGCCTGTTCTTACATGTCAGATTCTCTAGAACTGAGACATATTTTAAAGGGCAGGCTATTAACATTTTATGAATGCAATAGGTTAGTTTCTTTCTTTTGACTTCCAGAAGGCCTCTTGCCTTTTAAAATGGAGATGGTTACCTGAATTACTAACTTGGAAATGGTTACCTGAGTTACTAACTTGTCATCTCTGGGAAATAAAGATGCCCAGACAGGAGTATGCTCACTTGACTTAGGCTTGTCAGAAGTTTTGAATGTTTTCATTATGTAAGATTTTCTGTAACTTTATGTGGTTGTTTCTAATCTGCAAGCATATTGTCTTCTTTGCTCAGCTCTCAGGTAGAGGTATAGATGGAATGTACCTATAGTGTGCCAAGCTTTTCACAGTGTGTCACTATCTCGCAATGCAATCATTGAAGGTAGAAAACCTATCATCTAGAATAATTCTGGAAATGCCCTGTAGGCCAACACCCATACCATAAGGAAGTGTCTTGAATGGCAAAGTGACAACAATGAGGAGGCTTAGTGCCCCACACCTAAAATCACATCCACCCAGCATGCTTTGGGCTGGCTCAAGGGTACACAGCTCATCTGGGCAAGACCTTAAAGTATGAGTAGAACATTAGATACAGAGATATGATGGATGGAAGAGGGTGCTAAAGAGAGAAAATGGTGCGAATAAGCAGGGAGTATTTGGGGAGATCAGCTAGTCTTACTCAGTAGAAACAAAATGTTCAAGGTCAAGTAGCAGAGTGGTACAACACTCAAACAGTGTTCTCAATAGCCTTTCTCTCTCTGACTGATACAGGTCCCCTTGTACAATTCCTTGTGTGTCATCTTCTAAATCTTATCTTTATTTTGGACATGATGCCTCTCTATTTGAAAGGGTCCAATTATCATTCAATGGAAATGAAACTTTCCTGGAAGTTATTTTTTTTTTAATTTAATTTTATTTTATTTTTTTAATTTACATTCCAAATCACTTCCCCTTTCCCGTTTCCTCCCTCCCCGAAAGTCCCATAAGCCCCCTTCCCTCCCTCTTTTCTCCGTTCAACCCCCTCTCATTACTCTGTCCTGGCGTTCCCCTACATCCAGTCTTTCCAGGACCAGGGGTCTCTCCTTCCATCTTTTTAGAAATCTATTGATATGCGGAAGTTATTTTTTTTAAGATTCCACTTTGAGCAGAGACAAAAGAAAACACTGTCACCCTTTTTTCCTAATTCTGAGAACCAAAAATTTGGAGAATATAAATCTTCCTAAGCTTTAGTTGGTTTAGTTATGCTTGTAAATTATTTGAATTCACATGTGAGTAAGGCTCGTATATCAAGTGTCACAGACCAAGTCCTTCATTTTAAATAGCCTTATATTTCAGGACAATGCCACACAAGAATTAATGGCATTGACTTCTGTCTTATGTCCCTTTATGTTTGCCCCTAGAGATGATACTTGTTGTCTTCAAATCTCTGAGTCCTGATAATTAATGAGACCTGTCCCTTTCTCCATTGCCCTAAGACTAAACATCTTCCTAGATATTAAAACAATAGAAATAACATTCTGTGTCTATAAGTTGAAAGAAGCCACATTGTTAAAAGTGTCCTTACTATTTATAATGATCTCTAATTCAATACAACTCATCCTAATAACAAGGAAAAATTTCTTACAGAATTGAAAGAACAATGAATATTTTAAAATAGTAGAAAATGTACAGCTAGGAGCAACATTAAATGGGCTCATCATGTGGGGTGTGTGTGTGTGTGTGTGTGTGTTTGTGCATAAAACAAAATAAAAAGAGGTCATGGATTGAGATAGCGTGGGATATGGGACAGTTAGATTAGAAAGGGAGGGATGAAAATTATGTAAATACAGTACTGATGCATGAAAATTTCAAAAAAACTAATATATGTAAAATCAGAAGGAAAAAATTATCCGAACTATCTTAAGCCACAGTAAAAAGAACAAAAAAAAAAAGACAGAATTAGGCTACCTGCTTTAAACTACGTTGCAAAACTGCAGTGACTAAAGCAGCATGGTTTTGACCTAAAAACAGACTCACAAACCAACGGAACAGAATATACAGCCAGCAAGTAAACCTGCATTTATAGGCAACTCTTATGCATGAAAGCTGCTAAGAACATGCACTTTTTAGTTTTTTAATAGATGTCTCCATAAAAATTGGATATGTCAACAAAGAATAATGAAACTAGATTAAGGAAACATAAAGAACATGCTTCAGTACACTGGCAGAAGTAACAAGATCCCAACAGCAGAGAAAACAAGAGAAAAAGTAGAGAAATGAATTACACCCAACCAACAAGCATCTAAACAGCAGGGTAAATGAGTCTCAGGGCTAAGAGACACCTAGAAAACGGAAGGAAACTCTAAGAACACTACATCTTCCCAAAGGGTTAATATCCAGATTAAATAAATGAAACACCTTGATAGCAAAAACAAAAACCCAATTAAAACTGGCAATAAGTCTAAATAAGTATTTCTCTACGAAAGACATACAAATTACTAGAAGGTATATAAAAAAGATTTAAATATTCAATACCAACTATACCCATCTGTGAACCCTGAGAACTACTACAAATAACCTGGCAAGACATGCCCATTGGTACCATAGAGACATCCATATCATGGGAGTGACTGACCACTTTCTCATTGAATTCAAGTCCTACCTCATAACTTAAAATTCATACCTGACCCCGTTGCCAGGCTAAGAACCCAAGACTAGACTGACTGGTCCTAGACCCTGGGGAACTTACTACCATTACTCTGCTAAATAGACATAGCAGTAAACCCAATCCTGGTGCCTTCTTGCTACACCCACAGACTACGGCGTCTTCCAGGCCTGGTGTGAGGAGCTTTCCTTTGCAGTAAATGACTACAGCACAGTATTCAGCCATAAAAATTCAATGAAATGCTGTCATTTGCAGCAATGTGGCTAGAACTGGGCATCATCATCATAAGTGAAATAGACCAAGCTCAGAAAAGAAACTACTACATGATTTCACTCCTATCTGGAGTCCAAAGAGTTTGAGTCATACAAGGTGAGAGTGAAATGGTGGTTGCCAGGAACCAGGAACAGTAGAGAGGGGGGAGAGAGTGGGGAGTTGGCAGAGTGATCTATCTCATAATCGAATACAAGAAGTAATTTTGGTGCTCTAGCGAGGAACGATAGTTGTATGATTATTGTGTGTAAATTTTAAATCACATGCACAAGAAAAAAAAACAGAGAAGTAAAAGCTAAATAACATCTTTTCGACTCCAGTTATTTGAAATTGTTCGGTGACTAAAGACGTGTGGTGGCCTGATCCTTGCTTATAGAATCTTCCCCAGGGAGCTGTTCTTTTCAATGTTACTTCTCAGTAGAAACTCACAGCCAGCTACGCCTGTCTCTTACCTACTCTCTCCAGAGCTCTCCACCTTCAAGCACACAGGAAGAATGAATGACCCAGCACATTCTTGAAAATAGCCAAGATTAAGTACAATAGCCGTTTCTTTTTGAAAAGCCCCGGAAGTTTGCAATCTTTTTGAGCTAGCTTTCAGTTCCAGATCCTGAGACTGGATCAGCTTGTCTTTTGCTACAGGCCCTCTGATGCCTTCTGCTGTTCCATCAACTCCCAGGAGCTTCTTCCCTATACTGAATCCAAGGCCTTCGTGGGGAGTACAAATCAGGCCCTGGCATTCTGCCCTCCAGGCCTGTGGCCTCTTGTTTGGCAAACCCAGGGCTTCTTAGCATCACTTGTTTGTCTCTCCTCAGCCATGACTCGTTCTCTAAAACTGTTCTTTGTGGAAAGAGTTTCCCAGCCAGCCCTGTGCTGCTAGCATCTGAGTCATGCTGTATTGGCTCAAGCTGTTCTTCCGTGTATTCAAGGTGCTACATGCTCTGAATATTAGCAAAAGTTAATTTTATTTTATCTGTTCCACTTGAAACAGAGTCTTCAAAACCAACCATCCACTCATAAACTAGAAGGTCCTAATGTTAATTGGGGGAAAGAAAGCCGACAATAATTTGCCAAAATCTACTAAAAGAGATTCAATAACATCCTGCTCGCAGAAGAAAATACCCCATCACTTTTGTAGCTGTTGAGAGCTCAGAGCCACACTCATCGCAGATATATAGAGTTAAAGTAAACAGCAGAAACACTTAAGTTTTTCTACAGCATGGAAGTATAAACAAGTCAAAAGTTAAAATGTAGCTCCCAAGAGCAGATTCAACCCCCTCAGAAAACTGACAGAAAGTGAGATCATTTGGGCCTTCTGATGCTGTATGTTTTCCAACCCCTCCCATTCATAGTTCAACAAACCAATCAGACTCTATATGGATACATTATCATCATCCATCCATGCAATTATTACAAACTGACCTGTCCCTATAGAGTAGATTCTATACTAAACATTAGGCAGATATTGGTGAAGAGTCTCTAACAGGAGGCCGTGAACTAGTCACAACTCATAAAGTTAAATATTTATGAGATTTCTACAGAAATAAAAGATAGCAGTGGATTTTGAGAAAGTAACAAGACATATTGAAAGTTATTTGACAGATCTAAAGAGGAGAGAAAACAGAAATTGGTCAGACATCTTATGTAGGCTCTCTAGGATCTGCCCCATCTACCCTTCCCACCACACAAAGGTTGGTATCTGTGGACAATCAGACCAGGCATGCTGTCTTTCTTAGTTAGGGTTTCTATTGTTGTGACAAAGCACCATGACCAAAGAGCAAGTTGGAAAAGAAAAAAGGGTTATTCTGCTTACTTCCAGACCATAGTCTATCATTGGAGGAAGTCAAGATAGGAACTTAAGCAGGGCTGGAACCTGGAGGCAGGAGCTAATGCAGAGGCTATAGAAGAGCACTGCTTACTGGCTTGCTTCACATGGCTTGCTCAGCCTACTTTGTTATAGAACCCAGGACCACCAGCCCAGGGCTGACACCACCCACAATGGGCTAGACCCTCTCTCTTTGATCAGTAATTGAGAAAATGCCCTACAGCAGGATCTCATGAAGGCATTGTCTCAACTGAGGCTCCACTCTCTCTGGTGACTCTAGCTTGTGTCAAGTTGAGTTATAAAATCAGCCAAGACACATACGATGGACCCTTCTGACCAGGTTTGGTCAAAGTAGAAGACAGACATGGGACTGGTGGGAAGATAGTGAGTCTGGGTATCTACACTCAGGTCTCCCTCCTGGGAGGTCCAGAGTTGCCTGTACTTGTGGCAGAAGTTCATGGCTCCAACTTGCTCTCTGCACCCTTCCTTTAGGCAGCATCCACTGACATCTCATCCACCACTGCCCGTCCTGAGTCAACTCTTCTTGTGGATGGCCTTTAGCATAGCCAGAAAGGGACAGAACACTACAGACAAATGTCAGTCCTACTGACAGCACAATTTTCAGCAGTGACATCAGTCAGATGATGATAGGGCAATATCTTCCAAATGCGGCTGAGAGGAGGAATTGTGTCACAGCACTGTTCAATGACAAACAGCATCAGCAGCAATTTAAGGAAAACAGAAATCAAGAGGGTTCTCTAACAATAGTCATTCCCTGCAATAAACGTATGCAGAAATAGTAAAATTGCATGAAAATATTGAGAGTAAGGAAATTTAGTAAAGTATCTGACAGTAAAATCTACACATTATAATCAATACTGTGTCTAAAGGCCATTGACAAAGAGAGGCTATTTTAAATAATACAATTAAAATAGGACAGCTAAGAATACATGTAATGCAGGAGATAGCAGGCCTCAAGGTAACAAATAACAGAGATACTCTACCCAAGAAAGATAGACTATGTTTATGGAAACAAAGACAATAATAGGCAGCACAAGATGTCTGACCTACTCAAATTGACCCAACGATTAACATCATTCAAACCACAGAACAATAGAGGCATATGGAAAGACAGACATGCTTAGTTTTTCTTATATAATGCATTCCATGTATGCATTCTATTTTATATTCAAAAATTAAAGTTTAGGGAGAATTCAGTATCAAGAAACTCAAGAGAACAGTTTTTTAAAGAAAGAGTTAAAACTGTCTCTGTAGGTTTTAGGTATTTCTGTTTTTAATTTACTTGATCATTTGGCACTGTCAAAGTCTCCTTTTCAATCACCTTGACGGCCAGCTTTCACTGGAGCTGTAGAGATGGAGGCCAGCCTACGTTTAAATGGGAGCTGTGGGAAATCTTGAACACTCCTGCCTCAGTTCTTAGCTCTCTCCTAGGGAAGAGAAAGGAGGTAGCCAGTGGAGAGTCAGGAGGGAAAGGGGGTTTTATTCATTGGAATATGTGAAAATATTGAATATGTTTATCAGCAAAAGGATAGGAAAGAGGAGAGAAGAAGGTGCACAGGATGAAGAAAGTGTCCACCAGACGTCCTTCAGGCCTCAGTCAGGATGGCAGCTGAGAACAAATGTCCAGATTTAATTCAGCCTGGCAGAGGACCAATGAATGCTGACAAGAAGCTCGAGCTAAATAGAGCCGGTGAGAACTTACTAACGGAACCCTTTCTACATTTATTTCAGAAGTGAACAAATGAGAGGTTCCAAAGATGCACTCCTCCCTCACACCGTTTTTTTTTTCCTTTTCCCAGCTTCAATGCTGGTGAGTCAAGTAGCAAGTCCAAGAAGACACGTGGATAGGCAGAAGCTGTCAATATTCCTGGTAGGTATTCACTAGCTGACAGGGGTCCCACTGTCTTCTAGTTTCATGCAGCAGACTGAATCCTGGAGTCTAGGCAAGATAGGGTCTTGCACTTGCTGCTCTGCTCTCTTTGACTCTTCAAAAGTTATCTGGAAGGCAGCTAAGGGGCAAGGCTTAAGACTGCACAGCTCAGAGAGCCACAGAGCAAAGGAATTGCCAAAAGTCTGCTTTTGCACATTAAAACATTAATCTCCCCACAGGGGGCAACTTCAGTCATTTCTTTGCAAATGTCTTCTTCAAGGATTCATTAGGGTGAAGGGAGAGTCTTCCCATCCATTAATTCAAAGGACATGTACATACACATTCCCCTGTGTTTTCAATGAATGATAATAGGGAACACTCAAATTCTTCTTACATTTCCAGAAAGCTTTTTTTTTTCCTCCCAAAATTAAGCACCTGTGTTGAAGGATCTGCAAACGAACCTCAGCAGTGAGCCCAGCAAACAGATCTGCAATGGTCACGCAACGCGAGATCACAACTGCCTTCCCTTAGAAGAAGGAGGATCCTTCATAGGACAGAATTGGTCCATGCTTATCCTAATGGAGGCTTGCCACCTGAGGTGTGCTCATTTTTTCCCAAATACATTGTTCTTGCAGTGTAGCTGAATTCCCACGGTATCTGCACTATAAGTAACCACGGCACAAATAAATCCTTAACAGCATTGGTGCCATCTGGGGTAAACAAAGCCTTCTTAAAAATAAAATATATTTTGTGCTCAACACATATCTTCTAAGACAGCAGGAGGGGAAGACAACCCAGCATATACAGCGGCTGTTCTGCATTTAGCCACCAACATCTATAGAGAGCTTTAGCCAGTGCCTTTTACAGAAGCTAACATTTATTTCTACGTATGTGGAATGTTTGGAGTCGAAAATTCAGCATTGAGCCGAGTTTTTAAGTGTGCCCAATACCTATAAAATGACTGTGTAAATAAAGCAGATTGGTTTCCAAAGCTCTAGTGGACAGCACAGCAGATGTTTCCTTCAACTATGATGGTTTTTTTAGGCCATGAAACAAAATTTGCCCTAGGATGATCAAAGTGAATGATTAAAGACTTCCAACTGCTAGACAATTTTATGCCCATAATCACCACAGAATTTCCAGATATCAGGTATGCCCTCAACAGAGTGATTCCAGGCAAACTTCAACAAGCATCTTCACAACCTCAAGTAGAAAGATGATCCCACAGATGAGTGTGGTTCTAGCCAGACTCCCTCACCAGTGGGAGTGATCACGCCATCACTTCACACACAGGCAAAGCCTTCCCTCCTTCTGCCACCCTGGCCTCAAGCCTTGGGGGAAGTGGGGGAAGGATGTTAAGTACTTTCTTCCCCATGACAGAATGTATGCATGCACACATAGAGTGACTCTTCCAGTGCCAAATTCTCCCTGAAATAGTAAGGATTGACTACTAAGTCAAGTCTATCTAGATCTCTATCTCCACTGTTAGACCAGTTGTGGGATTTTCCTTGAGTTAAATAATCCTGCTGTATTGATCATTCCCTTATCAAAACTATATTGAAACTATTATTTACAATGAGTCCTACCAGGCATTAAGCCCAGTGATTACCTGAAACTCAAAATAAATATACCAAAAGCAAATACAGATCCCCAATAAGGGAATGAAAAGTGTGATATTAAATTTCAACATTGAATTTGATTGGATAAAGGTATACCCAGGGCATTACTAAGACACCTTTGAGTACCTCTGTGAGGGTTTTTCCAGACATAAACTGGATATGGGTGTGATCATCCCACAAACACAGGTCCTGGACTGAATAAAAGCTGTCCTATGTGTGACACCTGGACTAAAAACATGTGTGTCAAAGCAAGCTGTTATTCTTGATAGGATTTACCCAGAGAGCTTCTTTGCATCAGACCTAACCTCAATAGCCTATACAGCTTGCCTGCGGAAACTTTATGACATCAAATAATAACTGAAAGAATTACCTCCTTCTAATCCAAAATCATGGGAACCTAGGGAACGATTCTAAATGTCCCATCATATTTTTCTGCCCAGAGGGGGTAATCACCTACTTCACTATTACTCGTATCATAAATTTAATTTGAATGCCATCTAGGTTTAGCTAAGTTCTAAAATACGTTTTGATGTTATTATTGAACTGCTGAAAAACTTTGGTGTCTTTATTTGTGGTTTTACCACAAGCCATCTCAGGTCAATTTTTTTAAGTACACAGGGAATAAATGATGAATAAATTAGTGTAAGTACATAAATAAAAATATTCAGTTTCTGACAGCAAAGGACAACAAGGCCAGCAATGACTTCTCTAGAGTGATTATTATTCATAGAATGTTCCAGCAACACTACCCTGTCTCCATAAGTACCACAGGAGACTATTGGAAGACTGCAGCCTACCACTTGCCCTCCACTTTCCAAATGTGTTTGTGGAGTTGTTACCCAACAATACCATTTTTCTGGGTCCCTCCTGCCTTTAGCACTGGGGCACTTCAAAGCTGAGCGAATTAGTATGTTGTTCATCAGAATATAGAATATGGAAACAGAGACTCACAGAGAAGTCTTGCTGAACTGAGACTGAATTTTTTACTGTTTATCAGTTTTATTGTAAATAATGTTTATGTGGACCAGTATGCCAGAAGAAAAAAACAACACTTATCAATATGAGTTTATCTTTTCTCTTTTACTTTTTTTACATGTATATTTGTGTAGAACGCATACACATGTAGATGCATGTGTGGGGGCCAAGGTGTGTGCAGGAGATTGTGGAGGCCATAGGTGGACATTGGGCCTCTTCCTTGTTGCTCTTCACTGTATATAATGAGGCAGGGTCTCTCCCTTGAACCCCAAATTCGCTGATTCAGCTAGTTTAACTAGCTAGCTTGCTCTTTGTACATGAGAACCCAAATAAATGTGTGATTTAAAACACTAGTGCACTGTCTTTGGTTGACAGCATCCTCGGTTCCTCTTGTACATTCTTCTCAGCATTACATCGCCAAGACCTTCTGCCAGAGGACTTTAGACAAGTGGAGGAGAAACTCCTCTGAGGCTTTTTGGGGATTTTCATCTCTGCTTCAAACACACAAGCAAATATAAGCATTTGAAACAGAATATAGAAAAGAGCAGATGCTCAGAAGTCAGTTAGAAACCCTTCACTCGGCTTCACCTGTTGCTGGGTTCAATTATGGATGTCAGTAGATTTCTGACTGGCAACCCACCAATGAAGAAGTCATTGCAGTTTTAAACAGGCAGTTAAATCTGATTCTTGCACAGTGCCAAAGTTCATAGATCAAAATAGCAGTTCTCTGAACAATCCCCATCACACAGGGCAGCTGTCCTTGAATAATGTGACTACAGGTATGGGCATGACACAGACCTGAAGACCCCTTGGAAAAAAGCTTGCCTGAGAATAGCCCAAGCAGACAAAGCCCTCCAGTCAGAGAGAAAGAAAATGGAGATGATTCCTGGTGAGAAAACAAAGGCTTTCCTTCTTGTGTGATTTGAATATGCAAATGGTTTTCTACTCCAAGGTCAAAGGATCTGTGTTGGAATAGATAGTGAGAAACACATAAACAAATTGTGTGTATAGAAATATTTCTGAAGTACAGCTTGAGGTCAGGGATGGTGATTCCCCCAGAAATTCTTCTATTGTTGAGAATAGTTTTTGCTCTCCTAGGTTTTTTTGGTTTGTTTTGTTTTGTTTTGTTTTTGTTATTCCAAATGAATTTGAGAGTTGCTCTTTCTAACTCAATAAAGAATTGAGTTGGAATTTTGATGGGGATTGCATTGAATCTGTAGATTGCTTTTGGCACGATGGCCATTTTTATTGTGATATTGGTACAGTGACAGGCAGGTAGATCAATGGAATAGAATTGAAGACCCAGAAATGAACCTACACACCTCTGGTCACTTGATCTTTGAAAAGGAGCTAAAACCATCCACTGGGAAAAAGACAGCAATTTCAACAAATGGTGCTGGGCCAACTGGCAGTCAACATGTAGAAGAATGCAAATCTTCCTGTACAAAGCTCAAGTCCAAGTGGATCAAGGACCTAAACATAAAACCAGATACACTGAAACTAATAGAAGAGAAAGTAAGGAAACGTCTCAAACACATGGGCACCAGGAAAAAGTTCCTGAACAGAACACCAGTGGCTTAGGCTCTAAGATCAACAATCAACAAATGGGACCTCATAAAATTGCAAAGCTTCTGTAAGGCAAAGGACACTGTCAATAGGACAAAACGGCAACCAACAAACTAGGAAAAGATCTTTACCAATCCTATATTCGATGTAGGGCTTATATCCAATATATACAAAGAACTCAAGAAGTTAGACTCTAAAGAACCCACACAATAAAAATAAACAGCTCAAAATGGCCAATCTCATTTGATTTTAAGTTAGTAGAGAGCAAAAGCCAAGGTCACGGGATCATGATGCCTGATGCCTTGGTAGTTCTGAGAGTGGAGGATAAAATGAGAAAACACTCATGTAGATGGTTGCTGTCTGCCCTGTGTCCTTAGACACAGCAGGAAGAGTTGCCAAAATCAAACTGTCAGTGAGAGTTAGATAAGACTATATCTTTAAAAGGTGCCAGTTCTCCTTAATCCCATTTATCCATTCAATAAGACTTAATAAAAACCTTAAATTATATTGGATTACAATTTTATTCTAAAATTAATTTGGAAGAAAGATTAATGAAATTGTCTTTTGAACATTGAAGGGGAGGGAGAAAAGTACTAAAAAATGAGGTCTCAGATGTACAGGACATGGAGATATAAAAATGGCATTCAATGCTTTCAATGCTGGGTTGTATTTGTAAAGGAACTGAAAAAGCCACTAGAGTAAAATAAGTACAGGGAAACTGAAAGCCCACGAAAGGCAAATGTAGGAGCATTTGCATGTGTGTACACCTGCAGATTAAGGGAGCATCTGCATGTGTGTGCACCTGCAGACTAAGGGAGCATCTGCATGTGTGCACCTGAGGACTAAGGGAGCATCTGCATATGTGCACCTGAGGACTAAGGGAGCATCTGCATGTGTGTGCACCTGCGGACTAAGGGAGCATCTGCGTGTGTGCACCTGAGGACTAAGGGAGCATCTGCATGTGTGCACCTGCGGACTAAGGGAGCATCTGCATGTGTGTGCACCTGAGGTCTAAGGGAGCATCTGCATGTGTGTGCACCTGAGGACTAAGGGAGCATCTGCATGTGTGCACCTGCGGACTAAGGGAGCATCTGCATGTGTGCACCTGAGGACTAAGGGAGCATCTGTGTGTGTGCACCTGAGGACTAAGGGAGCATCTGCATGTGTGCACCTGAGGACTAAGGGAGCATCTGCATGTGTGTGCACCTGAGGACTAAGGGAGCATCTGCGTGTATACACTTGAAGACTAAGGGAGCATCTGCGTGTGTGCACTTGAAGACTAAGGGAATGTTTGGTACCATCAATAAAAGCAAGACCAAGAGGAAGATGAGTCATATTTAAAGATTTCTGTGATAAGGAAATGCCCATTTTAAGAGGAATTCCAAAGGGTCGCTTATTTTATATTTTCCACTGGAAAATGTTGACTATGTGAGAGACAACAGTATTTACTAATTAGATACGAATAATTTTAAATCAACTTAGGCAAATCAGAAACTTCTTTGCTGATTGAAAAAAAATACGGTTTTCATACACAAAAATGCCATGGGAAAAACAAAATATTCAGTTTAACCACAACCATGTTTTCAACTGACATACACAAAGACGATGCAAGTAACATAATTGGCCAAAGTCCAACATCACCTCTATGTAAAAAGACAGTTTGGTGAGCGGAAATTCAGGGTCTCAATGTACAGCCAAGCTAAACACATGAATTAGCTGCATTATGCAAATGAAAATAAGGGCTATGCAACATTCAGTCTCACTCAGCAGAGCCATGGAAAAGAAACATGTCATGTGAAAGCCTAGATTATATTTTATTTTGTGTGTGCATGTGTATTTTATGTGCATTATATGTACCTATGTGTGCAAGTGTGCTCATCCACAAATGCACACGTAGAGGCCAGAGACTTCCACATTAGTTTTTAAAATGGGGTCTCAGGAAACCTGGAGCTTTTCATTTCGGCTCTGCTGGCTGGCCATGGGGAGCAGCAGGCCACCCCTGTCTATGCCCATCTCTCCATCATGCTAGAGCTATGGGTGCACACCCTGATCCCTCTGGAGTTTTGAGAGCGTCCTGGGGACCCAAACTCGGGTATTCATGCTCAACAACCATTTTGGTCAGTGAGCCATCTTCCCAATTCTAAAGTCTAGATCTTAAACTAGAATCAACTTTAGTCATACATCCGTTCTTGGGTAGGTTAGTTAACATCCTCCAAGAACAGTTCTCAACTTTTAAAATGGGAGGGGGGTCTAGGTATAAATCTTCATGAAAGAATAATACATATGACGCCCTGGTTCAATTACCAGCACTAAATTAAAAAACAACAATAACAGTTGGGTCATAAGACCACCACCCTCTGTAGTTATCACACAAAGTGTATAACATAGACACCAACAATAGGACTTAGGTTATGAATGTCCCCTAGAGGGTCTCAGTCAGTCTTAGCTTCTGTTGTTAAATTCACTCTCACCTTTTGAACTAACACATTTTTAGTATCCTTACTGCTGGTGAAATGATGACAGGTTTTCCTGTGATGATGCAAATAAACAATGCAAATAAATGCAAGCCTTATGGAAAACAATTTGATAGTGTGAGCGCTTTTAAAAAGTTTCCCATTCTTTATTCAGTATGCTATATTTCTAGGAATTGCTCCTAGAATAATAGAAAATAAGATCAAATAGGAAATATTTGTCACAATTTGATGACAACAAAATCATTGCCAATAATCTAAACTCTAAACTCTAAGAATTTCTATGACTATATAATAATTCCCTGATATCTATCTCCCCCGGTTCCTCACACACTCTGTGTGTGTGTGTGTGTGTGTGTGTGTGTGTGTGTGTGTGTGTGTGTGTGATGTGTATTCATATGTGCAAATGCTAGTGCATGCCACAATGTACATCTGAAAATCAGAGGACAATCTAGAGTATCTGCCCTCACCTCCACCATTTTGGAGGCAGGGTCATATGGTAACGTTTCTGCTGTGTGCGGCAGGCTAGCTGGACCATGGGGTCTGGGGATTCAGTCTCTGCCTCCCATCTCCCCAGTAGTGTTGGGATCGTAGACAATTACTCTATGTGTCTGGCTTATACATGGACTCCAGGCATACAAACTCTGTCAGTCCTCAGTGTTGTACATCAAGCACCTGGACCTAATGAGCCACCCCTCACCTTCTACAGTAACACTTGTCAGTGTGATGTGTTTGACAGCCTGGGGAAAGCGGCCATCTTTGTTATTCATTGCTACGAACAGAACACAGCCTAGCAGAGGACCTTGCACATAACAAGTGTCAATCAGTATCTAAGCTAGCTTGAAGGAGAGAATTTTAAATTAAAAACAAAACAAAAGAAAAACCCACAAATGCACTATAATCATTATAAGGGAATCATAGAAAATTCTAGAAAGAACTATAAAATGCTAACAATGTTGATTTGGGTGGCGTTTTCTGCCTCTTTAGGCCTCACTTGTCCATTATTCGTGTTAATGGAGCCTTACGACACTTTTAATCAGGAAAATAATGAGTAGAAAAAGAAATAAAGGAGTCAAATAGGGGCGAATGGCTCCATTCTCTTCCGACCCACTGTCCCAAGCACCAGCACTCCTCACTCTCACTGTTGCATAAGAAGGAGACACGAATAGCCAAATAAAAGGGGAAGAACTGCAAGCACATCCCAGGCAAGAAATCATTTGTAGCTATACTTCCTTGGATATAATTTCTATAATTTGGTCCCACACTACAAGAAGACTAGAAAGTGCAGGAGACTACAGATGAAGTTAAAATGGACCTTACTGGACAAACATAGCATCTGGCTATGGGGTAGATAAGAACACACTGATTCTGACTGGATAATCACAGCATCTGGCTACATGATAGACAAGAACTCACTGGTCCTGAGTGGACAACTATAGCATCAACTATGGGGTAGACAGGAGTCCACTGAACTAGGCTTATGAGCTTTGAACTTCTACATAATTAAATATTTTTATTAATTTGTCTTGTAATTAGCAGCTTTGGTTGATGATTACTTCCCCCTTGAACTGCATTCCTACAATAGCCACATGCAGCAAACATTGATTGAAATGCCAGATCATCCAGAAAGGGAGATGACGCAGTTGCTCTGTCCTGCTGTGCTTATGAATGAACTGATTAAATGTGTTCTGCCTCATAATTTAATCATTCACCTATAGAGAGGGAAGTCTACCACCAGGTTAACAAAGAAGAAATACTTTCAGTAACTCTCACCTGCATAAACAACAATAAGCCATAAGCACAATAGGGCTGGTCCAGTTTGCTTTCTTACCATCATAACACAGAGCATGTTTGGGGATGATGGAAGCATTAACATTGTAATTTATCCTTCCTTTTTTCCTTCCTTCCCTCCTTCCCTCCTTCCATCCTCCCATCCCTCCTTCCATCCTTCCATCCCTCCTTCCATCCTTCCATCCTTCCATCCCTCCTTCCTTCCATCCTTCTTTTCTTCCTTTCTTCCTTCTCTCCTTCCTTCCTGTTGTTTTGTTTGTAGCTGCTTTTCGTTTGTGTGTTCTGTTATTTTAAGGAAGCGCATTGCTGTATATTCCAGGATGAACTCTACCTTCTTATCTTCTCATCTCTGTTTTCTTATCGATGGGATTAGAGACATATACCACTATGGTCTACTCACTTGTAAGGTTTGTTTGTTGCATTGATGAGGTACAACAGGGAGGAGGCTCAAGGGAAGCCATGATAGTCTGTGATTCCTCGGGAAAAAGTCAGAGTGCTATGAAAGGGTTAAGATTCAAATGTGTGTGTGTAATGGGTACCACAATGTCTATTTTTAGGTTGTCCACACGCCTTTATTTTTGTCATGCTCATTTAGTTTTTCCTTTCCTACTCACTCACCCAGTCATAAGCAAAATTCTGGGGCATTTAATTCAATTAATTCCAAAGAGTTCTCCAGATACACAGACTCCACGTAAAAGCAGGGTATGCTAAATCAAATCCTTAAAGTATTTCAAAGAACAGATCTCCAAAATATGATTCTAAGGTTTATGAGCTTGTGGGCTTTAACTTAGTTAACTTCCACAATATAAATAAACAGCTTAAAAGAAAAGCTTTAAAAATGAATGCAGTGAAGATGACCCACAGCTGCTAGGAGCTGCATACTGCCACCTGGTGCTCAGTGTCTGTAATGTCAGCCTCCCTTGGACAGCTATCGGAGGGAATGCCGTCTTTTTTTTTTTTTAATTTTATTTTATTTTTTTAATTTACATTCCAGATCACTTCCCCTTTCCCGTTTCCTCCCTCCCCGAAAGTCCCATAAGCCCCCTTCCCTCCCTCTTTTCTCCGTTCAACCCCCTCTCATTACTCTGTCCTGGCGTTCCCCTACATCCAGTCTTTCCAGGACCAGGGGTCTCTCCTTCCATCTTTTTAGAAATCTATTGATATGCTGATTGTGTCTAGGGTATTCTGAGATTCTGGGTCAATATCCCCTTATCAGTGACTGCATACCATGTGTGATCTTTTGTGATTGGGTTACCTCACTAAGGATGATATTTTCAAGTTCTGACCATTTGCCTAGGAATTTCGTGAATTCATTGTTTTTAATTGCAGAGTAGTGGAATGCCGTCTTTTAAAACAACTTTACCAGAGGACAGTGTGGAAACATGCCGTCTTTTAAAACAACTTTACCAGAGGACAGTGTGGAAACATACTTAACCTTGAGATTTCAGGAGAAAGAAAGAAAAGTCTATTGAAACAGAAGAAATCACACATGCCATTAAAAGTGACCTGTCTTATTAAGACACATCTAAGTAGATGAGTAAATATAAAAATCTGTAGGTTTTGTTAATGAGGAGAGGAAAAGGTTTGTTTTAAGGTGGTATTTGTGTGTGTGGTAATTGGAATTGAACCCAGGGCTTTTCCTATGCTAGGCAGGGTACTCTACCACTGACCTGCGTCACCAGTTAAGGTGGGCATATGTTTGTTTATTTGTTTGTTTGTCTGTTTTGAGACAGAGTTCCCTGTTACCCACATGGACCTTTGACCCACTGTGTAGTCAAGAACAGCCTTGAACTCCCCCAAACCTTCCTTCCTCCATCTCCTGAGTGCCGGGATTACAGGTGTACAATACCACATAAAACTGACATTTTTACATGGTGCTTCACCTAGCAAAGTATTTTATAGTGAATGTTAGAGAGATGGCTGAGTGAGAGCTTAGGAGCAATCAGATCTCAGCACACACTTGCCAAAACCATTGTCCTATGCATCCCTGAAACCTCATCTCCAAAGGTAGGCAAGAGCTTGATGGCTTCAGTCTAGCCCAGAGAACGGCAGTGTGAGGTTTAAGACACACCCTCCTTCAAAGGAATAATCAGAAAAGGACAGAGGATAGCAGACACTGGCTTCTGATCTCCATGTTCAGAACTGAGTGTACTTACAGACACACACACACACACACACACACACACACACACACACACACACCTAAAGCTTACAAAAATATTTTAAATAAAAATTTGTAAACTCTTTAAAAGTACTTTTAAAAATATTTATCTGTAAGCAGGACATATCTAGTGAGTCTGTGATACAAAAGTGTTTGGAACAGCATTGGATGATATTAAATAATTATAAATGATATTTTAATGCTTCCTTGCAAACTGATGAAGTCTCTGCCCAAGCTCACAGGTTAACCTTGGGTTACCATGCCGGGGATCCTCAGTTTTACTTCTCTTCCCTCAGGCTGAGTGACTTTTTATGTGCTGGAAAGTTAGTCAACAGATCTAACTTTTGTCTGGTAGAGCAACCAACAACGATCAAACAAGATCTACATTGAAAGTACTAAGAACAAGTTTGCTGTGGAGGACTTAGACAGCCAGGGAAGACATGTGTTTAGCATTATATTCTAGAATGGCAGTCTTCCTGCCTCAGCCTCTCCAATTCTGGGACTGTATCGTGCCTGCTCAAGGCCACCAACTGTAACTGTAAAAGGCTTTCGTTTGTTAGTTCATTCTGTGGCGCTGGGGACTTCCCAAGGTCTTCCTCAATCTAAGCAAGTACTTTACTATGGATCTACATTTCCATCTTAAAACGCTCTCAGATAGTTGGGTGAGTGTTAGATTTTCACAGTTGCTGTTGTTTGAGGTTTCGTTGTTGCTTTTCATTTTTGTTTTTCACGTGTTGAATTGCTTTACATCAACTCGACCCAAGCTAGAGTTCTCTGAAAGGACGAAACCTTAATTGAGAAAAAAAAATGCCTCCATAAGATCAGACTATACAGAAATCTGTAGAGCATTTTCTGATTAGTGATTGGTCAGGGAGAGCCCAGCCCATTGAGGTGTGGGTGGTGCCACCCTGGGCTAGCAGTTCTAGGTTCTATGAGAAAGCAGGTTGAGCAAGCTATGGGCCAGTAGTCAGCACCCTTTCATGTCCTCTGCAACAGCTCCCGCCTCCAGATTCCTGCCCTGTTTCAATTCCTGTCCTGACTTCCTTTTAAGATGAACAGAGATACAAACGTGTAAGCCAAATAAACCCTTTCCTCCCCAACTTGCTTTTTTTTTGGTCATGGTGTTTCACCGAAACAATAGAAACCCAAACTAAAGCAGTTCGTTTGTCATGGTGGTGGGATTGAATCCAGAGAGCTTCAGATTCCAGGCATTGGTCTCACCCTGCAAGGCATTTCTAGCTCTCATTCGGATAGAATTTTCATAGCGCACAATTCTGAGTGCTCTTCTTAAACTACAACCACTTAACTCACTCTTTTGAGAAATAAGATATGTCATTTTCTTTCTGTGATATTTTAATTTAACACATAATATGTAAATACATAAACAGTGCATAGAGGTTTTCCATACCATTTCCTTTCGTACTTTGGAATAAGTTTTTCATTGTTACTGTCACTTCAGTGATGTAATATAAACATGACTTTAACACAGCCTGCATGTTCAATGCAATGTCCCCAACATTGGAAAACATCAGAGAAAACCATTGAATAATTTCACTATTAAGCCTGATGCATAGCTTTGTTGAAAATAGAAAGTTGAGTGGATGAATGGATACATAGATAGATAGGTAGATAGATAGGTAAATAAGATGGATAGATAGATAGATAGATAGATAGATAGATAGATAGATAGATAGATAGATAGATAGATAGATAGATAGATAGACAGACAGATAGATATTAATAGGTAAGTAGACAGATAATTGTTGAGATACTCAGATGGTAGACACATGGATAGATAATTGATAGATAAATAATAGACAAAACTCCTGTTTAAAGTGTTATCTCTATCCCCCCATGAAAATTATTAATTTAAATAATTCCCAAAGGAGATTCCATCAAAGCTCTATGATTTGAGAAACTCACAATCTCCTTTACTCACTCCCTTACCTCTCTGCATGGTCCCCAACATACCATCAGGGCCGATAGCAACAATAGCTGCATAATGCAGGGTGAACTTACTCTCTTATTCCAAATATGCCTCAAAAAACAAGTTTGGAAAATATTACTTAAGAGTGCTGCACTGTGCTGTGAAGATACCCACGGGTCAGCAAAATTACAGAGACAACTGGAAAGATGTAAACTTAAGACTCCACAGCCATAGTCCATTGGTCTTGTGCAGATCAACTATAATGAGATACCCACAGGGTAGAAGATGCAGGCCACCAGAGTGCCTTGGATAGAAGACAAGTCCTTCAACAGTCACAGACTGATTAGTCTGTGATTTAGTCAGAATCCATAAAACATCATAGTATTTCTTTTATGTACGTATATGTATGTGTGCCTGTATGGGTTTTATGTGTACAATGTGCATCTAGGTATCTGAGGAAGGTCATAAGTGGGTGTTAGATCCCCTGAAATAGGAATTAAAAGCCCTTGTGAGCTGACCAATGTAGATGCTGAGAATCAAACCTAGGTCCTCTGCAAAGCACTGAGTCTTCTCTTCAGCCATAAGCATTTTAAAATCATTTTTATTGACAGATGAAACATTGAAATGCATAAAAAGGATGAACTGACATATCTTGACTCCAATGATGGCTAGGCCTGAGACTCTGGGAACTTCCTTATAAATTTCCCACTAAGTATCATTCCTAGGTATATACTACAACTAAAGTTTTGAAACACAAAGACTGCATGAATCTTGCATGCAAAGATTCAGTTATAGCATTATTCTTTAGATTTATCTATTGAGAAATCTTTATGCTGAAATTATGTATTGAACAATTTGAATATTAAAGTACATGTGGGATGAGTATCTGCTAAGGGTTCTCGAGTAGAGAACAAAAATAATGTGGCTTTTGGAGTAAGTTCCATAGGCCTTTAGAGAGAGCAATCAATTACTTTAAAAGAATAAAATACAGAATATAGAAAATACATACTTTGAACATGTTCAGGTTGAAAATGCTGTATGAATGACAGGCATATACTCCATGCAGATTATAAAACATATGAGACTTGTCTCTCTAACTATTAGCACCACTGAGTGGAAAAAGCAAACATGGCAGATACTCAGTAAGCATTTTGCTTACTAATTATAACTTTCTCCTGTTTGGACTTTGTGTTTTCAGATGCCGGATGCTTAACTGGACACTGATGTCTACTTGGTTGCTAAGAGATAAGATGGGTTGGCAGCTGTTCCTGTCGTTCATGGACTTGTTGTATTCTAGGATTTTGCCTGAAGGCCACAGAAGCTAACCATTGCCCATGTGGGGACTAGCTCTCTAGTAACCAGAAGGCACTGCAAGATTTCAGAAGAGAAAACAGGAACTTTTAAATTTGCATCATGTAGAACAGATAGCCAGCTTCTCCAGAACTTAACTTCACTTTCCAATTCAGAAAACTAAGATGCAATTGCGTCATCGTCTTCTAACCAAAGCTGACTGACTTGTCTACAGTACTAGGGCCAGATAGTATTTTGACAGAAGAATCTTGTAAGATTCAATGTGATTCAACTGACTTGAATCCTCAAAGTGGAGCTGAGACCAATATTCTAAGAGTACCTTCTGCCAAGAATTCTGATGATTCTTTCCATGTTTTGAGGGTCAAGACTCAGTTTATCAAGCTGTTCTCACTTTGTCAGAACAGAGCCCTGTATCAAACACTCTATCGGCCATCAGTTTATCACAAATAAATACTGATCTACCTCATCGGTGAGAATACGATTTAGTATGTTAAAAATCAATCGGAAAATGTTTTCTAGCCTCTCATCACAATCACATTTCACAACCTTTCAAGGACAATCTCTTAAGTCACCGTTGAGAGAAACTCACAGAAAAAAAGCATTCTATACTTTCTATTTTTTTCTTTTAATGAAAACAGTTTTTCATACATAATATTCTGATCACATTTTCCCCTCCTCAACCCCTAAGAGATGCCCCCACCTCCTCCCACCTGAATTCACACCCCTTCTGTCTCTCATTAGAAATCAGGCATCCAAAGAATAATAATAAAATAAAATAGGACAAAACAAAAACCAAAATTAGAAGAAAAAGAGCCAAAAAAAAAAAAAACTCAACCCCACAAAATATGCACAAGGTTCAGAGACACACATTCTCTCTCTCACACACAGAACTCTCATAAAACGCTCCCTTATTTCCTTCCTTTCTTTCTTTCCTTCTTTCTTTCTTTCCTTTTTTCCCCCTGCAGAAGCACTTTAACTTACTGCAACTCCTACAGGTTTGAGTTTAAGGCCCATGTGCTGAGCCCAGAGGCACTGATCAATTACTGTGATTTCATGTCAATGTTTCCCTGGAGCATATCCCAAAGAACATGAGCTAATGTATTTCCTCCCACACTGAGTAAGCTGACAGTGTCCGCTTGTCTAAGCCTCTCCTAACTCTACCTCTAACACGGCATCAGGCAGCCACTCTGTGGCCGAGTCTCTGAACCAAGCCAGACTGATATCATTCTGATTCCAGATCTCATTAAGAAAATTCCTGCGCAAGCAAGGTCCTCTAAATGAAGATGTACACCTATAAAAAGGGGCCACCTAGCGCCCATCGTAGGAGAGATGAATTCATCCCTGTCTTCTGCTCTCTCATGTATTTCATAGAGCTACACCATTATAAATAACTTCTCTCATACTGAGGGGAAATGTAAGCAAAATGTAATACCCACATAATGACCTCAAATGTCATTTTCAAAAGAGCGGGGAAGCCGGAATCAAGAGAAAGAAAAACATAAAGATAAACAAAGAAGACGTTCTACATCCTAAAAGCCGGTGTGATAGGATGTCCCGCAGGGTTTCCCTGGTAAGTTGGTGCTGCTAGAACTGAGTATCCTTGCCCTTAGGAAACCTCAGTCCCCTAACAGCAACTGCCACCCCTCTCTCTCCTCTGGATTTTTCCAGTAAGTTTTGTGTGGTTGCAACTATCTCATCAATATGCACATCCGCACGTATAAAGCTTCTGTCTCCAAAGAGAAACCACTGGGTGTCCTCCGGGGGACGGGGGGGGGGAGCAGAAACCACCTCCCCAGAGGGAAGCCGAAATCAAAGGTGGAGAGGGGCAAACACCGGTGCTTCTGGGTCCCGCATCACCTAGAACTAGCTGGTTGTAACCCTGAAAGTCCATACTAGCAGGAGTCTCCTGGATTTACTCAGGCTCCTTGCCCTGCCAGAGGGGCCAGAGAAGTGCAAGGAGGCTGTAGTGAAAATTTGAGACTCCAGATGCTCCTCTCATCACCCACTCTTACTTTGAAGCCCTGATGTTCTGACTCCTTCTTGACTCCCCTCTGGGGTAGGTAGAAGCCGAGGGTAGCCTAGGGGAAACAGGCCTGGCTTGGGGGTGGGGGACAGGAGTTGCTGAAGGTGGGGCTGGAGATAGCCACGGAAAGAGTGCTCCTTAGTCAACTGCGACCCGACCCCAGCATCCCTTCCATGCCCTAAGGACCAGGACCACTTCCTCTGAAGCAGGCAGCCATTGACTAGGACTAGGGTTGAGAAGCAGCTCCTAAGCACTCCCAGTCCCTGCAGCATCTTTTAAGGATTCCTCAGAGGGACCAAAACCTGGGTAGGTCAGCTGGACTAGAACTCAGTGTCACCTGGGGGTTGGAACTTGTGTGTGTGTGTGTGTGTGTGTGTGTGTGTGTGTGTGTGTGTGTTCACGAGTGCGTGCCAGACCGAGCGAGCTCCACTAGACAGTAATCAGGGTCACAGGGGTACCTCCAGCAGCCACCCCCTGGAAGGCAAGGCTGAAGGGGCGATCGCAGCTGCAAGCTGGGAAACTTGATAAGAAACACACCAGCTGCCTCTCAGGCAGGACGTACTCCCCACCACCACCATCCTGAACTGTCCGATGAGCACGACCACATCCTCCGGATTCACCCATCCTCACCCTCCGCACCCTGCAAAATTCCCTCCCCGGAGCCCCAGGATCCCAGGCAGGATGTTACCTCTTGCAGAGGCTGAGTAGGGGAGCGATAGCAGCGGCAGACACTTTTCAGGATGACTTTCCTGCGTTCTCCGGTGAAAGCCTGTGCGCCCAAGCAGAAGCTGTAACCTGCTATTTATAGCGGCAAGCTCAGCACCCGGGGCTGGGAACCCGGAGGGTGGTAGCGTCCAGGGCGCGGGCCGAGCCTCCCAGCTCCCAGCACCCGGCACCCGGCTCCTGGCTCCTGGCTCCCGGCTCCCCGGCTGGCAGCTCACGCTCCGCCCGCCGCCCCGCAGCGCGCGCCCGGGAGAAGTTGCTCCTCGCCCGCAGCTCACACGCCCCCTGGCACTGTCACCACGTCCCCACCCCCAACGCCTTGCCTCTCTTTCTCGTCGTCGTAGGCTCACTCCCTCGGAGCGGTCTCCTCCCAATGTCACCAACCAGCCACCAAAGAGGAGCAGCGGCAGTCTCGCAACTGGTGCAGCTCGCCTCCCTGCCACAGATGGAGTTGGTGGCCCGACCACACAGCTCGAAATGACCACAACACGCTGCTTCTGTTTACTGACACCCGCCACTCAGACTCTGCGCTGTTTCTGGGGGCAGCTGCCCACCCTGGAGTGCCAGGATCACAGGGGCGAAACGGGGGTGGGGAGGTGGGGGGTGGCCCAAGGCAGCCACGGTGCGACCCAGACAGGAGAAGTGGCGGCAGAAGAGGGAGATGTAAAAGGACATGGGAAGGTAGCTCAGACTAGTCCCCGCTGACTGTCCCCGGGAGGAGGATTGGGCGTTAGAGGAGTGTGAAGCGCTGTCCCACCTTCTGGGGACTTCTGCGTGTCACGGTCCTGAGAACAGCATTTCCTTGCCAGTGTTTCTCCCTAGACCCGGGCTGAGCAGACCTGGGCACAGGGGCAACCCACAGCCACTCCCCATCTTACAGAGTGGCTAGTGCTCCTAACCACCAGGCTCGTGCTTTTGACAGCCTGGTTGTGTGGAGACAATCCGCCCTCGGTGTGTTTAAGGTGTCAGAAAATTTGGGTGTGTAATCACGCTGTCTGGAAAGAGACTGAAACTCCCCCACTTCCTCGCGAACAAACCCAAGGGGTGAGGGGTAGCCTGGATAGTCCGGCCTAGGGGGGTGGGGCAAATGATTCTCCCCATCTGCGCCTTACAGGTGCCACCTGGCGGCTTTCTTGGAGAGGTTTTGACCACTCTGCTCAGAGGTAATCCTTCCCAGAGCTTATCCACAAAGGCACACTAGTCCTTTATCTTTCTTGCAACCCTTTAAACTGGCATTCTAAATAAAGTACAAACGCGTGTACACAAGTGTGACATTTGTCAGACAAAGAGCCTGGAATCTTAAAAGTCAGTGAAATCAATTTGGGTTAAGGCAGTGCTTAACAGTATTACAGTATTACAAAATGGGAAGCTGTGTCTGCCCCCAGCTGTCACCCCTGCTGTCACTGCCTGAATCTAGACATCCATTTACTTCCCAAGTATTTGCTACTAGACATTATCTTTGTTGATGAGGGCAGGGAGTTTGATGGTTTAAATTTTTATGTGTGTGTGGGTGAGGGGTGGGTGCTAGTGGTGATGGGGGGGTGTCTTTGGTAGACTCAGTTGGTTGATTGGGTTGGTTGGTTAGTTTGGGTTGGTTGGTTGGTGGGTGCATGAGTGGGTTGGTTGGTTAGGTTGCTTGTTTTGATAGGTTGGTTGATTTGGTTACTTTGGTTGGTTAGCTGGTTTGGATGGTTAGTTTGGTTAGTTGATTGGATTGGATTGGTTGGTTGGTTGGTTGGTTGGTTAGTTGGTTGGTTAGTTGGTTGGTTGGTTTACCTGGCTGGTAAGTTGGTGGGGTTGATTCCTTTGGTCAGTTGGCTGGTTTGGTTGGTTAGTTCATTTGGTTGGTTGGTTGACTGGTTTGGATGGTTAGTTTGGTTAGTAGATTGGTTTAGTTGCTTGGTTGGGTTGATAGTTGGCTGGTAGGTTGGTTGACTTAGTTCTGTTGGTTGGTTGCCTGGTTTGTTTGGTTAGTTCATTTGATTAGTTTGTTAGTTGGTTAGTTCGTTGATTGGTTGGTTTGGTTGGTTGGTTGGTTGACTGGTTTGGTTGTTTAGTTGATTGATTTGGGTTGGCCAGTTGCTTGGTTGCGTTGGTTAGTTTTGTTTGGTTTGGTTAGATGTTTAATTGGTTTAGTTTGGTTTTCAGATATTTTGTTTAGTCTCTACACTCCCAGAGCTTAGAGTAATATTAAACATACCATAGTTCCAACAAGTGTCTAAAGACTGACTCAAAACCTGGTGGGTCAGAATTGCCTTCCTTTCACCCTAGTCCCCAAAGCCCTCCCTTGAGGGCTTTCTCTCCAATTCATTTCTGTTCTCTTGAGGAGTTTGCTATGCACCTGTAATGCAGCCAGTTGCCAGTCATCTTCACGTAACCTACTGGAAAGATGGCACAGATCATCTGCTGGCGGCAGTGCAGCCCAGAAAAATACACAGAATGGAAGACAGTGAAACCGGGTTCCAGAGCTTTACCTCACTAGAACTGCCATTAATGCACCTCTTCTCTGGCTTCAGAGACAAAATTAAGTCCAAAAGGAAGATGGCACTCTTAGACAATGAGGTTAGATGCTGCCACAGAAGTGTCAGAACCAGTAGACTGTTCCCTCTAAAGCAGAGTTGTCAAGCAGAGTTACTGACTGGACAAGAACACTCAAAGTGAGATGCCCCTAGAAAGCCCCAGTGTGATTAAAACTCAGACACAGGTCACTCTGATCAATCTCCTTCACAGAAGGATGTAGAATATCTATGTAAATCAACTGGAAAGTTTAAAATAAAAAGAGGGGAGCACTCTATCAGATCTGTGTACCACACAGATTTTAAAGGTTCCCACCAGCCTTGCTGTGCACCTATTTTGGTTATTTGGTGGCACCTTCCCTGCTTGGGTCTGGAAGATTCCGGAGCTTCTATGGTTTAAACTCATTTAGCCTCTGATTTCACAAGCCCTGGAGTTTCAGTCTCTTGTGCTCCTAAAACTCAACTCCATTTGTTGGGGAAGGACAGAATATTTTCTCATTTCCTTTGGAAACACCTTTATAGAGTCAAAAGCTAAAGGCGATTCCTAAGGGAAGCAATAAAATCAAGCCAGGAGCCATGAGTCTGGTGTCACACCTCCTATGCAACAAGGTAGTTTGCTCGATTTCCACACACATATTCATTATCTTTAGAGAGGCCATCTGTGAGCACCTATACTCTAACAGTTCTTCACTATTCAAAATTTCTTCTGAAATACAGCATCATGTGTGGTATCGGACTTTGTCCTTAACTTTAATTATCCACTCATGTTTACAATACTCAGTAAAGCAAGTCTTTGGTTTTGCTCATTTTTTTTTCTCCTATTGAAAACAGATTCTTTTCTCATACCTTTAATCATATCCTGATTATAGTTTGCCCTCTCTCTACTCCTCTCAGCTCCTCCCCACTGGGTCCACTCCCTTTCTGTCTCTCATTAGGAAAGAATGGGTTTCCAAAAGACAACCACCAAACATGACAAAATAAAATATAATAAAATGAAGTAAAAAAACTACCATATCAAACTTGGACACAGCAAACCAACAGGAAGAAAAGAGTCCCAGAGCCGGTAACAGATCAGAGACTCATTCTCACAGTTAGGAGTCACATAAATACACTAAGCTAATAGCTATTATTTATATATATACATGTGTGTGTGTGTGTGTGTGTGTGTGTGTGTGTGTGTGTGTGTGTGCAAAAGACCTACTGCAAACCTGTGTAGGCCCTGTGCTTGCAGCTTCAGTCTCTGTGAGCTCATATGTGCCTTAATTGGTTGATTCCAAGGGACTTTTCTCATGGTGTTCTCCATGTTCTCTGCCTCTGAGGGGAGAGATTCGATGAAGATCTCCAATTTAGACACTCTCTCTTTATAAAACCCAGCTGTGGGTCTCTGTATCTGTTCCCATAGCTGTCAGAAGAACCCTCTCTGACGATGACTGGGTAAGGCATTTATCTACAAGTATAGCAGAATATTATTAGAAGTCATTTTATTGATTTTTTTTCCAGTAATGTTTGAGTTTACCCCCAGATATCTCCACTATCTAGTTTTTGGTTGTTGGTCACTTGATCTGTACTGGGTATGGGTCCTTCTCATGAGTGAGCCACAGATCAAATCAGACATTGATTGGCTACTCCCACAAGTTTTATATTTTTTATAGGCAGGACAGATTATAGGCCAGAGGTTCTGTGGCTGGATTGGTGTTCATATTTCTCTTTCAGTAGCCTGCAGAGCACTTTCCCATACCAAAGAGACTAGAACACTAGGAGTGAGAGTTCCAGATACATATCAGCTTGACTTCTCCATGATCAATGAGTTGTGCAGATGTCCTCAGCAATGGGGCCCTGCTGTCAGTTGGTGGAGAGCAACCTGTCGTCTTAGCAATAGCTTGGGTTGTTTGGGGATTTCCATGGGACCCCCTTAGCTGACAACTCAATTGAATGCACCACCAATGGAAGCTTTGCCTGGCATGGCCAGTTGAGATTCCATACCACCCATTGCTAGGACTCCTCTTTAGGATCATCTTCACAGTCTAGGAAGTTTCCACTCCACTCATTTTCACACCACTCTAACAAAGCCCCTCCCCAATCACAGCCATCTTTCTCCAAACTCTCCCCCTCTACCCCATCTCTAGCCACCTGATGGCCAGTCACCTGTACCCAACCCCACCTGTCCCCAGTCTGCCCTTAATATCTACTCTATTTCTCCTCCTAGGGAGATCCATGTGTAGAGAGAATCTCTTATAAGCACTGTCTGCCAATAAAAAAGCTGATGGCCAATGAGCTGAGGCAGGAAATAGGATTCTAGCAGACATCAATAGAATAAAAGGAGAATCAGGGAAAGATTTGAGAGAGCTGAGAAGAAATGGAATGGACTAGGAGACAGAGTAAACCAGCAGGAAGCAGCAGTAAGTTCAGAAAGATGCTGAGGGAGATGATGAGAGAGATGTGAAGAGAGAAGCAGGCCAGGACTGAAGAAGAGGTAACTAACCACATGGTAGACATAAAGCAGTTTAAATGGGTTAAATAAGTTAGGAACTAGGCAGGCAATGAGCCAAAACCTTGCAGACTAAGCATTTGATAATAGTCTCAAAGTTGTCACTCTTAGAGCCAGGGTTGGAAAGAAAAAATGGATTTAAAAATTATTTTAACATCCATGGATCCCCTGCTAGTGTTGTCCTCTTTACCTGGCCTCTATGGGTCTATAAATTATCAACTCGTTATCATTTTCTTAATGGCTAATATCCCCTTATAAGTTAATACATACCATATTTATCTTCGACACTCAGGATATTTTTTTTCTAGTTCTGTCCACTTGCCTGCAAACTTCATGATCTCATTGTTTGTAACAGTTAAGTAATAACTCCATTGTGTTTCTTATTTAGTTTTCTCTTGGGGAACATCTAGGTTGTTTCCAGTTTCTGGTTGTTATGAATAAAGCTGCAATGAATATGGTTGAGCAAGTGTCCTTATGTGTGGTAGGAAGAAGCATCCTTTGGGTATATGCCCAAGACTGGTATAACAGGATCTTGAGGTAGATCAATTCCCAACTTTCTCAGGACTGCCATATTAATTTCCCTTGTGGTTACAAGAGTTTTCACTCCCATCAGAAATGAAGGAGTATTTCCCTTACTCTACATTCTCACCATCATGAGCTATCAGTGATATGTTTTATTGACCTTAGTCATTCTGACAGGTATAAGATGGAATTTCAAAGTAGTTTTGATTTGCATTTTCCCAATGGCTAAGGATGTTGAACATTTTTTTAAATGTTTCTTGGCCATTCAAAATTCCTCTGCTGAGAATTCTCTGTTTAGATCTGTACCCATTTTTAATTGCATTATTTGGTTTTTCAATGTCTAGGTTTTTTTATTTAGTTCTTTGTATATTTTGAATAATAAACCTCTATATGAGTAAAATCTTTCCCTATTCTGTGGACTGCTGCTTTGTCCAATTTGACAGTATCTTTTGCCTTATAAAAGCCTTTCAGTCTCATGAATTCCTGTTTACTGTTTATCTTAATGCTTTCTGTGTTCTGTTGAGAAAGTCTTCTCCTGTACCAGTGCTTTCAAAGATATTTCCCACTTTTTCTTCTACTAGGTTCAGTGTATCTGGTTTTGTGTTGAAGTCTTTGATCGACTTAGATTTGAGTTTGATTCAGGGTAATAAATATGGATCTATTTGCATTCTTCTACATGCAGACTGCCAGTTTGAGCAGCACTGTTTGACAAAGATGCTGTCTTTTTTCCAGTGTGTGTTTCTTGCTTCATTATCAAAAATCAGAGTTCATATATGTGTGGATTTATATCTGGGTCTTCAATCCAATTCCATTGATCAACATGTCTGTTTTTATGTTAATACCATGTGACCTTTAATACTGTAGCCTTGTAATACAACTTAAAGTCAACTACTTGCAGCAATTTTTTTGTTGTTCATGATTGTTTTAGCTATCCTGGGCTTTTGTTTTGTTTTGTTTTTCTTTACGAAGTTGAGAACCGTCCTCTAAGACCTATAAAGACTGTATTGGAATTTTTATTGGAATTGCACTAAATCTGTGGATTGCTTTTGGTAGGATGCCCATTTCTATTATGTTAATACTACCAATCCATGAGCATGGGAGATCTTTCCATCTTCTGACATCTTTCTTCAAAGACTTGACATTTTTGTCATATAAGTCTTTCACTTGTTTGGTTAGAATTACTCCAAGATATTTTATATTATTTGGGATTATTGTGAAAAGTTTGGTTTCCCTGATGTCTTTCTTGGTCCATTTGTCATTTGTGAATAGGAGAGGTTTTGTCCGGTTTGTTTACGGTTAATATTGTAAATTAAATTTTGTAATTTGTATACTTAGAACATCTTATGTATGTGTATTTAAGCTAAAATTATTAGAATATTATTAGAAATAAAAACTGGGCCTAACTTAGGCAAAGAGGGTGAATTATTCTAAAATAAGTTAATGATCTCATGGAAGCCAAGAAAAGAGTGAAGCTAGACTTTGGGGAACTGAAAACAGATATTTCATAGGGACTTCTTCCCACTTCATCCTCTGCTTCAGAAACACCCCCTTCTTCTATTTTTCCACAGTTTCTCTGCTTCTTGCTATGTATTGCTAAGTGCTTACTAATGTCCCTTGAAATGGATGACCTAACAGTCAATTGTCGATTCACACTGAAGCACTATGTTTACCACAGTCACCAAACCCTGATCCAGTCTGCCAAGGACAGTAGCCGTGTCACCATGTCAAGCAGCAATGATAGAAAGGAGATGGAGAGGAGCAGCAGACTGGATGAGGAGGAAAGGCTTGTGAGCTGTCCAATGAGAAGAGGACCAGAGTTTGTCCCTCTGCTATTAGCTTCTCTTCCTTCTGCTTTCTTGAACACACAAGAAACAACCCTAGGGTGACTTGTCCTAAGAGAAATCCCATTTTGTAATCTCCTGATGTAGGACTCCCTCCTGGGTAAGCTTGAAGAAGAAATTAGAATTTTTACAGACAGTTTACTTTTTTTCTTTTCCATGGCAAATTAGATAAGAGATGTTTTTAAAATGAAGCGTGTGTAATATAATTTTACATTTATTGAAGATAAATATTCTGCTCTCACTTTGCATAATATTTTCTAAAATCGCATGTAAATTACATATTTCAAATTCAATCATATTTCAAATATAATTGGTTGGTAGATACTAATATTCTTATGGTCATAAACACATTTGGGAATTTGAAGAGATCTGTAGACTTTTTCTCCAGAGGGCAAAATATAGCTGACCCCTGAGCATGTGCACGTGTTGACAGTGGGGTGATAGTTATCATATTTTTTTTTGAATTATAGAATTGTGGGCTCTATGTTGATTTTTATTTTCTCTCAATCATCCTCACTTGAAAAGGGAAAACAAAAACCAACTTGAACAAAGCATTCAAAATGCCAGTAAGTGTATGTGTGACTGCGTGAGAACCAATCCCAGCATGCTCCACTGCAGTAGGGATGTCATAACTAACTATGTCAGAAGCAGTTCCTACCCACTGCACTCTGAGCTATAAGGAGGGAAAGAACACTGAGTTCCCAGAGAGATGGAAACTGTATTCGAGGTGGCTATCTTTATTTTCTAGGGCTACTGAAGACAACACAAAACTGGATGGATTAAACAAGGGAACATTTCTTTCAGAGTTCTAGATAATGGAACTCCAAGATCAAGAAATCTGAAGCCTGGATTTCTTTGGTACCTCTCCTTGGCTTGTAGATGCCACTTCTCTGGGTATTTTTCATGGAACCTTATGCTTTAATTTCTTCTTCTTAAATGACACCAATCATATGAAACAAAGGACCTCTTGAATGGTCTCCTTTTTACCCAGTCACCCTGATGAAGGCTCTATTTTCAAATAGTCTTAGCTACTGGTAAGCAGGGGAAGGAGCACAATTCACCCATAATCTGTAAACACAGCATTGAACTTCAGAGTCAAAGGAATATAATATGAATCCTGCTTTATGTGATAAAAATCCAGGGATAAAAGCCCAATTCTCTCCTTTTCTTGAAAATTTTAGTCTTCAAGAAGAACCTGAACTGTATGAAAACTGAAAACTTGTATACTATGTACTCATCTGAATCCTTCAGAGCTTAGATCCCTGATGTCTGCGTGTTGCCTAGGTGATGAGGGGAGCTTGAAGCTAAGGGGCACTAGGAAGCTCGAGCATTAATTAGAAGAGAAATCCAGTGTGGTAGGAAAGCCCCAATATGGCCTTAAAAGGCACCATTATGTTACATATCAATAAGAAATGTGGCTCAGCCAGGTGTGGTGGCACTCCTTGAACGGCAGTGCTTGCTTGGGAGGCAGAGGCAGGTGGATCTCTGAGTTTGAGGCCACCCTAGTCTACAGAGAGTTTCAGGACAACCACTACTATGTAGAGAAACCCTGCCTCAAAAAAAAAATCACTAAAGAAATATCTTGTGGCCCATCTGTTGGTGACCTCAGAATGGCCTGTGGCTATATTAGAGTCATGCTGCACTTCATTCAAACATATGTAAAGTCAGCTCTTCAGAAAACCACAGGAGATACCATCACCAGCCAGGGATATCCATAATGTCATAATACTTCAGAAATCGTCCCTGGAACACTCCTCAAGCTATTCTAGAGTTGAGGAAGCAGAAGCAACTTTAAGTGGGTAAATTGAAAACCAGCATAAACTTGCTTTATTTACATTCTTAAGTAGGACAGGGAAAACCAAACTAAGCTTTCTGAGTACCAATAGTATCTTATGACAAATTAATTTTAGTGAAGAAAAAGTGTCTTCTGCACTTTCAACCCATGGTTTAAAGACTCTGCTGATACACTCACTCTACATACCATGCAGTCCATAATTTCTCAAGGAGTGCTCAGGTATCTCTGAGAGGATCCATGAGTTCAGATTAAGAACATTTGTCCAAGGGGATCTGTTTTATTTAATCCAGTTATATGAAGACTTTTTATCTGAATGACACACAAATATGTATATGTATGTATATATGTATGTATATAGATATATATACTTAGATTAATGAATTATTTGAAACGATATGGTTAATTTAATTTATTTATTCTTTGAAATTTCATGCATTTATACAATGTATTTTGATCATATCCTTTCCCTATGCCAGATCCTCCCAACACATTTCCCTCCCAACCTCTCATGTCTTCTTCTTTTTATAATCCATTGAGTTGAATTAATGCCGCTACATGGATGTGGGGTCAGCCACAGGAGGAGCATGGGGCAAGCTACCAGAAGACATCCCCCAAAGAAAAATGCCTCCCTTAGTATCCATCACCTCCAGCCACTCCTCCATGTCTGCTGAAACTTTTAACTTGCTCAGTCTTGTGCAGGTTACCACAGCTAATGTGAGTTCATGTGTGTAGTGGCCATGTCATACCCAATAAACAACATGAAACTTGATTTTTTTAAAGAAAACCATGTCTATAAATTATAATATATAAGGTACATGGTTGTGTTTAGCAAATTCCAGAAGAAAAAAAAAAGCTCACAAATGAGAGGATCGTACGCAATCACTGGGCAGATTGCTCTACTCAAAGACTGGGTGGGGTCTTCAGAAGGAACAATATTTTACTGCTCTGCTTCAACAAGAATAGAGCTATCATTTTCTCACAAAAGTCATGAAATGGGAAAACATCTAAATTAAATGTTATCCTTCATGTTCCCATTTAAACTGCTTTTTATTACATAATTATGTCACTGGTGGCACAAAATTGAGGAGAAACGTATGTATCAGACATATTTCAAGAAATGTTTATAGCATCAGGGAGATTGACGGGGGAAGTGAGTTCTTTACAGAAATATATTACTTTTGAATACTTTATTGCATTTCCTGTGTAAATATATCATTTTTCTGAGAACCCTTATTTTCACAAATTTCTGTGTATCCAATAATTTTGTCAAATTACCATCCTTGATCTATTTTTCGGGAATCATCTATCTATACATGGAGGATCATGGTTATCTCCTGGTGGCCTGGCTTATGTGTGGCATAGACACGATGTGAATACCAGAGTGAGTCAAAACAACTGAGGCCACCCCCATTCTTCAACTAAACTGCTGACTCAGGCGAGACAACTCCTCCTTTATCAAACAAAACCTCACTCACGATGCTCTCACCCACAGCCTGCTTGCGCGTTAACAATTGCCTTCCAATGGGGTGTCTGATTCCTCTGTCTGTTAAAAGGGTCTGGTGTTTGCTACCCCCAGAGTCTGGCTTTTTGAGTCCCTAGACCCTGTGAGACACTGTGCTGTTTTATTCTATTCAGCAATGCCTTTGCTGAGACTGATATGACGAACACATAAAGAAGGAGATCGTTTCCTCAGGAAACCGTCTAGTACATTTGTTCTACTTTATCTATTTCACCATTTCCTAAAACCTGGTGTTTGTCATGGAAGCTTTGTACAGAACCTGGAAAAGATGACATGACTTTACAGACACCAACTGAAGTGGGTACCACATGGAAGGATGTGTTACCAGAGCCTGTAGTGAAATTTCTGTGAGGAACCTTTTCTAGTGCCTCCTTCTCCTTTCTCTCTCTGTCTCTCTCTGTCTCTCTCTGTCTCTCTCTGTTTCTCTGTCTCTCTCTCTCTCTCTCTCTCTCTCTCTCTCTCTCTCTCTCTCTCTCTCTCTCTCTCTCTCTCTCTCTCTCCTGTCTTCTGATCTCTCCCAGAAAACACTCAGATAGACAACTACTAGCAAAAGTGGATTGACCTGAGTGGTGGGAGGAGAGAGATGGAGAAGGCAAAACTTAACTTTCGTCATTTAGTACGTTTAAAGTTGATGTCCCTGAACATTCTAGTATCAGTTCTCTACAGTGTTTTCTCTAACATAAGTATTTACTGAGTATCTCAGACATACAAGGTACAGGAATGTGTAAGCATAAGGATGATCACAACATAATTTAATTGAAAGTTCAAGGCAAGTACACAAGTGCGCAAATAGGTTCAAAGCCAAGTGAAATACTATGTACCAATAAAACAATCTAAAGAACTGGAAAATTTAAGAAGCAGGAGAAACCAAGTCTAATTGGAAGGATAAGAAATAATCTTCATGAAGTGGGTGGTACTTGATACGATTAGGATATCAAGGAATATAATTGTCAAATATTCCACAATATGTCTGAGCAAAGGCTACACAGTAACAACCTCACCCTTCCAGTGTGATTTATACATTTCCTTCTTGAAGACCATTGGTCCCCATCTGTGCTAGCCTTAGTTTACCAACGTGTCTGTATAACCAGGTCACAGGTTCCTCCTGGAAACAGAAATCCTATTTTATTTTATGTAAAGATGCAAACCCTCGTTTTCTAGGGAAATTTATTTTTAATTAATTTTGACCAAATTGGATCGAGTTTGAACCTCTCACTAACGCTGCCTTAGATCTCCTACCTGGGTGAGGCTTGTTCAATCATCGCATACCATCTAAGATACATTTTCCTGAGAACTTGTACATTTTCCACAAGATGGGTAAGAACTTTGGTCCCCCACATAGCACACCCACCAGACAGCTTTGTCCACTGGTACATGTATACAATGATGCCACATCATTATGAATGCAGAATCTGAGAAGTTCCATCATTAGAATTTTTTTTAAAATGAGTCTCAAGGTTCCTACTGATTATCTCCTGGCAATCAGCTTCTGAGGGGAAACAAAGATGACCACATTCATTCTCTGGATTTTTCTCATCCTCATTTTCTGACCTTTCTCCTGTCACCATTTTCCACTTTGTTGTTCTATTCCCTAAGCCTTTCCTATTTCATAACCTTCACTCTCTGTGGTAACCATTGTGCTTCTCCTTCTCACAAATGTGAAATCAGAGCAAATACAGAGAATTAGAGTTGACACAGGGAGAAAAATTCATCTGAGTTATTTAAAAAAAAATCATCCTGTCTTACATAATAGGGAAATAAGAACACGCAGTGTGAAACCACTAACTCACTGAAGACTTGAAATTTCAAAGTAACTTTGTCTATACAATGGTGTGCTCATTCCTGCCATATATTCCACAAAGCAGAAAGGAACACATTTTTCTTTGCAAATCGAATGTAAGCTTATTAAAGAATTGCCATAATATTCTCTACAGTAAAAGCTGAGAAATCATTACAGATGGCTCAGAAATGTTCTTTTGGAACACAGCACTTATAAGCAAGCAGAACCATCTGAAACATAAGAAAAGCGCAGAAGAAATTCACCAATAAGGAAAGACAACCATTTCATTTGGTCTAAGATGAAGAAACAGTTTTCAGGACAGACTTTCAGCTTCATCAGTGTTCTAATGGTAGCAAATGGATGAGTCCCTTGATGCTTTCCACAAAGCAGAAGATACTTGAGATCATCAGCATGTTCTTGTTTTGCACCCCCAAAAGAAATCTAAGACGCCTGTAGTCTAATTTTTACAAACTTGATAGATAAGTTATATCACAAACAGTTGAGCAGTGCCATCTATTTCCAAACCTTGAGCATTTTATCAGGTTTTCCTAACAGAGATTTAACTTGAATCATGTGTCAATTTTTAATACAGTACTTTTGTGTGTTTTATAATGGCAAAACAAAGTAAATATGATCCTACAGGGATTCATAGGGGAACAGAGGGGCAACACAAGGAGTTCTCTACGACGAGGAAAAGTTCTGGCTTCATTCTGGGTCTTACTCATCATCTAGAGATGACTATATCTCCTGCAAGCAAGCTTTGAATAGGATTTAAGTGTAGTGGGTAAGGAAGAAACTGAGTTTGTCTCTTTAACTAGACACTAAAAGATTTGGGGAGAATTGGAATCCAGTATGTATCCTGAATTCTGTTGTCAAACCAAGCGGCATCCTCTCTCACATAATTCTGCTCTATTTCCATGTCAGGGGCAGTTCAGAACAATCCAGTAGAATGGAGTGGATGGTCTAAACAATTATTGCTCCCAGTTGTGAAGTCTTGACAGTTCAAGATTAAAGGACATTTTATAGTACTCCTAGGGAGGGCCCATTTCTGGTTTAGAAAAAAGACCACTTTCTAGCTACAGCTTTCTGGTCAAAACAGAGTAATCATTTCTTCAGCCATCTCATGTAAGAACAGAAATCCTATCCATGGTCTTCCCTTCCAGCTGCCATAATTCCTACCAATTTATCTCTATAAATTTCTTCAATTTTATCAGAGATATTTTCCATGTAAATCTTCAATTTTATCAGAAAATGTTTATAATTCCACTTTCAATCAACTTAGGAATAGTTTTATGCCTACCATTTTATCTGTATAATTTTTCCATGAAATAGTCAATCTTAACTTGTTTTTCTATATATTTCTTCAATTTTATCAGAGATATTTTCCATGTATATTTACACAATGGAATACTACTCAGCAATTAAAAACAATGAATTCATTAAATTCTTAGGTAAATGGGGAACAGGGGGAGGGAAGAGGGCTTATGGGACTTTCAGGGAGGGGGGAACTGGAAAAGGGGAAATCATTTAGAATGTAAATAAAGAATATATAAAATAAAAATAATAATAAAAAAAGAAATCCTATCCATGCATAAAGGGTCCACCCTTGGGACCTAATTGCCAGTAAAAGGTTCTATTAAAATTTTGCCATATGAGTATCAGACAGAAGCAAATACATGGCATTCTCTGTATCAGTTACCTTTGCATAACTATGACCACAATACCTAAGAGAACAAGTTAAATGGGAAAAGATTGAACTTTCTCACCATTCCAGAGGGTTTGATCCATGGTTGGTTGTCCCAGGCACTAAGGCAGAACCTCATGGTGATAAGCACATGTTGGGGAGGAACTTCTTCCCCTCCTGATGGGTCAGAATTATAGACAAAGACTGGTGGGGCTGGGTCAAGATACTGCCAGAGATTTACTCCTCACCTCTTACTTTCTCCATGCCCCCTAACCTTTCCAGATCCCCTCAGAATACAGCCACCACCTGGAGACCTAGGCTTATAAGCCTGTAGGGAACATTTTGTACGAACCCATAACACTACCCATCTTGGTTACTCTTGTGAAAGTACCTTATATCAAGGAATGGTCTTAGAAGTGGTCTGCTATGCGTGTGACCGCACCTGCTCCCGGTCATCCCTTCCCACATTCACTCCATGTCACAGTAGTATCCAGTACAGATACAGGAGCTTAATCAGCCATGGCTCCTGCTATTTCCCCTCTGAGTAAATAAGATGGCAGCAACAGTCTGGAAAAGACATGTCGGAGCCAAAAGATGCTTGACTGTGACGACCGTCCAAATGGAAGGAAATGAACAGAATATAAACTCAGTAGTCCCTAAAATAGAATGAGGTTCAAGCTTCTTCTATGACTTGCACATTTAATAAAAAGGGTAGTAGCTATAATGAACAGTAGTGATATGGTGAGTGAACAATTCAATGCCAAAACATTATGGCATCTGGTCTACCTCATAGGTCCCTACTCTGTATAATAGCTGTTTTCATTGCTATTACTAAGGCAGTAGTCACCTTCTACAGGATAGCTATGAGTGGAGAGATGAAGGAAAACTTCAGCTTTGGTGTCTGTGACCACTGTTTCACTCTTTTCTGAATCTTTGGTCATTAAGACTTCTGGGCAGATTTTATCATCTCTGCTTCTATTTAAACATTCTTTTTCTCCTCCTACCATTGACAGAATAAGATCTATTCCCCTTAGTCTAAATTACAATTCAAACCATCAGTCTAAGATCATTAAAACCTCTCCTGTAGAGAAGAGACCCTCTTATAGCAACTTAACTCATAGGTGACTGCCCCACACATAAGTAGGCTAGCTTTAGATCAGGTGTCTAAACTTATCCAGGGGTTGTAGAGGGCAGCCTGGCATTGTTTCTGAGAGCAGTATGCTGCAAGATGGGGTTTCAACTTAAGAGGAATGCTGGGAACCAGGCTAGTAGGGATCCTTGCTAAAAACAAGCACACCATCCAATACCTAAGATAAAAGTGATTGGTGAATGCTCATATCCACATAGCAAAATGTTTCTGCTAAAGGTCATAGAATCCATAGAGAGAGATTCAAGTACTTACAGCTACAACAACACTTAGAGATGGGGTTGAGCCAACACATGGAAAAGTTGAGTCTCTCACTGTTTAGGTCAAACTCCTAATATGTTGTTTGTTGTTAAGCTTTGCCTTTCTAAAGTAAGAAAAATGCTGCCTACTCTTTGCTGTGCTCTTTATAATAAAGCACGGGGTTGTGGCTTTTGCTATTGCAGAGACAGAAAACATACTACTTGAAATAGTAAACCACAGCTTGATTGTTTCTTGACAATCTATATTCCAGAGAGGCTGAAGTTTTTTTATGTAAGTATTGATGACAGGCTAAAATTTTATTATACACAAACCAATTTAAAATGTTCTTAAAGGGAACAAAAAAGGATAAGTCATCTCTGCTTGCTCAATTACATAGTTTCCAATGATTTCAGAATGCTTTATTTATATTCCCATGGTACATAATTGTTTATATTACCTGTAGGCAGAATTTTCCTTAGGAATCTGGGGTACACGATTAATGCTAAAATTTGACTGGCTTTTTATCTCTGTCAGACAATACTCCCAGTCAAAATGACTTACTGGTGAATAGACTCAAAATCAATACTTCAAGGACCTAATTTTGCAAAGCTCTGGTTCCTGGACACCACAATCCTTCCTCCCTTGCAACTGAGCTATTTGATGTGTCTTCAGTGTCAGCCCTGGTCAGTTCTCAGAGCCATCAATGAAAAGGATATGAGGACAGAACAAGAGAAGCTAGATTCTTTGAAGATTCTCACGGTTCGCTTGCCCCAAAGCCTGTGACTAGTCTCCTAATGTCTCCATTTCTGAAATCCAGGTTCCTGAAAATCAGCTGAGTGTCATGGGCAGACCACTCAACTTACCTTGAATTAATTTGAAGAGTGTGTCAAGATATTCATGAAACACCCCACTTTTCCCTTAGGCCCTATAACCCTAGAATTAGAAGAATAATGGGGCAGGATAGTATTTCAAGGACCACTGAGATCGCTAAAGTCCCCATGAGTGAATCAGGGGTTAGAAAACCACAACCTAGAGGCCAAATTTAGCTAGCAATCTATCTTATATGAGTCTTGCAAGAAAAGACCAGTTTTTACCTTGAAAAATTGTTTAAACAGGAAAGAAAAAGATACGCCACAGAGACTATATGTGGTTTGTAAAGCCTAATGTGTCTATTTGCCTCTTTGGAGGAGGACTTGCCAATCCCTGAACTAATTTGTCACCCAGAGTAAGAAAACTGTTCCTGCCTTTGGCTCACAGTTGTTTGTGCCAACTGAAAGGAAACAGATTCTGTGGCCTCTTTTGGGTGGGTATTAAAAAAAGAGCATTTACCAACTTGATAACTGTATATTGGGTAACAGAATCTGTGCTCACAGGCCTCAGAAAACAAGCTGCATATGGAATCACAGCATCAGTGTGAGTCACTCTCTTGTTGTCTCTGATAAACCACTGATACTGTAACTATGACCCACCTATTTTCTCAGTGCTCAAAAAGAAGAGCTAAATGGGGATCTAAGACCTGAATGAGGTAGGAAACGATTGGGAGGAACAAGAGCAATTGGTAGCCTTACCTTTGCAACTGTCTGATAGTAACACTGAGCCCACCGCCCCAGCAAGCATGTGGCATTGATCTGGGAAGCACTTTGAGTGCAGAGGCTTCCATACACCTTGCTAGAGCTTTCACTCTATGGACACAGAAGCAATATAGAGATGATGAAGAGTGTGTCTATCCCAGCTACAAGTATGGACATTGGGGAAGTAACTGGGTGCATATTGGCCCACCATAAAGCAATCCCAGTCCATCCCCCATTTACATTTCCTGAACCCACTTAATAGTGGGCCACAGCTCATGCTGGTCTCCTGGAATTAGCACGAGCTAGAGATTGTGCTAATGATGTCCTAAAATTTGAGGGGTTCATTGGCTGCTAGCCTTTTTAAGAAGAAGAATGGTAAGAAACCTTGCAGTGCATAATTGCAGCATGCCATTGGGTATTTCCTCTAGTTACTAGCCTTCTTTGTTATGAGCTGAGTCTGTGGGAGAGTAGAGGGGTTATAAATCACAATTCCAGTTCCTTGGATTACCTAAAGCTTTCTTATTGCTTTGATCCTACTTTATACCAATCAAGGGAAGAAAAGACTACATAGCATCTCTTTCAGCCCTGGGAACCTCTAATCAGCTGACCCCTGCCAATGATCCCTGTCAATCAAACCCTGTGACCATTGCTTACGTCCAACTGCCTATGATAATTATGTCTGCCTTTCTTCTGCCACTGACACAATCCTCTGGGACTTTTATCACCGAAGATAAGTCCAAGCCTTTTGGACTAAAAAAGATAGCCGCTCTAGATCTCTGCAACTTATTTTTTGGCTAAAGTGGAAGCTTACTGAAAGTGGAAGCCTCTGGTTCCGTCATTGGGTTATAATCAGATGTAGATAACTAATAGGCACATTATCATCATGCCCCAGTATTTCTTTATCTTCATATTCATTTCTCTACATGATCCCAAGGAATGATTGGCAGCATAGCTCTAGCATCAACTAACACTGCACCCACATTTTTATGAAATGCTTTGAGCTGTTCAAGTGAACATATTGAACCCAGAATCTCTGGCAAGTACACTCAACACAAAATATTCAACCCAGTCTAAAATTACGTCTTTCCCTTCATTGGTTAGAGTTGTTGGAATCTGTTCTCACACATATTCCAGGTTTCTGACATTGCAAATGAGCAAAGCCTTGTGACTGCTTTTGTTGGGTAAACCTTTTCCTTCCAGTTCATAATTTCTGTTTGCAGCAATGCCAGTATCCTGGGAACAGATTTGGATTAGTAGATAGGAGGAACATGACAGGGCAGGTAGAAGATTGGCTTCCTGGTATGATGGTGTTTGTGGGTCAATTTGGCAAAATTAAGAGAACCTAAAGAATGAGTAAATTATTGCTCAGGGTGTCTCTGGAGAAACTCCTGCGCCAGTTAGTCTACATACAGAAGCAGTCCCCCTTCTGTGTGCACAAGCCCTATTTGATCAACCGGCAGCTGGGAGGAAGGGAACAGAAAGACAGAGAAGAGCCCACTTTTCTCTTTTTCAAAAGCTCTGCAGCTGTGAGAAGTCAAGACCTACAAGAGCAAATTCCAATACGTACAGGACTTATACCTTATATTTCAGACTGGAGGCTACATCAACCAAGGGCTTGCCTTGAGCAGTTATATGGGAATCCCAATGTCTCTCTCTCTCTTTGGCTTGCAGACATCTTGTCATGAACCTTAGTAGCTTCCATAGTTGTAAGCTAACTTTTCTATTAGAGCTAGTTTCTAGTCAGTCTGTGTGTCTGTCTATTTGTGGGCCTTCACTGCAATATACCTGCATCCTATTGGTTGTCTCTTGATGATGCTAAGTAGCACCTCATTTTCACCTTGACTGGGAATCATGTTGGGGTCATACCTTCTGTAATTCCTTGGGTCTTAAGAGGATTTTCTAAATTTCTGGTTTAACTGAGGGGAGAATATCCACCCTGGATATGATAGGTACAATTCCAAGGGATGAGGACCTGGATGGGGAGAATGAGCTAAGTACCAACATTCTTTTCTCTCTGTTTCATGACTGTGGAAATTCACCTCACACTCCACACCACCATGATAAACTGTATCCTCTCTGAAACTGTGACCTTAAGTTTCTTTTTGTCAAATATTTGGCATTTGGCCACACTACAAAGATAAGTGACCAGTATTCCAGGTGAGTAAATCTCTGAAGTTTAGGGTCATCACAGACCTGTCAAGGTAAAAAGAAGGATCAGTCTCACACAATGAATGCTTTTGCTTCTTTCAAAGAATCCTGACTGGTATTTGAGCTTTTAAGAGTCTTGGACATTTGGAGATCTGTTCCATGTTTTGCTTTTCTTAGTTCCATTCTATCCAGTAAGTGGCCTAACACTTGAGTTAGAGATACACACTGCCTTGTAGATCAGTTCAGCAATAGGAAGTATCTCATTCTAACTGTTCTTCTGCATTTTTCCCCTACCAGGTCAGCACAAGTGAGAAAGAAGAGACTCCCTAAGGAAGCACGGAGGCTATCGTGGCTATCTGTCCATGCTTTATGAAAAGAAATTTACGTTGTGGTTTTTTTTTCCTTCTTTAAGTTCTCTGAGCAGAATTGGAAAAAAATCCCATCCCACTACACACACACACACACACACATACACACACACCCTCTTACACTTTTAATTTTTCTAAATGAATTAATTGGGAAGTCTTGTCTTTAATAGGCTTCCTGTTCTAAATAATCTCAGGTAAGGATTTATGTTAATACAGATTCACAGGAACCATAGTCCATTTTATGATGCTAACAAGAACTTATTTGCCTTCAGTTCAAGCACCTGGACCAACCTCTTCAGAATCGTATTTCTTTGAGAGCCCATGGCTTGTAATATCCAGAGCCAGCAACCACTCCATTAAGATTTAATAAAGAACAAAACAGAGCCTCACTTGTGTCAACAAAAGGTAATTTGTTTTATAGAATATTCAATGGCTTATAAAACTGTTTATAAACTAAAGACTATGCTTCCAGGAAAAGAAAGAAAATCCCAAATCATGATGCAGCAATTTCCCACACAGGATGCTGTTTCCCTGTGATATGCTTGCTATGATAAACTATAGCCGAGAACTGTGAGCCAAAATAAACCCCTGTTCCTCTAAGCGGCTATTTGTTGTTGTTGTTGTTTATGACATCAACAGGAAATTTAAAACGATAAACCACTAGGGAAATTTAAATCAAAATGGCAAAGTAATACCACCTTATCCTTATTAATACAGCAACTACCACAAAAGTAGAAATAATTATAATTATGAAACTGCCTGGTGAACCAAAAAAAAAAAAACCAAAGGGGGGGAAAAAAGCAAAAAACAAACTACGAGTCTCAATTTTATGGAAAGGAAGAAAGGAGATGACGAGGAATGAATATAGTCAAATACATGATTTACTTGAATGAAAGTGTCATTATAAAACCCACAAATATATAATATGCACCAATGAAAAACTGAAAGAAGAAAGGAGATAGAAGACATGAGCCAAGCTGATAGCTGAAGTTGAAAGCATTGACACCTTGATCTGTCTGCAGAAACAAGTGCATTGTACTCCGTTAACTCCCATTCATTTGAACTTCTCTGTTAACTTCCACTAAGTTTTCAACTGCGTTATAGCATGCATACAACAAACTTTACCATCTTAGTCACGTTAAGGATGCAGTTCATGGTACTGAGAACATTTACGTCGCCATTTTAACTATTGCCACTCTCTATCCTCACAACTCATCTTATATTCATCTTATAAATTGAGACTCCACACCCATTAAACAATACTTCCCAGTCTCCTCTACCGAAATCTGTTTTTCATCACTTGTGATAGATATCAAGTATCCTAAGTTTCTCAGATGCTTCAAGTAATGCAATATTTCTCCTTTTGTGATTGGCTTATTTATTTGGCTCAGTGAGTTCAAGACTCATAATGTTGCAGCATTTGTCAGAATTCATTATTTTTTAGGGTCAATAATATTCACTCGTGCATATGCTATGCTGTTCTTACCCATTCATTCATCCTTAGATACTTGGATGCTTCTATTTTAGCTATCAAGAATGATGCTATTATTCAGCCTGGTGAATAAACATCTCTTCCTGCCCTGACTTTCAATGTTATTGCATCTAAACCCAAAATAGTTAGACAATATAGTAACTGTTTTAGTTTTTTGAGAAATTACCAAAGTATCTTCTACGGTACTGTACCATTGTACTTTCTAACTAATAGTGTACAAGAATTGTCATCATCACTGATTTTCTACTTTTCATGGTAGTTTCCTTAGTACTGAGAATAGGGTGGTATCATTTTGATCTGCATTTTCCTAGTAATTCGTGCCTTTATTTCCTGTTGTGATAAAATAGCCTGGAAAAAAAAGCATCTTGAGGGAGAGGGCTTATTTTGGCTCATAGTTCCAGATCACTAGTTGTAGAAAATAAATCACAGTGACAGAAACTGTTCATAGTACATTGATAACAAGGAACAGAGAACAAAGAATGTATGCATGCCAAGTCTCAAATTACTTCCTCCACTTTTATATAACTAGAGTATCCTTCCTAGGGAATGATGCCACCTACTGTGGGCCAATCTTCCAATCTCAAATAATGTAATCAAGATAATCCCCAAGAGATATGACCTGCAGGCCTACCTAGTTTAGATAATCCCTCATTGAGACTGTCTTCCAAAGTGATTCTGGGTTGCATCACATTAACAATTAAAACTAATTATCAAAACCAGAGATGCTGAGTTTCTGTCTGTATGCTTATTGGTCATTTGTGTAATGAATATCAATACATCACTAGATTTTATTTGTTTTTATGTTTGATAAATTTTTCACCACTCATTTTAGGTAAAGTCTCTGTGAAGGCATCTTTCTGACAAAAGATAAGTCACTGCATAAATTGGCATAGAATAACTTTTACCTCACTAACTTATAAGCATATAAAGGCACATGAAAGGTGTCTGGGCTCAGTCCTGAATGAGGCAATCTGCAATATTCACTACAGCCATCTTCTCAGGGCATTAGGTTCCCTGTGGTTGGAACTGTGCCTCATACCATTTCCACCCACCAACCATCCTGTCTTGCAATGTGTACCACTTCACCCATTAGATATCACCCAAAGCATGATTTGGTACCAAAGGTCTTCTTCAGTGTGGAATACCATGATGACCTCCTTTGCATATTCTTTGACCATGTTTTTATGAAAAGGGTGAACTTTTTCCTACCCTAGGGATGTCTCCTCATAACACTTACTCAATAAAAGGACCTAGAACTCTGCATAACTATGCCTAATGCAATTTACCTGAACATATTATTATTAATAAATAATAATATGTTCAGGTAAAATAATAATATCATTAATAAATAATAATAATGCTCAGGCATAAATAATTATTATTATATTCAGTAATATTTTCAAAGTGATTTTAAAGACATCAATCTAAATATACCACTATCTCATTTTTCTTTTTTAAAATTTTTTGTTATTAACAATTTAATAAGCGTTTATTGCAGTTTTCCTCTTACCCCATCTAGCTCCTAAATAATTGAGACTGTAATATTATATTTAGTTAACAAGTTTTAAGGGCACAATAACTGAGCAATATTACTCTATTTTAATCCTGTAAGCTAATCTGGATACCTCCCAGTCAAAATCCCAGTAATACCTGCATTTTAGTACTGATCTGGGTCTCTCGGTTCCAGGTGTTTTCCCATGGTGTCTCCTGGACTCTCTCCCCATGGTGAATACCCCCTTCCTCTCTCTTTCATTCCTCCATCCCTTTGTTGGGGAAAAGTCTATCCCCATTCTCTTCCATGCTCAGTCATTAATTGATCAGCTTCTTTATTGACTAATCAGAGAATAATTGGGAAGCAATGTTTTGCAACCTGCACACAAATCATCATAAAAGGATAATCTTAACACAATGCACAATAACATTATGCCTATAAATTTTCATACTTTGATTATATTCTTTCCATCTTCCAACACTTGCCCAGAATCTCCCCACCTTCCTACCTTTCCAACTTCATGTGTTTTATCTCTCTTTTTTTAAAAAAACCCTTTCTCTCTGTCTCTGTCTCTCTGTCTCTCTATCTCTGTCTCTGTCTGTCTCTGTCTGTCTCTGTCTCTCTCTCTCTCTCTCTCTCTCTCTCTGAAATCTGTTTTGCATTGGTCAGTGATCCCTGTAATCCCAGAGATATGGTTGATAGACCCACTGGAAGGGTGCCATTTTTTCATCTCCTACCAGCTAGCCAACAATAATTACTACTCAGCAGCTCAGGTAAAAGACCTAAATAATATCTCCAATTTCCCTTTCATAACAGGCAGTATTTATTTGTCAGTATTTTTTACTAATTCAAGTATTTCCTCCTGTTCCCAAGATAATATTGATTACACTGACCAATTTTTCTCAGTTTATCACATCTACCCTAACTTAGTAATTTCTTTCCCTCTGACATCCATGACTCTGGAGGTTTTGTGTTGAATTTAGAATTTTTCTGAAAATCCTATACAATTACATAACATCATTCTACACAAAGTTGTTTCAAATATTTTTCTATCATGGAATTAAATTTACACTTAGTACATAACTTTTTTTTTTTTTTTTTTTTGGTTTTTCAAGACAGGGCTTCTCTGTGTAGCCCTGGCTGTCCTGGAACTCACTTTGTAGACCAGGCTGTCCTGGAACTCAGAAATCCTCCTGCCTCTGCCTCCCAAGTGCTGGGATTAAAGGCGTGCGCCACCACAGCCCGGCAGTACATAACTTTTAAAGATTTACTTTATGAATGATTGCTTGATATACGTGTACACCTGCATGCCAGAAGAAGACTTCAGATTACATTACAAATGTGCTGGGAATTGAACTCAGGACCTCTAGAAGAGCAGCCAGTGCTCTTAACTGCTCATCTCTCCAGCCCCCAGTATATGAACTGCTACACTGTCCATAGAGGGTTTAATAGGAGCTTTAAAAATATAACAGAATTGGTAAACAGTGTTGAATATCCTTACTGGTGCATCACTGAATTCTATTCTTGATCTTTGCACAATTTAGATCAAGTTAAAAGCTACAGAGGTCCACAGTTCTGTTCTAGTTCCATAAAAGAGTTTGCTTGATTGAATTGTTACTTTTGCCACCAAAAAAAAATATGCATTTTATTCTAAAACAACCATTACTCCTTTTGTTTTGTTTTTGTTTTGTTTTAATTTAGATTTTGGCTCCAACATGTAGTTCCAAAATTTCTATCTTTGATAAGTGGGAAAACTGGTTTTGTGTAAATGTATCTGACACATTTGTTTCTAAAAATAAATTGTGGATTGCTCCTAGGTTAGCCTTCTGAAATTACATAACTTTCACAAGTTATTAATATCACACAGAATTTATCTTCCCATGTTGTTCTTCAAAATCGACATATTGTCTTTCCCACTAACACCATCATCGCTAAGTCACCCGTTCTTTCTTTATTCTTTGAAGGGATCCTGACTAGAAGTATTAATTGACTGTCTCTCAGATGGTCATAACAGGAAGTTTAGGCACCTCCAATAACTCCCAACACCATACTCTGACCTTTGAAAGTAATCATTTCTATTTATTCAGAATTTTTTTAAGATTATGACCACACTGTTCTCCAAAGTATATCTTTATGACAGGCTCTGAATTCCCAAATGTTTAAACAGAGGAATGTATGTGGTTAAGACGCACACTAAGGCAGGCAAAATCCATGGCTTTGGTACTCTGCAGCTTCCTTGCATGATTGACGCATTATTGCAGCTGGGCTAATTATCCCACGTTCTTACTAGCTATTTCGAGCTATTTCGAGCAGCCATGGTGAATCCCAATGACTGAACTTGCCTTCCTAAGACTCACTGTTTCTTGACCTATAAAGACACACAGAGCAATTCGAACACTCTCTGACCTTCCACTTGGACTCTTAGGTCCATAATTCTACGTGACACAGAAGGGTGGAGGGTGAGTATAGCTAAGTGCGCAGAGAAGGATTTAATAAGATATCTTCTTAACTATTTTTTAATAATTTCTTTTTCTTTTTGAATTAAATTATCTAAGGTTGTAGCTCAGTCATTAGAATGTTTGCCTAACATTCACAAAGCTCTAGATTTGATCTCCAGGACTACATAAACGGGATATGGCTATAAACACCTGTAATCCCAGTACTTGTAGTGGGGGTAGAGGCAGAAGGATCAGAAGTCTTTGTCTCCAACAAATGGCATGGAAGCAATAGCTGTGATATGTCACCATTATGGTTACCTAAACATGACCCGAGCACTGGCACTATCAGTAGATATGGTGATCCAACGGGGTCTAATGGGATCCTACTCTAAACAAAGAGCTACAGGCCACTTCTGAAAGGGAGAAAAACTAGCCTCTTACAGGGTTGAGCTCCCAACTGGTTATCCATACAGTGTGGTCAGCCCTAAGATTACAGATACGAAAGCCACATTAAATGAAATCAGGTTATGTTTATGTATTTCTGCATAAACGTATATGCAATACTCATAAAGCAAAGAGGATATCAGTTTGGAAAGAAAGCAAGGAAAGCAGAATGAGGGAAGGGTGGAGGGAGGATAAGGAAAGGGGAAGTGATGCTGTAATAGTTTAATTTTTAATTCTTTTAACTAAAAATGGGGACAAAACAATGGTAGGTATGGAAGAAGAAATGGATCTTGGAAGAACTAAAGAAGAGGAAGTAAATATGATCAAAATACAACATATGAAACTCTCAAAGAGTTAAAAATAGCTTTTAAAGTTACATTGAAGCAAGTGCCAATATTAAACATGAATTTAGTTTTATATATGGGCAAGTTGGATCAGCCAATATCATTATGCTTATAAAGTTGATTTAATATCAGATGGATCTTGGCCCATTTTATATATATATACATATATATATAAACATCAATCTAGGTGAAGTCTCAAGGTTCTGGTCATTTTACATTTAAAAGTCAGGTTTTGAATGATTTTTTTTTTCAGTTTGGAAGCCTGGGTCCTATCCATAGGAAGAAGAGAAAAACTTTCACACATGTGAATGACTAGTTCTTTAATGACTGGTCATATAATTATGTGTACATATGTGTGTGTGCATGTATGAGTGTGGATGTGCATGCATATTCATCTGTGTGTGTGTGTGTGCGCACGCGCTTTCCCAGGAGGGGCTGAGGACGAGGAGTGAATCACGTACACAATGACTCCTTGTGAATCTTCTCCCCATCTTAACTTGTAATAAAGGTTAGAGCCAGTGATTGGGCAGTGGAAGGGAAGGTGGAGCTGAAAAGTTTGGGGGAGAAGGAGGAGAGGAAGAGAAGAGAGGAAGATAGAAGAAGAAGGAGACGATCATGATTCCGCATGGCTTTAAATAGCCATATCATAAATATCATAAAAGAATAGACTGATTGGGATAATTGTCTAATCTAGGTGGGCAGCTTGTATCATTATCAATTGGCTCTGAAATTGTGTGGGCATCTTGTGAATTGAGAATTTATTGATATGTAAATCTGACTAATTATAAGCTTTTGAGTTTTGATTTACTGGGATAAGGGGGTTTGTGACAACTAGCCTCAGGGGGTAGATGGCTGAGAAGGAGCAGGCAGATCTGAAGCAGGTGAACCAGAGCTGAGAAGACTGCAGACTGGGGCTAGCCAAGAGGCAGCAGCGAGACCTCAGGATGGTGCCATTTTTTTTTATTATTATTTCCCTAAATATGTGTCTCTGTGTGAGAGTGTGTCTGTGTGTGTGCAAGCTGCTTAGAACCACTAATGTTTTAAAGACAGGTACATTCAAAGCTCTCCGAAGTGGAAGCATTACCCAAGACTCTTGGCTAGGCAGGTGTGGGTGAGTCCAGTCTTCCCTGTATAGCTGAACACATCTACTGCTCTGTAAATTCTTTACCTAAAGTAACTAAGAAATGAGGCTCCTCATGAGTGCCATGATAAAAGGTCAAAGTGCTTCATTCCCATCTCAGAAGCAACAGCTCTCCAAGACTCCTAGCTCTGTGTCTTTGCTAAACAAAACAGCTCCAGGGTAGCAATTTTTAATTATAAGACACAAGCTTTTCCTGATGGCCTTTTGGCTTTGAGACCTTAAATAACCTGTCCACTAACAAGACACAAAACAGCAAAAATGTCAGTTTAAATGTCACATGGGAATCTACTTAAAGGTACACAAAAAAAGATGAAATTGTATGCCTTATGTAAATAATGATTTATGTGGAAATATCTAAGCTTCCTTTGCTTTCTCAGTGTGTATCTGAAAGCAAGGATGGCACTTTTTGTTGTATACTGAAAACTGCTAGTTAATGTTGATGTGCAATTTTTTTATTCACAGCACTCTTAGAATAAGTTCTTAAAAAATAGAAAAAGAAACCTGCTACAGAATGTCCTACAGTTTGTATAGGCCTGTGTGAAATTTTTTTATTACACTAATAGGATATATTTTAATGAGGAAAAAAAAATAAAAGGTTTCTACTCACTGAGGCAAAGTCAGCGTCCTAGTTTCATTTCTACTGCTGTGAGAAAATACTCTGACAAGAGCAGCTTATAGAACAAAGGTATTTATTTCAGCTTAAAATTCCAGTATACAGTACATCATTGTGAGGAGGGCAACCTAAGGATTTCAAATAGATATTCACACAGCACCCACAGTCAAGAGCAGAGAGAAATGAACACATACATACTCACTTGCTTGATTTCTTATGCTCAACTCAACACCTATATTCTTATATAATCATGAAATCCCTGTCTAGGGAATATCATTGACCACAGTAGGCTGAGTATTCCCATATCATTTAACTTATTTAATAAAATCCCGCATAGACATACCCACAGGTCAACAATCCCTTATTGAAACTCTCTGCCAAGTAATTCTAGGTTGTTCAGTTGATAATTAAAATTAACCATCTTAATTAATGACTAAATTTTAGAATGATACATCAGAATAAACAAGAATGGAAGGCTACCAATAAATTATTCTATGGTATTTAAAAGGATTGCTTTCAACTGCAAAAATATTAATAAGCATTAAGAAAATTCAGGAGGCCATTTGAAATTAAAATACCCGGACATATTTACTATTTGTACTTTGACTAATTTATTGAATTGTTAAGTGGTTCTACATGTGGCATCTAGATAGATTTAACTCCTTTGTGCTTTTGTTTTGCATCAGTACAATCAACATAGTAATAGATCTAATACACAAGGTCATTTGCAGCCTGTAGCAAGCTCCAGGGATGGAGTGACAAGGGAGTGAAATGATAACAAGTAGATAGAAAGCTGGGATCAGATGGCCTCGTCTCTCACAGGAGGAAAGTGCAGCACTCCAGAAGCTCAGGATGTTAGTATATGGAGCTGACTAGTGTCTTAGTTACTTTTCTATTGCTGTGAAGAGACACCATGACCAAAGCAATTTACAAAAAAAAAATCATTTAGTTGAGGCTTCAGTACAGTTTCAACGGTGAGTCTTTGGTGAGGAGCAAGGTGGGATATTGAAACAATAATCATCAGACAGAGAGAGAGCACTAACTGGGAACAATAAGAGCCCACTGTAACACACTTCCTTCAACAAGGCCACGCCACCTTATCCTTCCCAAACAGTTCCACAAACTAGGGGCCAGGCATTCAAATGTATGAGCCTATAGGGGTCATTTTCATTAAAATCACCACAACAGAGGAGCAGGATTATATATAAAGCTGAACAAAAGCCAAGGTTTCTACATACAGAAAAACAAGGAGGCAGGGTTATTAGTATACAAGTAGATCAAGGAGACAGGTTTAGCTAGACTATGTAGGAGCAGTCTCTGCCTAGGAACAGTTTTCAGGTGGTATATATCTGGAGGGAGAAAGCTAAGGTATACAGTTTCTATACACACTGTCAACATCAAAAAATGGACCAGACAGAGGCTTTGCTATTTCTTGAACCTCACCCTGGCAGAAGAATAGTTCATAGGGAGAATACTATGCATTTCCTTCTGTGTCTGAAATTAAGGCTCTTGATAAGGTGATGACCATATCAACAGCACACAGTTACTCAGTAATTCACACACACAGGGTTTCTTTTGCTCCCCCACAGCCATTCTTGAAAACTAAATGAGCTAAATAATATAAGATGTTCAGGGAAAAAAATGGTAAATAGGAAGAGTACAATTCATGACGCCCCTAACCATTACCATAAGGCTTCCTCCCTCATGTGTTTCTTATATGAATCATTTATTAAACTTTAGGGAGGACATCAACTAAAAAAAAAGCTCACAAAACTTTTGGACATTTTGAGAAGTATGAAAATATTTAGAAATAAAGTTATAACTACCATTAAATTATTAAATATAACCACCATATAGTTACAGGAACAGTTCAAAAGCCACATCTATTCATGAGACCACAAATCCCTCAAAAGAGATAAGAGACTAAAAGACATAAAGACACAGAAATATACAATGCATAAGAATAAAATTTAATAACCATGTGAAATATTTTCACACTAAAATTGCAAACATTGATAAATAAAATTTCTAAATGATTCAAAATGTATTCCATGTGCATTAACTAAAATACTCGATAGAATCAATGCTTATCAAAATTCCATCAAACTAGATTTTGCAGATTTGATGGAAAGGCAGAACAGAAATTGGGCAAGTGATGATGTAGCATTACAAAAGTCTTAGGATGGCCAAAATAAATTTCAAAAGAAGAGAACATTGAGAAGACTCAACTCCAATATCAAAACCTAATGCAAAACGAGAGTTAAAATAATGTGATGTCAGGCAGACATTAATTTGTAGAGAGTCAGAGAAAATTCATTTGACTTTCAGGAAATAGTTCTTAGACAACTGGATGTCCTCATAAGGTAAAAGATCTTAAACTTCAAAAAATAGAATTAAAATAATATTTTCTATTGAAGAAAATTTTCTATTTGCCCCTGACACTGGGCAAAAAGCGCTTATTTAGTTCACAGTTATAGAGGTCTGAAAACATGAAATAAAATTCTAGAAAGTTGTCTCTGATGAGGGCATACTGTAATGGGAGTGCGTGTGTTGGAGGCTCTAAGGCAGAACGTAAGGCCAAAGACCAGGGGCACTCCAGGTTTGCTCCTATGCAGCACTCTTGAGAACTAACTTCTTCCTAAAGATCAGTTTTGTTTCCTTTCAAGGCAGTATCCACAAGGATCAAATCACTCTGTATTAGTCCCTACCTCTGATAGATTCTCCCATGTGGTCATCATCACATTGAAGACCAAATTTTCATTGTACTGATTTGAATAAGATTGAACCTCATAGGCTGATATATTTGAATGCTTAGGGAATGACATTAAGATATATGGCTTTTTTAAGAGTAGATATAGCCTTGTTGGAGGAAGTATGTCACTGTGGGGAGTTGGAGGTTTGGGGGTTTCAAATGCTTAAGTTAGGCCCAGTGTCTCACTTTTCCTGCTGCCTGCTGATCCAGATGTGGAACTCTCAGCTCCTTCTCCAGCACTGTCTGCCTGCATGCCTCCATGCTCCCCACCAGGATGACAATAGATTAAACCTCTGAACTGTAAGCCAGTCCCAACTGTTTTCCTTATAAGAGTTTCTGTGGACCAAGGGCCTCTCCTCCCATTAGGGGATTGCCAGGACAGGAAAGCAGGAGTGTGTGGGTTGGTGAGCAGGGGGAAAGGGGATGAGATAGGGGTTTTTTTGGAGGGGAAAACAGGAAAAAGGGATAACATTTGAAATGTAAATAAAGAAAATATCTAATAAAAAGTTTTGATTAAAAAATATCTTTAATATAAAATAGATTATATTGGATCTGTAGGATAAGAAAAAATAGAAATCTAACAGATATTACAAGTATGTAAATCATATATAAACTCCAAAGTTAGTTTAAAATTGATTTCTATCTGTACATGGTTTTCATGTGGGGGGCTACCTAATTTTTTGGGAAGTAGGCAGAAATGGTAATTGTACAACACTATTATACTAAATGTTATTAAATATTTTAATTAAAAATGATTATATGGAAACAAATTATACTCTAATAAACATTTTGATTGCATTTCAAAAAGAGTTTCTGTGCTCATGATATCTCTTCACAGCAATTTAAAAGGCATTCATGCATGTACCTTTTGACTACAAACCACATCCAACCACAGCATGTCCTTACCTCACACAAGACATCAAAACTTACACAAAATTTATCCCAGATTAAAAGAGCCTTGGCAACAGTACTTACAAGAAACATAGAAAATACTTAAGAACTTTTATTGGGTTAAGGTTTCTTAAATACGGCTCTATGCTTCTCCCCCTTCCAGAGACAGCATCTTCTCATGTAGTGCCTTGTCCCTTAGACATGACGGCAAAGGTTAGAGTGAACAGATTTTGCCACATTGGATGGCTAGTTACCAGGGTTGCCAGCTTATCCGGCAAAGTGGACATTGTTGCCATCAATGACCCCTTCATTGATCCCTAACTACATGGTTTACATGTTCCAGTATGACTCCACCCATGTCAAGTTCAACAGCATAGTCAAGGCTGAGAATGGGAAGCTTGTTATCAATGGGAAGATCATCACTATCTTCTAGGAGAGAGCAAATGGGGTGATGCTGGTGCTGAGTATGTTGCAGTATCTTCATCACCATGGAGAAGGCCAGAGTCCACTTGAAGAGTGAACCCAATAGGGTTATCATCTCCACCCCTTCTGCCAATACCCCCATACTTGTGATAGGTGTGAACCACAAGAATTACGACAACTCTCTCAAGATTGTCTACAACGCTTCCTGCACCACCAACTGCTAAGCTCCCAGTCAAGGTTATCCATGAAAACACTGGCATTGTGGAAGGGCTCGTGACCACAGTGAGTGGCATCACTGCTACCCAAAAGACTGTACATGGCCCCTCTGGGAAGTTGCACTGTGATGGCCATGGGGCTGCCCAGGACATCATCCCTGTATCCACTGGTGCTGCCAAAGCTGTGGGCAGGGTCATCCCAGAACTGAATGGGAAGCTCACTGGCATGGCCTTCCACATTCCTATCCCCAATGTGTCCATTGTAGATCTGACATGCCACCTAGAGAAAGCTGCCAAGTGTGATGGCATCAGGAAGGTGGTGAAGCAGGCATCTGAGGACACACTAAAGGGCATCCTGGGCTCCTCTGAGGACCAGGTTGTCTCCTGTGACTTTAACAGTAATTCCCACCCTTCCACCTTTAATGCTTGGGCTGGTATTGCTCTCAATGACAACTTTGTAAAGCTCATTTTCTGGTACAGCAATGAATACAGACACAGCAGCAGGGTGAAGGACCTCATAGTCTACATGGCCTCCAAGGAGTAAGAATCCCTGGTCTACCACCCCCCCACACACCCAGGAAGAATATGAGAGAAAAGGAGAGCCCCTTGGCTGCTGGGGAGTCCCTGTCCCAACTCAGTCCCCAACATTGAGCATCTCATTCACAGTTAGTTTCCATCCCAGACCCTGAGAATAATGGGAGGGGCCTAGAGAGCCCTACTCTCCTGAATACCATCAATTAAGTTTACTGCATCCCCCCAAAAAAATGATTTCCTAAATACTATACTAAAATTGTGGTCTAGAAAAATAGGTGATTTTCTTCTAAATCTAAAATATGTGTGCTTAAAATTATACTATTAAGAAACAAACCATAAACCATAGAAAAGAAAAACGTTGAGAAAACATACACATTGTACAGAGTGTCCAGATTATGCAAAGGACCTTTACAGTGCAGTAGTAAACAATCGTAATAGACACTTTTAAAAACATAGACCAAAAGATTTCAACAGACCACAGTCATATCTTAGTGGGTGATAATCTCATGGAAAGATGTTCAGGACAACTAACTAGTAGGGAAATTTTTGGCAACTAGAATGGCTATCACAAGAAAGGTAACCACTAATGTTGCTCAAGTTGTAAAGAATTAAGATAAAATTTTGTTAGTACTTTGTCAAACACTTTGGTCCTACCTCATAAAGTTAAATGTGAACTTACTGTACAACCCAGAAATTCTATTCTTTGCTATTTACTCAAGAAAAATAAACAAAACACATATCACACAAAGATTTGGATGCAAGTGTTATTAGGCATTTTATTCATAACATCCTTTTCTTTTCAAACAATCAAAACATCAGTCATCCAAAAATATGTGGAGAGTAAGTGTAGGGTGCCTCTCTAATGAAATACTGTTCAGCAACCAACAATAGGAATGAGCCACAGATACATCTATTCTGAATCTTTGCATTCATCTGTTAACGACATTAAGTTCTTAAACTCAAACATCGCTTTTGTGCAATGTTCAGAAAACTCTATGAAAAGCAATGAGATTAGTGGATGTCCAAGGCAGGCTTATGTATGCTAAAGGTAGAAAATGGCAGAAAACGGACATTAAGGGCATTATTGGGGTGACAAGAATATTCTGACTGATTATGATGATGATTTCACAAGACATTAAATTACCTTAAAAAGCATGTTTGAATAGGTGAATTATATGCTCTGTTAAATACTTCTTAGTAAAGTAGTGTTTAAAATGTTCAGGAGTCAGCAAGGTAGCTCACAGTCAAAAGTGCTTGAATTCAGTCTCTGGAATCAAAATGGTAGAAAGAGAAGACAGGGTCCCACAGTTGTTCTCAGACATCCACAGGCACACATTCACACATGCATACATGCTGATGATGGGAGACGTCAATACTCTACTCTCACCAATGGACAGGTCATCTAGGCAAAAACTAAATGGAGAAATACTAGTGCTAATAGAAGTTATAGACTGTGGAAAAACTCTGTTAATTAAGGTTGAAGTCCACCATGGTGGCATAGCCTCTAGACTTGGCATAATATGGAAGACTCCGTTCTTTTGCAGGTTTTCTCCTTCTCTAACCTTTTGGAGAATTCTAAGACCCAATATTCACCTCTACCTGTGGAATGTCATGTAACCTCAATTAGTATATAGGACCAATTTCCTTCCTTCTGACAAAACCTGTTCAGCCAGCACCTGAGATTCCTGAAATGCTTCCCCATGCTAAAGAGGCATTCCATATACTCTAAGCCCCAGATGATGACCTTTGCCCATCCTGGATCATTAGTCCTTAGTCCACTGAAAATTTATAAGCCTTTAATCACCCTAAGTTGATCTGCCTACAGACTGTGGATCCAGTGTAGTTTATTCACCATAAGCACTCACAGGCTTATGAACGAACCCCTTCTCAACATCTCTGCTCCCACTGCCCTCATGGACTGTATCAACATATGATGCCTGAGAGCGGGGATACCCACAGTAGCCCAAACTGGACCTAATAGATATTTATAGACTATCCCACACAAAAACCAAAAGAATATACTTTTTCTGTACCTCATATAACTTTCTCCAAAACCTACCACATACTGACACAAAGAAAATCTTAACAGATACAAGAAAATTGAAATAATTTCTTGTATCCTATCAGACTCCAAGGAATCAAAGCTAGATATCAACACCAGAAACTACAGAAAGCTTACAAACTCACGGAAACCGAACTAGATGAAAAATAGGTCAAGTCAGAAAAATAAAATACTTTCTAGAATTCATTGAAAATGAATACGTAGCATGCACAAACTTATGGGACACAATGAAAGTGGTGCTATGAAGACAGGTTTATAGCACTAAGTGCCTAAATAAATAAATTGTGGAGATCTAATTCTAGCAATTCAACAGCACAGTTGAAAGCTCTAGAATAAAAACAAGAAAACAAGTAAGCACAGCCAAGAAGAGCGGACTTCAAGAAATAATCAAACTGAGGGCTGAAATCAATAAAATAGAAACAAAGGGAGTAAAAGAAAGAATCAGTGAAACAGAATTGGTTTAAGAAAATACAAGATATAAAAAAAAAAAAAAAACCTTACTCGAGCTAACTGACTGACACAGAGAAAATACCCAGATTGATAAAATTCAGAAACAAAAAGAGGGGACATAACAACAGACACCAAAGAAATCCAGAGAATCATTAAATGACTTGTGTTCCTAGAAATGAATCCACACTCCTATGGTCACTTGATCTTTGACAAAGGAGCTAAAACCATCCAGTGGAAAAAAAAGATAGCCTTTTCAACAAATGGTGCTGGTTCAACTGGAGGTCAACATGCAGAAGAATGCAAATTGACCCATTCTTATCTCCTTGCACTAAGCTCAATTCCAAGTGGATCAAGGACCTCCACATAAAACCAGACACACTGAAACTAATAGAAGGGAAACTAGGGAAGAACCTTGAACATATGGGCACAGGGGAGAATTTCCTGAACAGAACTCCAATAGCTTATGCTCTAAGATCAAGAATTGACAAATGGTTTGCATTTCCCTAATGACTAAGGATGATGAACATCTCTTTAGGTGCTTCTCAGCCATTAGATATTCTTCAGGTGAGAACACTTTGTTTAGCTCTGTACCCCGTTTTTTAATAGGGTTACTTGCCTCTCTGGAGTTTAACTTCTTGAGTTCTTTGTATATATTGGATATTAGCCCTCTGTTGGATGTAAGGTTGGTAAAGATCATTTCCCAGTTAGTTGGTTGCCGCTTTGTCTTTTTGACAGTGTCTTTTGCCTTGCAAAACTTTGTAATTTAATGAGGTCCCATTTGTCTATTCTTGATCTTAGAGCATAAGCTATTGGAGTTCTGTTCAGGAAATTCTCCCCTGTGCCCATATGTCCAAGGTTCTTCCCTAGTATCCCTTCTATTAGTTTCAGTGTGTCTGGTTTTATGTGGAGATCTTTGATCCACTTAGAATTGAGCTTAGTGCAAGGAGATAAGAATGCAAATCAAAACAACCCTGAGATTCCATCTCACACCAGTCAGGATGGCTAAGATCAAAAACACAGGAGACAGCAGTTGTTGGCAAGGATGTGGAAAAAGAGGAACACTCCTCCACTGCTGGTGGAATTGCAAGCTGGTACAACCACTCTGGAAAGCAGTCTGGCGGTTCCTCAGAAAACTGGGCATGACACTCCCGGAGGATCCGGCTATACCACTCCTGGGCATATACCCAGAGGCTTTACCTGCATGCAATAAGGACACATGCTCCACTATGTTCATAGCAGCCTTATTTATAATAGCCAGAAGCTGGAAAGAACCCAGATGTCCCTCAATGGAGGAATGGATTCAGAAGATGTGGTATATCTACACAATGGAATACTACTCTGCAATTAAAAACAATGAATTCACGAAATTCCTAGGCAAATGGTCAGATCTTGAAAATATCACCCTTAGTGAGGTAACCCAATCACAAAAGAACACACATGGTATGCAGTCACTGATAAGGGGATATTAACCCAGAATCTCGGAATACCCTAGACACAATCCGCATATCAATAGATTTCTAAGAAGATGGAAGGAGAGACCCCTGGTCCTGGAAAGACTGGATGTAGGGGAACGCCAGGACAGAGTAATGAGAGGGGGTTGAATGGAGAAAAGAGGGAGGGAAGGGGGCTTATGGGACTTTCGGGGAGGGAGGAAACGGGAAAGGGGAAATGATTTGGAATGTAAATTAAAAAAAAAATAAACTAAATAATTAAAAAAAAAAAAGAATTGACAAATGGGACCTCATAAGATTGCAACGTTTCTGTAAGGCAAAAGACACTGTCAAAAAGACAAAGTGGCAACCAACTGGGAAATGATCTTTACCAACCCTACATCTGACAGAAGGCTAATATCCAATATATACAAAGAACTCAAGAAGTTAGACTCCAGAGAGCCAAGTAACCCTATTAAAAAATGGGGTACAGAGCTAAACAAAGAGTTCTCACCTGAAGAATATCTAATGGCTGAGAAGCACCTAAAGAAATGTTCATCATCCTTAGTCATTAGGGAAATGCAAATCAAAACAACCCTGAGATTCCATCTCACACCAGCCAGAATGGCTAAGATCAAAAACACAGGAGACAGCAGTTGTTAGCAAGGATGTGGAGAAAGAGGAACACTCCTCCACTGCTGGTGGAACTGCAAGCTGGTACAACCACTCTGGAAAGCAGTCTGAGGGTTCTTCAGAAAACTGGAATTGACACTCCCGGAGGATGCAGCTATACCACTCCTGGGCATATACCCAGAGGCTTTACCTGCGTGCAATAAGGACACATGCTCCACTATGTTCATAGCAGCCTTATTTATAATAGCCAGAAGCTGGAAAGAACCCAGATGTCCCTCAACGGAGGAATGGATTCAGAAGATGTGGTATATTTACACAATGGAATACTACTCTGCAATTAAAAACAAAGAACTCATGAAATTCCTAGGCAAATGGTCAGAACTTGAAAATATCATCCTTAGTGAGGTAACCCAATCACAAAAGAATACACATGGTATGCAGTCACTGATAAGGGGATATTAACCCAGAATCTCGGAATACCCTAGACACAATTCGCATATCAATAGATTTCCAAGATGGAAGGAGAGACCCCTGGTCCTGGAAAGACTGGATGTAGGGGAATGCCAGGACAGAGAAGTGAGAGGGGGTTGAATGGGGAAAAGAGGGAGGGAAGGGGCCTTATGGGACTTTTGAGGAGGGAGGAAACGGGAAAGGGGAAATGATTTGGAATGTAAATAAAAAACTTAGAAAATAAAAATAAATAAATAAAAATAAATAAAAAAAGAACCAGACATAACTTATAGGGACTTATTCTGTCTCTTTATCCTAAATAAAATTCTTAATAAAGAAACAAACAAAAAATTGAAAAACTAAAAGAAATTGATAATTTTCTCAATAGATATCACCTAATAAAGCTAAATCAAGATCAGATAAACAATTTAAGTTGCCCTATAAACCCTAGTGAATTAGATGCAGTCATTAAAAATCTCCCAATGAAAACAAGCCCAGGACCAGAAGGTTTTAGCTCAGAATTCCTCCAGAATTTCAAAAAAAAGAGTTAATGCCTATACTCTTCAGATTATTCCACAAGATATAAGCCCAAGAAATATTGCCCAATTCAGTTTTGGAGACCATGATTATCTTGAAACCCAAGCCTCATGAAGACTCAACAAAGAAAAATTACAGATCAATTTCTCTTTTTCTTCTTTTTTCTTTGTATTAGATATTTTCTTTATTTACATTTCAAATGTTATCCCCTTTCCTGGTTTCTCCACCAAAAACACCCTATCCCATTCTCCCTCACCCTGCTCACCAACCCACCCACTCCCACTTCCCTGTCCTGGCATTCTCCTATACTGGGGCATCAAACCTTCTCAGTACCAAGGGCCTCTCTTCCCTTTGATGTCCAACAAGGCCATTCTCTGCTACAAATGCAGTTGGAGCCATGGGTCCCTCCATGTGTACTCTTTGGTTAGTGGTTTAATCCCTGGGAGCTCTGGGGTACTGGTTGGTTCATATTGTTGTTCCTCCTATGGGACTGCAAGCTCCTTTGGCTCCTCCAGTACTTTCTCTAGTTCCTCCATTGGGGACCTAGTTCTCAGTCCAATGGTTGGCTGAGAGCATCCACCTCTGCATTTGTCAGGTACTGGCAGAGTCTCTCAGGAGACAGCTATATCAGGCTCCTGTCAACAGCACTTGTTGGCATCCACAATAGTGTCTGGATTTGGTAACTGTATATGGGATGGATCCCCAGGTGGGGCAGTCTCTGGATGGCCTTTCTTTCAGTCTCTGCTCCACACTTTGTCTCTGTATCTCCTCCCATGGGTATTTTGTTCCCCCTTCTACGAAGGACCAAAGTATACATACTTTGGTCTTCCTTCTTCTTGAGCTTTGCTTGGTTTGTATATTGTATCTTGGGTATTTCAAGCTTCTGGGCTAATATCCACTTATCAGTGAGTGCAAAGAACACTGTCAATAGGACAAAACAGCAATCAACAAATTGGGAAAAGATCTTTACCAACCCTACATCCAATAGAGGGCTAATATCCAATACATACAAAGAACTCAAGAAGTTAGACTCCAGAGAACCAAATAACCCTATTAAAAATGGAATACAGACCAATTTCTCTTAAAAACATAGATGCAAAAATACTTATAAAGTAAATCCAAGAACATATCAAAAAGATTATCCACCATGCTCAAGTAAGCTTCATCCCACAGACAAAGGGATGGTTCCATACATGAAAATCAGTAAATACAATCTACCATATAAACAAACTGAAAGATTTATGTATATATAAGTTACCCTAAAAATTCTACCAGGGAATTTCTACAGGTAATAAACGCTTTTAGCAAAGTGACTGGATACGAGATGAATAAAAAAAAAAAAAATCAGTAGCCTTCCTACATACAAATGACAAACTGACTGAGAAAGAAATCAGAGAAAAAAAACACCATATTTTATAACAGCCTCAAATAAAATAAAAATATATTGGGGTAACTATAACCAAGCAAATGAAATACTTGTATGACAAAAACTTCAAGTCTTTGAAGAAATTGAAGAAGATATCAAAGATGGCAAGCTCGCCCATTCTCATGGATTTGTAGGATTAACATTGTAAAAATGACCATTCTGCCTAAAGCAATAAATAGACCCAATGAAAGTCCCATTAAAATTCCAACAAAATTGTTTACAGAACTTGAAAGGAAATTTTCCACTTTCATATTAAAAAAAATTAAAAATAGAATAGCTAAGACAGTCTGCTAGAGAGCACTAGAACTTCTAAAGGTATATCCATTCATGATTTCAAGTTGTATTACAAAGCTATAATATAAAAATCACATAGCATAGGCATTTTAGAAAAAGGAAGTTTAGATTCTCTCTCCAGTGACTGTGCAAGGTGGGTATAGCCAGGAGCTCAAGGAGCACAGGAATGGCAGAACAGATGGGGCATGGTCTTTCCATGCTCCATCTTCAACCAGGAGCTGGGATGCTCCACAGTCCTCTGTGCCAGGGGAGAGCTGGTTTCCCAGGGGTGCTGAGACAGGCTTGCAGGCCCACAGAAGGGACAAGCTACAGCCAGAGACAGCTGGACCAACTAACACCAGAGATAACCAGATGGCGATAGGCAAACACAAGAACATTACCAACAGAAACCAAGGAGACATGGCACCATTTGAACGCAATTCTCCCACAATAGCAAGTCCTTGATACCCCAACATACTGGAAAAGTAAGATTCATAGCTCATGATGCTAATAGAGGACTTCAAGAAGGACATAAATAACTCCCTTAAACAAATACAGGAAAACACAACCAAACAGGTGAAGGAATTGAACAAGACCATCCAAGATCTAAAAATGGAAGTAGAAACAATAAAGAAATCACAAAGGGAAATAACTCTGGAGATAGAAAACCTAGGAAAGAATTCAAGAGTCATGGATGCAAGCATCAACAACAGAATACAAGAGATGGAAGAGAGAATCTCAGGTGCAGAAGATGCCATAGAAAACATTGACACAACAATCAAAGAAAATGTAAAACGCAAAAAGCTCCTAACCCAAAACACCCAGGAAATCCAGGACACAATGAGAAGACCAAACCTAAGGAATATAAGTATAGAAGAGAGCAAAGATTTCCAGCTTAAAGGGCCAGTAAATATCTTCAACAAAATTATAGAAGAAAACTTTCCTAACCTAAAAAAAGAGATGTCCATGAACATACAAGAAGCCTACAGAACTTCAAATAGATTGGACCAGAAAAGAAATTCCTCCCATCACATAATAATCAAAACACTAAATTCACTTAACAAAGAAAGAATATTAAAAGCAGTAAGAGAAAAAGGTCAAGTAAGATATAAAGGTAGACCTATTAGAATTACACCAGACTTCTCGCCTTGGACTATGAAAGCTAGAAGATCCTGGGCAGATCTCATACAGACCCTAAGAGAACACAAATGCCAACCCTGGCTACTATACCCAGCAAAACTCTTAATTTCCATAGATGGGGAAATCAAGGTATTCCTTGACAGAAACACATTACACAATATCTTTCCATAAATCTAGCCCTTCAAAGGATAATGAATGGAAAACACCAACAAAAGGAGGGAAATTACACCCTAGATAAAGCAAAGAAAATAATCTTCTTTTAACAAACCAAAAAGGAAATAGCTACAAAAACATAACTCCACCTCTCATAACAAAAATAACAAGAAGCAATAATCACTTTTCCTTAATATCTCTTAATATTAATGGATTCAATTCTCCAATAAAAAGACATAGACTAACAGACTGGATACATAAACAGGACCCAACATTTTGCTGTATATGGGAAACTCACCTCAGGCACAAAGACAGACACTACCTCAGAGTAAAAGCCTGGAAAACAATTTTCCAGGCAAATGTTTCCAAGAAACAACCTGGTGTAGCCATTCTAATATTGAATAAAATTGACTTTCAACCTAAAGTAATCAAAAAAGATAAGGAAGGACACTTCATACTCAAAGGAAAAATCTACCAAGATGAACTCTCAATTCTGAACATCTATGCTCCAAATGCAAGGGTACCCACATTGATAAAAGAAACTTTACTGAAGCTCAAAGCATACATTGTACCTCACAAAATAATAGTGGGAGACTTCAACACTCAACTCTCATCAATGGACAGATCATGGAAACAAAAACTAAACAGTGACACAGTGAAACTGACAGTGAAACCGAATGGATTCAACAGATATCTATAGAACATTTTCTCCTAAAACAAAGGAATATACCTTCTTCTCAGCGACTCATAGTACCTTCTGCAAAACTGACCATATACTCAGTTACAAAACAGACCTCAACAGATATAGGAAGAGTGAAATAATCCCATGTACCCTATCAGATCACCACGGACTAAGGCTGGTCTTCAGTAACATCAAAAAAAACAGAAAGCCTACATACATATGGAAACTGAACAACATTCTATTCAATGATAACTTGGTCCAGGAAGAAATAAAGAAATTAAAGACTTTTTAGAATTTAATGAAAATGAAGGCACAACATACCCAAACTTATGAAAGTGGTGCTAAGAGGAAAGCATAGCTCTGATTGCCTCCCAAAAGAAACTGGAAAGAGCATACACTAGCAGCTTGACAGCATGGCACACCTGAAAGCTCTGGATCAAAAAGAAGCACACACCCCCCCAAGAGGAGTAGATGGCAGGAAACAATCAAACTCAGGGCTTAGAAACAAAAAGAACTATACAAAGAATCAACCAAATCAGGAGCTGATTCTTTGAAAAAAACAACAAGATAGATAAACCTTAGTCAGACTAACAAGAGGGCATAAAGATAGTGTCCAAATCAACTAAATCAGAAATGAAAAGGGAGAGATAAAAACAGATACTAAAGAAATTCAAAAATAATCATCAGATCCTACTACAAAAGAGTATCTAAACAATCCTATAACCCCCTAAAGAAATAGAAGTTGTCATTAATAGTCTCCCAACCAAAAAATCACCCAAGATCAGATGAGTTTAATGCAGATTTTGATCAGAACTTCAAAGAAGACCTAATACCAATATTCTTCAAACTATTCCACAAAATAGAAACAGATGGAAAACTACCCCAATTCATTTTATGAAGCCACAATTACTCTGATATCTAAACCACACAAAGACCCACCATATGAAGAGATTTTAGACCAATTCCCTTATGAATATTGACGCAAAATACTCAATAAAATTCTTGCCAACAGAATCCAAAAATCCATCAAAATCATCATCCACCATGATCAAGTAGGCTTCATCCCAGGGATGCAGGGATGGTTCAATATATGGAAATCTATCAATGTAATCCACTACATAAACAAACTCAAAGAAAATAAAAACACATGATCATTTCATTAGATGCTGAGACAGCATTTTACAAAATCCAACACCCCTTCATGATAAAAGTCTTGGAAAGAACAGGAATTCAAGGCCCATACCTAAAGATAGTAAAAGCAATATACAGCGAACCAGTAGCCAACATCAAACTAAAGGGAGAAATACTTGAAGCAATCCTACTGAAATCAGTGACTAGACAAGGCTGTTCACTCTCTCCCTACCTGTTTAAAATGGTACTCAAAGTCCTAGCCAGAGCAATTAGACTACAAAAGGAGGTCAGAGGAGTACAAATTGGAAAGGAAGAAGTAAAAGTATCACTATTTGCATGTGATATAATAGTATATTATGTGACCCCCAAAATTCCACAAGAGAACTCCTAAACATGACAAACAACTTTTACAAAATTAACTCAAACAAATCAGTAGCCTTTCTATACTCAAAGGATAAAGAGGCTGAGAAAGAACTTAGAGAAACAACACCCTTCACAATAGTCACAAATAATGTAAAATACCCTGGTGTGACTCTAACCAAGTAAGTGAAAGATCTGTATGACAAGAACTTCAAGTCTCTGAAGAAAGAAATTGAAGAAGATCTCAGAAGTTGGAAAGATCTCCCGTGCTCATGGATTTGCAGGGCTAATATAGTAAAAATGGCCATCTTGCCTAAAGCAATCTACAGATTCAAGGCAAACCCCATCAATATTCCAATTCAGTTCTTCATAGAGCTAGAAAGAGCAATTTCCAAATTTATCTGGAATAACAAAAAACCCAGGATAGCAAAGACTATTCTCAACAATAAAAGAATCTTTAGTGGAATCACCATCCCTAACCTCAAGCTATACTACAGATCAATAGTGAAAAAAAAAACCCTGCCTGGTATTGGTACAGTGACAGGCAAGTAGATCAATGGAATAGAATTGAAGACCCAGAAACGAACCCACATACCTATGGTCACTTGATCTTTGACAAAGGAGCTTAAACCATCCAGTGGAAAAGAGACAGCATTTTCAAAAAATGGTACTAGTTCAACCAGCAGTCAACACATAGAAGGATGCAAATTGATCCATTCTTATCTCCCTATACAAAGCTCAAATCCAAGTAGATCAAGGACCTCCCCATAAAACCAGACACACCGAATCTAATAGAAGAGAAAGTGGGGAAGAACTTGGAGCACATGGGTGCAGGGAAAAATTTCCTGAACAGAACACCAATAGCTTATGTTCTAAAGTAAAGAATTGACAAATGGGACCTCGTAAAATTGCAGCACTTCTGTAAGGCAAAGGACACTGTCAATTGGACAAAACAGCAACCAACAGATTGGGAAAAGATCTTTACCAATCCTACATCTGATAGAGGGCTAATATCCAAGATATACAAAGAACTCAAGAAGTTAGACTCCAGAGAACCAAATAACCCTATTAAAAAATGGGGTACAGAGCTTAACAAAGAACTCTCAACTGAGGAATACCAGATGGCTGAGAAACATCTAAAGAAATGTTCAACATCCTTAATCATCAGGGAAATGCAAATCAAAACAACCCTGAGATTCCACCTCACACCAGTCAAAATGGCTAAGATCAAAAACTCAGGGGAGAGCAGACACTGAAGAGGTTGTGGAGAAAGAGGAACACTCCTCCATTGCTGGTGGGATTTCAAACTGTTAAAATCATTCTAGAAATCAGTTTGGCAGTTCCTCAGAAAATTGGACATAGTAATACCTAAGGACTGAGCTATATGACTCCTGGACATATACCCAGATTATGCTCCAACATGTAATAAGGACACATGATCCACTATGTTCATAGCAGCCTTATTTATAATAGTCAGAAGCTAGAAAGAACCCAGATGTCCCTCAACAGAGGAATGGATACAGAAAATGTGGTACATTTACTCAATGGAGTACTACTCAGCTATTAAAAACAATGAATTCTATTGATATGCGAATTGTGTCTAGGGTATTCCGAGATTCTGGGTTAATATCCCCTTATCAGTGACTGCATACCATGTGTGTTCTTTTGTGATTGGGTTACCTCACTAAGGATGATATTTTCAAGTTCTGACCATTTGCCTAGGAATTTCGTGAATTCATTGTTTTAACTGCAGAGTAGTATTCCATTGTGTAGATATACCACATCATCTTCTGAATCCATTCCTCCGTTGAGGGACATCTGGGTTCTTTCCAGCTTCTGGCTATTATAAATAAGGCTGCTATGAACATAGTGGAGCATGTGTCCTTATTGCATGCAGGTAAAGCCTCTGGGTATATGCCCAGGAGTGGTATAGCCGGATCCTCCGGGAGTGTCATGCCCAGTTTTCTGAGGAACCACCAGACTGCTTTCCAGAGTGGTTGTACCAGCTTGCAATTCCACCAGCAGTGGAGGAGTGTTCCTCTTTCTCCACATCCTTGCTAACAACTGCTGTCTCCTGTGTTTTTGATCTTAGCCATTCTGACTGGTGTGAGATGGAATCTCAGGGTTGTTTTGATTTGCATTTCCCTAATGACTAAGGATGATGAACATCTCTTTAGGTGCTTCTCAGCCATTAGATATTCTTCAGGTGAGAACTCTTTGTTTAGCTCTGTACCCCATTTTTTAATAGGGTTACTTGCCTCTCTGGAGTTTAACTTCTTGAGTTCTTTGTATATATTGGATATTAGCCCTCTGTCGGATGTAGGGTTGGTAAAAATCATTTCCCAGTTAGTACTGACTTGCTTCCCCTGGCTTGCTCAATCTGCTCTCTTATAGAACCGAAGAATATCAGCCCAGAGATGGTACCACCCACAAGGGGCCCTCCCCCCTTGATCACTAATTGAGAAAATGCCCCACAGCTGGGTCTCATGGAGGCACTTCCCCAACTGAAGCTCCTCTGTGATAACTCCAGCCTGTGTCAAGTTGACACACAAAACCAGTCAGTACAATTGACCCCTTGTCAACTTGACTCACAAACACATCACTATTAAGCCTCAACCCTTACTTTCTTATTCATCCCCATGATCTAAATAACTTTAAAAGTCCCACAGTCTTTACATATTAAAAATTCAATCCCTTTAAAAGATCCAATATCTTTTAAAATTCAAAGTCCTTTAAAAATTCAAAGTCTCTTAACTGTGGCCTCCACTAAAATACTTTCTTCCTTTAAGAGGGAAAAATATCAGGGCACAGTCACGATCAAAATCAAAACTCAAACTCTAATGGTTCAATGTCTGGGATCCAACTTAACGATCTTCCGGGTTCCTCCAAGGGCCTGGGTCTCTTCTCCAGCTCTGCCCTTTGTAGCACACAGCTTGTCTTCTAGGCTCCAGCTGCCTGCACTCCACTGCTGCTGCTGTTCTTGGTGGTCATCGCATGGCACTGGCAACTCCAAAACTCTGCTGTCTTCCACCGTAACTAGGCTTCAACAATATCCTCTCATAGGCTCTTTCCATGGTGTCAAGCCTCAACTCCTATGCATGATCCCTTCAGTCCTGGGCCATCAACTGCAACTGAGATTGCACCTTCATCAGTGGCCTTCTATGGCCTCTCACAGTGCCAAGCCTCAGCTGCTCTTCATGACCCCTTCATGCCTTCAAAACCTGTACCACCTGGGTGACTCTTACACAGTACCAAGTCCAGCCACAGCACAAAGTACAACCGTGGCTATCTCTGGAATACAGCCTCTGTGCTCTCAGAAAACACTTCCCAGAAGATTTCACCTCAGTGATGCTGGTCTCTTCTTAAACACCGCTAATTACTTAGGTCCAGCTAACCAGCATCAATAGTCCCAGTAACACAAAGGTTTGCTTTAGTGGTTCTGGTATCTTGTTAATCACAGCTGATTCTTCAGCCCCAGCTGACCAAAACCACAGAATCTTCACAATCAAAACATGGCCCTGATAAGAGTCTTTAATCTTCCCTCTGAAATTTCACAAGCCAGGCCTCCATCTTCCGCACTGTTCTTAACATTATCTTCCAAGCTCCTACAGAACTTTCCACAGAGCTCTTAACATCCTAATGTCTCTTCTAGCTCAAAGTTCCAAAGTCCTTCCACAGTCCTCCCCAAAACATGGTCAGGTTGTCACAGGAATACCCCACTACACTGGTACCAATTTGTCTTAGTCAGGGTTTCTATTCCTGTACAAACATCATGACCAAGAAGCAAGTTGGGGAGGAAAGGGTTTATTCAGCTTACACTTCCACATTGCTGTTCATCACCAAAGGAGGTCAGGACTGGAACTCAAGCAGGTCAGGAAGCAGGAGCTGATGCAGAGGCCATGGAGGGATGGTCCTTACTGGCTTGCTTCCCCTGGCTTGCTCAGCCTGCTCTCTTATAGAACCCAAGAATACCAGCCCAGGGATGGTACCACCCACAAGGGGCCCTCCCCTTTGATCACTAATTGAGAAAATGCTCCACAGTTGAATCTCATGGAGGCACTTCCCCAACTGAAGCTCCTTCCTCTGTGATAACTCCAGCCTGTGTCAAGTTGACACACAAAACCAGCCAGTACTGACCATATTGATGCCTAATGGCTATGCAGAGGTACTCCTACCACTTGCCTAGAAGAGCTGGCCCCAAAGACATGAGAATAGGAGATCTGGTCCAGCTCCTTACCAGCTTCAATACTCTGGAGAGTGGGTCCCACAACTCACCTAGGAAGCACAGTAGAGCTGGCCATAACTGTAGGACCTAGTGGGTGTGAGTGTGTGAGGGCTGGCCGTGCTACTCATGTGCCATGTGGTGGCATGACAATAGAAGAACTGGCCCTGAGGTCATGAGAGCAGGAGAGCTATCCCTGCCCCTCACCCTTACCAGCTGCAACACTCAGCAGAATAGACCCTACATCTCTCCTGGTCAGCACAGTAGAGTTAGCCCTGATGGTGTGGGTATAGGTAAGCAGCCCTGAGGGCATGAAAGCAAGACAGCTGGCTCTGCCCCTTGCTGTCTGTGGCATGGAGTAAGCTAACGGAATTGTGCTGGAGAATTTGCCTAGTAATGTGGATGCAGGAGAGCTGGTGGGCTAACCAGCTTAGATCCAGGGCTTTGAGTTGGTTCTCCCCCAACATCAACCCCATGTATGATTTGTGAAGGGGCTTGGATCCTGCTGATCCAAAGTTGCAGGATCTCTGTGACACAGGGCAACAATAGGACATTCAAGAGGAGTTCCACTGAGGATACAGTATTAATGGTGTAACAGAAGCCAGAGGCCTTGAATTAGAGTGTCTCATTGTAATGAACATTTGCAAATAAAGAATTGTGTCTTACCCCCAGCAACCATTATTCCACTTTGTACTGCCGATGTGGGTTTGCTGACAGTTTTGATCATTGTGAATGTGCACATCTTTTGACTATTATGAATAATAACCTAATGGGTATTTATATGCATTTTGATTTGGGGAATGTGTTTCTATTTGTTTTGAGCAGATATAAAAGTCTGGAATTGCTAGAGTGTATGATTATGTGTAACTAAAACCATTCAAACTGACCATGTTATTTTACATTCCAAAAATATAAGAGGTTTTCTGATTTGTCAAATCCTTGCCAACATTTACAGTCAGTCCTTGTGATTAGAACCATCCTACTGGGTGTGGGATGAGATGCTGTGTTTTAATTTCTATTTTCCTACTGGCAAGAGATGTTGAGCACTATCCCATGTGCTAATCACTCACTCATATACCCTCTTGGATGAGGTGTCTGCCCAAATATTTTGTCCATATTTTGTTGGGTTGCTTAACTTTTTTATTTGGGGAATGGAAGAGCTGTATGTGTATATGAAATACACACCTTTGTTAGAGCTGTGATTTGCAAACATTTTCTCCCTTTTTCTGGCTTGCCTTCTCATTTTCATAATGGCAAGTCTGGAAGCATAAAATGTATTGAAATGTGATGAGGTTCAATCTATTAAATTTTTATAGTATGGAAAAATCAACTTTTTATTGTCATAGCTAATAAATCTTTGTCTTGCCCAATCTCTTAACGATTCCTCCTATATTTTCTTTCAAAAGTCTTTGAACTTCTCATCTCCATCTGTTATTCATTTTGAGTGTCTGTGAAGGAGGAAGTCTGGGTCTATATTTTCACATGTCCAAGCATTATCGGTCAAAAAGTCTTTGGACTTACCTCTACCTCTGATTTACTTTGAGTGTCTGTACGGTTGAGAATCTAACCTGTATTTGGTTTATATTTTCACATGTCTCAGCATAATCTGCTGAAAAGATACTGTCTTTCTCTTTTATTGAAGTATAATAGTTTCTTTGAAAAATACTAATTTGACCATAAACATAAGAATTTACTTCGAGACCCTGGGTTTTTGCACGTTCTGTGTCTATCCTTATGCTAGTACGATGGCACCTTAGTGAAATTATAAAGTGAACAACTTTCCCTTTTGTTACTTTTTGCTTGTTTGGCCTTAATTTTTTTCATCACTTATCCCTGAAAAGTTTTTATCCATTTTTAGCAAGCAAACATCTTTAATGCTTCAATAGTGTGTCATTTGTATGCTGTGTCCTTCTTTTAACGGCAGAGCTGGGGTGATACACACTTGAATATCAATATTTGGGAGGGAAAGCAGAAGAGTCAGGAGTTGAAGGTCCTCCTTAGCCGCAGCTTGAGGTTAACCAGGGCTACGTGCAACTTATCCCCAAAATGAAACATAAAGACAGACAAGGAAAATAAGGTGCTTTGGAGTCATTCTGACAAATCAGTAACTACAGAGATGGAAGAATACATAAAGTACTAGGTATGAGCACAAGAAATTTGACCTCACAAGAATATTCTGTCATCAGTACCATCTCTTTGAGAAGACTGTAGAAAATGTCTGGCAAACACATGAATAAGAACAACTAAGATGGAATATCTCCACTCGCATATGTTCATCATCGATGTCTAGCCTTTGTCATGGCATAAAGATGTTGCTCATGATCACATTGCAAAATAATAAACTTCCCGAGAAATCTTTGTTGTAAGTACCAATTAATCCATCAAAACAAGTTAAAATAGCTGTGCAAACTGCTGCAATTGCTGAGAAGATGCAGTGGAACCTCCCTGGTAAATATGTCTCATTTTTGTTTGCTTGATATGTTTTCAAGGCTATTGCTAAGGAGGCCACAAAAATATGTGATAAAATTGGCCTGTTTCTTTTTACTTGATAGATAATATTGGATATTACCACTTGCATATGAATTTATTATCCAATAAGTCTTTAATGGCCTTTTTTATGTATGGGTAAGCCAAAATAAACATTACAACCTCAGGAGCTCAGAAGTGTACAACCACTAAAGCCAGCATAGCATTTTTGCAATCAAACCCATACTGATTGCTCTTGAATAGAGCCTACATTTCAGACACTCCTATGAGCACTCTGCACAGTGCTGTTCCTATAATCGAAGTCACCTTAGAGTTGTGGAGAATCTTCTAGCTATCTTTCACATCAGGAAGAAATCTCCCACATAACCCCGCACTAACATTTTCTATGCTGAGCTTCACTATTCATTATGATGGATGATGGGAGACTTCCTTCTACGTGGAGCTTCAAGGCAGATCGTAAAATAAGACTTTCTCAGTAAAACTTGCCATTTGGTGTTCATGAGATAGAAAGTTTATCACAGCACCAAATCACACTTCGACTAGATTCAGCTGGCTCCCTGTGTTCATCATTCAGGTGTGAGCCAGTGTGGTGCACCCCTGAATCATAGTAGGTACCACATATCACTGCTGTGTGTTCACAAGAAAGATGCTTGCAGCAAAGGACTCTCTTCATGAATAACTTTAAAAAAATGTTGTTAAGGTCCTTATCCAGGATAAAGAGGAGTGCTCACTTTATGAAGTCGAGCTACTGGTATTTTCACAGGATCTGTATAGTCTTCTATAGCAGTGAGATCAGCTAACTGACCACTTTTACATGTCTTGAAACCAATAAGCAAAGGTACCTGGCCCAAGAGGCTGGTTGAAGAAAAGTATTTCTGTGTGTCTCATTGGTATTAGAAAAATAAATCCTTACAACCTCCAAAGAAAGAAGGTTACTCATTACCTTCACATCTTGGGTGGACCTTGTGTGTTCAGAAACAATTTCAACAGCAGCAGCAATAATAATAATAATAATATAAATTTTCACTACTTATGTTTACTGGTAAACTCTCTAACTTCCCACAGAATGTCTAAATCCATTCCTAACCTAGCACTTGCCACATTAGAGCTATTTAAGAACAATTAATTTTTTCTTTGATAATAGACCAACCATAATAGAAAAGGCCAGACATAAAACAATGTTAGACCAGCCATGTTTCCTTCATCTATGCAAGGAGAAATACATGAGCTTAGCTGGCAACTTCCGACAGCGTTGCAGAACACTGCTTTTAAATTTTAGCCTGTACATGAATCATCTGAGATCTTTAAAAAGATTCAGAAGCAGGACGTCTGGGTTAGAAACTGAACCTCTGCGTTTAACAACTTTTGAAAGAAGGCTGATTCTGCTAATTTCTTAGGTGGGCCTGAACCCAGACCCTCTACAAGAGCAACAAGGGTTCTTAACCACTGAACCATCCCTACACCCTCCTGAGACAGCCAATTTCAGGACAAAATGGGTAAGTTCAGTGAGGCACATTATTGAAAAAAAAACCATCTCTGCATGTGCTAATATATCAAGGTCAAGTATATTTCTATTCTTCAGTAATTTATTTTACATTCAGGCTTCTTAGGACTTAAAATACCAACTAAGAGTGTGAGTTTAAGGGAAGAGAGGGGAGGGCCCAGGACAAGTTCAGAAAGGTTAAACAGCAAATATGCATCAATACTTCTTGATGATGCATTCCCGAAAGGACAGACATGCGTGTTATATGTGTTATACTGTGAAGTCAACACACGAACAAAGAAGAAGGAAAAGCATGCTGGAGCAGAAAGTCAGCATGAACACAGAACATGTTCAGAGAGGTTAAAGAGCAAATTCCAGAAACTTCATGTGGCCTATATGTACAAGAAAATGGAGTTCTGGGGAAATTGCTAAGAAGGGAAGAAGGGGGTGAGCGATGAATATGGAACCTACTCCGAGTGAAGGAGAAATAGGAAATGAGGAAGGCGAGAGTTTAGACTTAAAGTTAAATAAGTGACCATCTACATAGGAAAGCACATGGGGGCTGTGCTGGGAAGAAGAGCCAGCCACAAACAGAGATGGAGTGGGGAGCAAGATAAGAATTTTAAAATCAACAAAATAAAGCTGGAGAAGATTGGAGGTCTAGGTACAGTAGAACGGGCTCATAGCAAAGAAGCCAGGGAGAAACAGATGTATCTATTTATAGCTGTGTCTACTGTGACTCATACGCCAGGCACACCCTGTTGTGGTAACTGCCCCCCTACACCTTCACTTGTATGTGTGTATTCAGTACACTGGAAGATGTAGACTCTGACACTCCCCTTGCCCTCACTCCCAGTTCTGCCTGACACAGCTGTATCCACTACGCACCACTGCCTTCATCCAAGGGCATCCTGATCATCCATCCATTCATCTCTTTGCTCCCCAAATATCACCAACTCCAATTTTATCTCGTCTAAAATCTCAAAACCAGGATCAGAGTTTAGCCCACTGTGGTAACGTAAAACTTAGTGATGACTGAGGTAAAACCAGTGGAGGAATTCTCCCTGATTTTTTTTTAAATATAATGTAGGAGCTCAGAAATATCTTAGAGACAAAGGTAGAAAGTTGGTTGTCTTTTGAGAATTTACTCAGCCAACAAATATTTGCAAGGGTTCATTATACTAAATGATTAGCAATCTGTTGAGCGAGAATGATAATTGTCTGTGGTGCATGAAATTCCTTAGAGAGAAAATACTTGTTTAAAAAGCAAATGAACAAACACGCATATCACCACAGCACATCTGCAAATCCTAACAACTAGAAGGCTATAGCAGGAGGATAGCTATTCAAGGCCAGCCTCAGTTGCATAGCAAGATGCTGTCTCAAAACACACAGATGAGATGCACGTGCACACACACACACACACACACACACACACATACACACACACACGATGTCAAAGACCAGCCTTGGCACCACAGGGCTGGCAGCGAGGTGTGGCATCCGCAATTGGGGGTAGTGCTGAAAGCAGCTGAAGGGGATCAGCACTAAGAGGGGGTGATGGGGGTCAGTCCTGACAGCAACCAGTCATAGATCAAAGAAAAAGAGGAGAAAATCAAACACACATACACACATGCAGACACATATCCACACATACACATACACACAGAGTGGTGGAAGCAAAAGCAGGCTCCAATAATGTCATACATATGAACATATACATATATCAGACAGATGAATGTATACATATTCACACCTTGAGTGAATGGAACAAAGCTCTAACAGGCAGGCTTCAAGCATTTCACACACACACTTGTGTATATGCATGTACATGTGCACATACACATATACATGCAGTTGGTGGTTGGCTCATACACACAATTTATTTTTCCTTCCAAACCTTATAGATCCCAGCAAAATCTTTCAAGCAGTCTAGAATTACAAAGTGATTACATTCTATTTTTCTTTTAGTGAAAGACTATGAAAAGAACAGTATATTCCCCAATACCTTCATGTGAAAAAACCTTTACATAGTACACATAAAGAAAACAAATTATTCCTAAGAACCTGCATACTTGTTATAGATTAACAAAGTGTGAGCAAGCAAGGTAGTTTTCTCAGCCAGTCTCCCTTACTAGTAGGCAGCAATTTTTGGTCAAAAAGAAAGGATCAATTGTTTTATTATTTATCTTAAAAGTAATCTTGTAAGAATCTTAAAAGAGTTACAAACCCAAACTTTCATATAAAAAACAATCAGTCATGGTCATGTCTACTTTAAATCCTCAGAATTTGTATCTGCTCATCAATAATTGTTATTAAATCATATGAGGAATCTAAAGGCAACACTGTGTATAAGAAATCAGTCATCACCAATCCAGTTTCACTAAATCATGTCAGCCAGTGCTTCCATTGTTCTTGTTCTCTGACCATAAAAGGTCCCTAGCTTTACTAATAAGAGTGTATCTTTCTGAACTTCAAATTGTTCCTAAGATTTTGTTCATCAGAGTCAGTAGTAAAAACATCTCAGCCTAGCTTCACTATTTTATTTTTCCAAATACTTTCTAAGAGTAGTGGTTATTGCTGACAATCTACATCTCTATGCTCTTTCCTTGGGTGGTGATCGAATCATTAATCTGCTCCAGCAGCAATGCCTGAAAGAGACCAAGCACTGTTACTGTGAGTGCCAGAGATACTGCCCAGTGAGGGGCTGGAAGCCCCCTTAGAGTGTTCACATAGTTCTTAGATTAAGAGGGATATGAGGGCAACAAGCAGAGCTGAACTCCATAATAGCATGAAGTCCTCAGGACTTGTAGTCCTCGGGGCCATGCCTTCGAGACACACCCATTCCACAAATCCTAAAGCCAGTTGTTCTTCCTGCATGGCCCTTGGCATGGCATGAGCATGAGTTCTCTCTCTCTCTCTCTCTCTCTCTCTCTCTCTCTCTCTCTCTCTCTCTCTCTCTCTCTCTCTCTCTCTCTCTCTCTCTCTCCCCTCAAGCTGTTCTTACACGCCTATCACATTAGTCATTTTTCTCACTGCTGTGACAAAATGATTGACAAATCAACTTGAGGAAAGAAAGGTTTTCTCTTGGCTCACAGTTTGGGGAGGTGGTCTATCCCTGTGGGGAAATCCTGGAGGCAGAAGGTTGAGTCACTTAGACACACTCTCTCCACAGACAAGCCAATAGAGATGAACGCTGGTCCTTAGTCAGGGTGTTCCTTTGTAACTCCATCAAGTCCACGGAGTGTTGTCACTTTCCCACCTCAGTTAACCCAGTCTAAACTCTCACAGATGTTCCCACAGGTTTGACGCCCAGATGTCTGTGGTGGTTTGAATGAGAATGACTCCCATAGACTCATATGTTTGAATCCCTGGTCCCCAGTTGGTGGAAATGTTTGGGAGTATAAACTTGTTGGAAGAAGTGTGTTACTGGAAGTAGGCTTTGAGATGTCAAAAGCATGACCAGACTCAAGAACAGTAACTAAGACAGTGACTCTAGATCCTGTCAAGACGATAATATTAGCCATCATACCTATCAACAGCATTGAACAGTTGACCACTCTTTATCCCTAGCTGTGACATCGCTCAGACTTGAAGCATTAAAGTCCATCAAGATGCTAGTGATTCCCAAATGGTATTTCCAGTCTACTCTTCTCCAAAACACTGCAGAACCTACTAACTGCCTACTTACTCAGCCTCGCTGTGTGTCTGTGAAGTCCCTGAGGACCACCCAGGAAGTCCTATGTCCACCCAGGAGCGATGTCACTCCCCAGATCTTCCCACACACTTCCTTATCTCATTAGTCAAGCGTACTTTTGGAACTGATTAGAACAAAAACTTAGTCTCATCTTTACCTTCTCTTCACACCTCTCACCTGGTCTATCAGCAAATACTGTCTTACACATATATTATTAACGCTGCCATTTCTTCTCGCCTCCACCATCACCAACCCAGGCTAAGCCTGTGTCATTTCTTATGTTAGTTATAACAGTGGCTTCCTAGCTCATGCTGCAGTTTTCAAACTCCATCTCTTCTGTATTTAGCATCTGATCTTCTTGGATCAGATCGTGTCACTATTCAAAATCCTAGAGTTGACCTTGATTTCACCTATGCTAGATCTTAGGTGCACTCAATGTTTGTAACTGCCATAAAATTAGGATGAAATACGGTCTGTCCTAGAATGCAGCCTATGATTTTCACACATGAAGTAATTTTCTAAAATATGTGTCCCACTGTACTTAGAAAGAAACCAACTCAGGCCTGTTTCGCAAAAATGATGGGCATCTCTCTTTTAGATACTTTCTGAATGATGATGTCAGAGCACTTGGATACACAGGAATTTTTTTTTCATTTAGAATTTCCTTCATAAATTATAGTTTAACGTCTTGCAAGGAATACTGTGAGTCCATTTGTGTAACTCCCAGAATCTCTGCCTTATTTAGGAAACAACAGAATTGCAAGGTAATCAACCAGAACAGAGATTTAAAGATGGGAAAAAAGCCTACTTCAGCTGACAGCATTCAAAAAGCATTATTTAAGAACGATCTCAGCGAATTTGGGGTTATTTATTTCTTCTTACCCTTTTTCAACCCCAAAGCACAAAGACCTTTACTGCTAAGCCACAAATATTTACTGCTCACCTCAGGCTAAACCACACATTGCCTTTTCTACTCTGATTACGCAGGAGATGGGGAGCAGAGAGACAAAAATCAGATGGAAAGAAAGACAATAGTCCAGATCTTTCTACAAGAGAGCTGTCACCCAAAGAACTGTATGGGGCTAAAACAGAACTGGAATAGATGCGAAGAAGTGTGTTTCTTTTACAGTTTTACTCACTGAAACCTAGAAAAAATAAAAAGTAAAGATAGAGGGTATAATAAATAATGTTGGGTTATGTTTAAAAATAAGAAGCTACTTAAAATAATCATCACATTTAAGACTAAATTAAGGAATGACATAAGAAAGACTTCTGCAAAAACTGTGGGCACCTAAGAACTCCCCAAGAGTAAATGATACACCCTGCCCAGGTGCACCAATGAGCCCTGCCGGAGCTAGGGATGCTGTAAACTAGATGAACACCTCTGAGCTCTACCAGAGCTGTACAAGGGGATGAAACCACACACCACCTTTTCAGGGAGCAGGTGTAACATGATAGAGAGAAGTGAGAAGATGACATCAGCAATGTACCTGCTGAACAAAACAAGGGCAAAATCAAGACACAAGAGACCAAGACACTCAGGATTCTCTCTGAGTCCACAGATCCCTGCCTGATACAGCCTTGACCTCTAGTTATCAAGAAGAACTTCCTTGCTTACTTCTCTGTGCTATTAACAAGAATCCTCATCTTAAAGCTTCTCTGTGTCTTAAAGGTCATGACACAGACCACAGAATAAGCTGTTGGGACACTAAGTGGCAGGAGACACACCTCCAGAGGCAATGGAGCCAGTGATCCCTGATGTGTGTTTGTGTCTGCATTCATAGGACATGCGCCATGTACTGAACATGCGGGAGAGGAGAGGGGCTGTTACAGTGTTATAGTTAGTTGGAGTCAAAACCAGTAAATAAGTTCATTGCCAATCAAACCTTAGATTTAACTGCATGTTTATCTCTGATGTCTGTGTGAATAGCTAACAGATTTCAAGGAGAAACTGAAAGCATAGAGTAAATGTCTATCAAATTGATCCAGGTTTATTATAATTCAGCTGTTTATAAAATAGAACAGAAACTTTTTAGAATTTTAAAGTTGAAAATCTGAGACAAATACAAAATCAGACAAGATCCCCAAGCAATACATTGACATGTATATGTGCATGTTTATGTGTATATGTATGTGTATGTGTATATGTATGGCTTCTTCTAGGAATACACATTAAAAAATTCAACTCAGTTTGAAAAGAGAAAATTAAGTTGGCTTCAAATTATTCATAGCAAGATTATCAACAGAATGCAGAGAGGCATTCAACAAACTCACCAGAGAAATAATGTATAACACCAAATCTTTGGTGAAGGTTAACAATGAGCTATTTATGAAATTATATTTATTTACAACTATTTAGTTATAAAATACAATTAAACTTGTTATAGATGCAGGGGTAAATGAAACAGGACTATCTTAAAATTTAATTTACATAATCTAAAACATTGCATGATATATTGCTTGCAACAATAAAGGTTACAATATAAAACAACCCTCAAATTGTGTGCATCAAGGAAATATGTAGTTCCAGCACTAATAAACCAAAATGAGGGTAAATGTTGGGAAGACAGAAACAAAGTAAGATTCTGATTCTATCATATGCAATATTAAGGAAATGACAGCCATGGTAGTAGGAAGAATAGACTCCAAACAACAAGATAAATATTCCACAACACTTAAGGATTCAGTGTTCTCTTTCCAGTTGTTGAGGGAACTCGTGAATCTTCACACACTGAAGCACAGAGATGAAATGCCTACAGACATTGTGGTCCAGGGACAATATGGGTCAGGCGATGAACAGAAAGCTGGCCTATGTTGTAGCTACTGGCTTCCATCCTGGTTGGTAGACGGTATCACCTATGATCTACTCACTCTGCCATCCAACTCCTGACTTTTAACTCTGAATGAGTACATGCCTACTCCAAATAATGGCATTCTCTACCCTCAATTGTAATTCTTCATTGACAAGTTACTAAGTTCTGGTCTATGGAATACAAGGAATATGGTGTTCGCATCTTCCAGAAAATACAGTAAAAGGGAAAAGCTCTCTTCTCTATCTCTCTTGCTCCTCATTATCTGGGACAGAAACAACATGGCTACATCTGCATTAGCTGTCTTGGAGATGAAATGATCTTAGACTGGAAGATGGATGTGATAGTACAAAATCTACATCAAGCCTATTTTTTAAAAGAAAAAAAAAGCAATTCAGGGCTGAGGAAATGGCTGAGTGTATAAGAACATTGCTTGTGCAAGCCTGAGCACCTGTGTTCAAATCCCAAGCACCCAAGTAAAAAGCTAGGCATAGCTACAAGTGTTTGTCATCATTTCAGTGTTGCAGAAATGAAACAGGCAGATCTGTGAAGCATGCTAACCAGCAACCTGGTTTAAAAAGAGTGCGTCTGGTTCCATGAAAGACCCTGTCTCAAGACGATAATGTGGACAGCAACAGAGAAAGCTTTCTCTCACCTTACATGTGTACCTGCATTACATATGCATGAACACATGTGTGCACATGTGCACACTCAGACACACACACACACACACACACACACACACACACACACACAGAGTTAATTTACACAAGCATCGGTCCACCTCAGGATTTTCCCTGAGAGAGGAACTTATTTCCATCTTACTTAAATAATTACTACTTTCTAATTTTCCATCAAGTACAACAACACAAATTCCTCTGATCCATGAAATATATAAATACATTCATTTCTTTCTATCTCCAACTGTCATCTGTAAGTCACTCAATAAAATGTGCATTTATAAAATGTTCTTGAAAAAAAAGTGCATGAAGTCTTCTCTTGCCGGGACAATTGTTTTTTTTAATTACTTGTCTGTTGCACAACCATTTCTCAACAGAAATTCAGTCGTGCCAAAATATTAAAGTTGAATGTCTTAGAGGATCAGACACAAAGCTCTAGTCTGCTGTGTGTCCCATGTCTGCCGTGTGTGCTGTATGTGCCGTGTGTGTGCCATTTGTGCCATGTGTGCTGTGTGTGTGTTGTGTGTGCTGTGTGTGTCGTGTATGCTGTGGTGTGTGCCGTGTGTGCCGTTTGTGCCGTGTGTGCCATGTGTGCTGTTTATGCCATGCCATGTGTGCTGTGTGTGCTGTGTGTGCCGTGTGTGTGCTCTGTGTGCCGTGTGTGCTGTATGTGCCGTGTGTGTGCCGTTTGTGCCATGTGTGCTGTGTGTGCTGTGTGTATGTTGTGTGTGCTGTGTGTGTCGTGTATGCTGTGGTGTGTGCCATGTGTGCTGTTTGTGCCATGTGTGCTGTTTGTGCCGTGTGTGCCATGTGTGCCATGTGTGCCGTGTGTGTGCCGTGTGTGCCGTGTGTGTGCTGTGTGTGCCGTGTGTGTGCTGTGTGTGCCGTGTGTGTGCTGTGTGTGCCGTGTGTGTGCTGTGTGTGCCGTGTGTGCCGTGTGTGCTGTTTGTGCCATGCCATGTGTGCTGTGTGTGCTGTGTGTGCCGTGTGTGTGCCGTGTGTGCCGTGTGTGTGCCATGTGTGCCGTGTGTGTGCCGTGTGTGCCGTGTGTGTGCAGTGTGTGCCGTGTGTGCCGTGTGTGTGCCGTGTGTGTGCCGTGTGTGCAGTGTGTGCCGTGTGTGCCGTGTGTGTGCCGTGTGTGCTCTGTGTGCCGTGTGTGCCGTGTGTGCCGTGTGTGCCGTGTGTGTGCCGTGTGTGCTCTGTGTGCCGTGTGTGCCGTGTGTGCCGTGTGTGCCGTGTGTGCCATGTGTGCCGTGTGTGCTGTGTGCGGCCATGGTTGCTGTACTGCTCTGCTCTATTTCTTCTGTTCTTTTTCAAAGGGAAACTCACTGCTACCCTTCAAATCCAGATTCCTTAGCTCCCAAATAGTCCACAAATTAAATCATGATCGACTGCACATGCTTTGAGAGGTGCTCCAGAGATGATGATGATATCCTTAATGTCTCATCATTCAGCAGCCAACAGCATGAGGAGGATGGTTTACATATTGATAAATCACTATTCATTTTGAAATATTGAAATTAGATGAGAATTTAATTAGTGACGTTGAACTGATACATGGGCTACTGTGCACACATGCCAAGTCCAAGAACCACACCCCACACAACCACTTATGCAAATGGCACAGAAACGGTGCCAAGAAACCCTATCACAAAGATATGATCTTTTAAGGGGGTTGACCCCACGTTTCTGAGGAGCATGTGCTTCGTCAAGAATTTCAACAAGAAAGGCCTGAAGAAGATGCAAGCCAACAATGCAAAGGCAGTGGACATGTGCGCAGAGGCCATCAAGGCCCTTGTGAAGCCTCAGGCCATCGAGCCCAAGATGCCAAAGGGTCCCAGCCGCAAACTAAGCTGTCTGGCTTTCATCAGTCACTGCAAACTTGGGAAGCAGATTTGAAGCTACATGGCCAAGGGGCATAGGCTCTGGCAGCCAAAGCCGAAAGCTCAAACCAAGGCAGAGGACAAAGCTCCAACTAAGGACCAGGCTTCACCTCTGCTTAGTCTCCTAACGATTCCCATGCCCCTGTGAAGGCCCCATAGAAAAGGCTCCTGCCAATGTGAAGACATGAATTGCTGAGACACACCGACCTATACACTATTTGCAGATGACCAGTGTGCTGTGTTGTTTTTTACAAATAAACTTGAAGCAAGTGGGGAAAAAAAAAGAAGTATAACCAACTCTTTTTAACTTGAGTTAAATGGTGTGAGGAAAGTAGTGTCCCTATCCAGTATCTGTCTAAATCAAAAAGGGCTAGTGTTTAAAAATTAAATTGAATTGTACTTTCATGAATTTTGTCTTTGTTGGGATTACTATTGCTGTAACCAAAAGCAACTTGGGGAGGAAAGGATTGATTTGGTTTATACTTCCCATCACAAAGAAAATCAGGGCAGGAACTTAATTAAACAGGGCAGGAACCTGGAGACAGGAGCTGAGGCAGAAGCCATGGAGGAGTGCTGCTTATTGCCTTGCTCCATATAGCATGCCCAGCCTGCTCCCTTATGCAGCCCAGGACCAATAGATCAGGGCAGCCCCACCCACAATGGGCTAGGCCCTTCTACATCAGTCACAAGTTAAGAAAATGACCTATAGGTGGCATATCTGTGTACCTGTCCCTGGACCCCAAAGCCTGCCTGTCTCCCAGGAGGTCTGCCCTAACCAGAACATAGGAGGTCTGTACTAACCAGGGCCACGGGAGTCCTACTCTAAAAAGGGACACAGGAGGTCTGCTCTAACCAGAGACAGCACTGCCAGCCTCTCAGGAGGTGTATTCTAACCAGGTCACACAGCTCTACCTGCATTCAAAAAGGTCTGCTCCAGTATGAGACACCGAGGCCAGTTAACACAACAGATAACCAGATGTTAAAAGGCAAGCACAAGAACATAAGCAATAGAAACCAATGTAATTTGGCACTATCAGAATCCAGTTCTCCTATCACAGCAAGCCCTGTATACCCTAACACACCTGAAGAGCAAGATTCTGACCTAAAATCCCATCTCATGAAGATGATAGAGGGCTTTAAGGAGGATATAAAGAACTCCCTAAAATACAGGAAAGGTCACCTTCTTAGTAACTTGCCTTGAACCTCTTGCTTTTACATTGATCTGTCTTGATGTCTTACTTGGGGGGGGGCATCTTGAAGTAAGTACCACTGACTGAGGGTTGGGGCCTTAAATTTGGGGGCTTCATCAAGGATTCGAGGAGAATCCCGAGTGAGACATCGAGACACAGATCGACCACTGACTTGGCTGATCAGAGCGGAAAAGAGCTCGGCAACAGGCTCCTAAGTAAGTGTTTGTCTCTATGTCTCCTGCTTTCACCTTTGGCTCTCCAGTACAGTGTCTGCTGGAAAGCCTCTGCTCTGGTACGGTCCATTGCAGGCAGATGTGCTTTAACACCGTGACCCTGGGGAGTCTGGAGGACTCTTCAGGATGCCCAGAAGGAGTCAAGAGGACTCCACTCCTTTTGGAAACGGCAAGACACAGTATCGGCGGGAGCCAAGTCTTGCTATAACCTGGTTTTTGTACCCAGCAGGGGCAAATAGGCTGTAAACAGCAAGACACAGTGTCTGTGAGAGCTGACCAAGTCTTGCTATAACCTGGTTTTCTGTGCCTGTGGCAGAGGCAAACTGTGTGTTGTCTTTCTCTGTCTTCCTGGACTTGGACTGTCGGCACCTGTGGCAGGGGCAAACTGTTTATGTGTTGATTGTCTTGCTCTGTGTTTGTTGGTGTTGGTAATCTCGTTCTGTATTCCTGGACTTGGACTGACAACATTTTTGGACATTGGACAGAATGGATCTACCCCGTAAAACATCCTAGTTAACCACTGGAGGAAAGTTAGGAAAAGAGAAGAAAACTTGTCAGTAGTAGTAAAGAAGGGCAAGTTAGTTAGTCTCTGCTTCTCTGAATGGCCCACCTTCAGTGTAGGGTGTCCACCTGTAGGGACCTTCCACTTTCAGGTGATCAAAGCCGTAGAGGAGTCTTTAAGCCAGACTTCAGTAAAAAAGAAACACGGGCAGAGGGATATGGACCTTAGTAGAAGTAGATCCTCCAAGACCCTTCAACAGCGGACCTGTTGTTCCAAGACCTTCCTCCTCCATATCCCCCTATCCTTGCCCACATGGCCCCACTGGCTCCAGGATCATCAGCCCATATTAGACTGGGGCTGTTGCACCCCCATTACCAGAGGGAGGTGTAGGAGGAGACCTCCAACTTCCTGGTCCTGCCATGGGGAGAGCCACCTCCCCTGATACTGTGGTGCCCCCCCCCTGCTGAGGGCATGTGAGCCTCTAGATAAGGGTAATCAGGCTATGCAATATGGCCCTTCTCTTTGGCCAACTTGTACAACTGGAAGACCCAACACCCACCCCCTTTCAGATAACCCCAAGGGGCTGATTAATCTCTTTGAGACTGTTTTATTTACTCATCAGTCCACCTGGGATGATATCCAACACAGAGAAGAAAGAAAGAAAGAAAGAGAGAGAGAGAGAGAGAGAGAGAGAGAGAGAGAGAGGAAGGAAGGAAGGAAGGAAGGAAGGAAGGAAGGAAGGAAGGAAGGAAGGAAGGAAGGAAAGGAAAACAGGTAGAAGCCCTTAAAGAGAAAACAAATAAATTCCTTAAAGAAATGCAGAAAAGAAGATCTAATACCAATACTCCTCAAACTTTCCACAAAACAGAAACAGAAGGAACACTGCCTAATCCATTCTATGAAGCCACAGTTACTCTGATATCTAAACCACACAAGGGCCCCCCAAAAAGAAAGAGAACTTCAGAACCATTTCACTTATGAATATTGATACAAAAATACTGAATAAAATTCTTGCAAACCAAATCCAAGAACACATCAAAATCATCATTCACCATGATCAAGTAGGCTTTATCCCAGGGATGTTTCAATATATGAAAATCCATCAATATAATCCACTACATAAAAATCTCAAAGAAAAAAATCACATGATCATCTCATTAGATGCCAAAAAAGGCCTTTGACAAAACCCAATACCCCTTCATGTTAAAAGTCTCAGAGAGATCAGGAATTCATGGCTCATACCTAAACATAATAAAAGCAATATATGGCAAACCAACAATTGACATCAAGTTAAATGTAGGGAACCTTGAAGCAATCCCACTAAAATCAGGGACAAGGCAAAGCTACTCACTCTCTCCCTATCTACTCAATATAGTACTTAAAGTAGTGAGAACAGTAAAATAACTAAAGGAGATAAAGGGGATACAAATTGTAAAGGAAGAAGTCAACGTATCACTATTCTCTGATGATATGATAATATACATAAGTGATCCACAAAATTATACCAGTGAACTCTTACAGCTGATAACCAACTTCAGCAAAGTGGCTAGATATAAAATTGACTCAAAAAATCAGTAGCCTTCCTTTATACAAACGATAAATGGGTTGAAAAAGAAATTAAGGAAGCAACACTCCTCACAATAGCCACAAATAATATAAAATATCCTGGTATAACTCTAACCAAGCAAGTGAAACATCTGTATGACAATAACCTCAAGTCCCTGAAGAAAGAAATTGAAGAGGACTTCAGAAGATGGAAAGATCTTCCATGCTCATGGATAGGTAAGATTAACATAGAGAATGTAGCCTTCTTACCAAAAGCAATCTATAGATTTAATGCAATTCCCATCAAAATTCCAACACAATTCTTCAAATACATGGAAAGAACTATTCTCAACTTCATATGGAAAAACAAAAAACCCAGGATAGAGAAAATAATTCTCAGCAACAAAAGAACTTCTGGAAAAATCACCATCCCTGACCTCAAGCTGTACTACAGAGAATAGTCATAAATAACTGCATGGAATTGGTACAAAGACAGGTTAATGTATGGAAGAGAACTGATGACCAAGAAATAAACCCACACACCTATGGACACTTGATCTTTGACAAAGAAGCCAAAACTATACAGTGGAAAAAAAAAGAAAGCATCTTCAACAAATGGTGCTGGTCTAACTAGCAGTTTGCATGTAGAAGAATGCAAAATGAGCTTTGTGCAAGGTGATAAATGTAGATCAAGTCCAAGTGGATCAAGGACATCAACACACAATCAGATACACTGAATCTAATAAAAGAGAAAGTGTGGAAGAGTCTCAAACTCATTGGTACAGAGGGAAATTTCCTAAAGAGAACACCAATGGCTCAGGCTCTAAGATCAACAATTGATAAATGGGACCTCATGAAACTGAAAGCTTCTGTAAGGCAAAGGACACTGGCGACAGGACAAAACGGCAACCTACAGACTGGGAAAAGATTTTCACTAACCCTGCATCTGATGTAGGGCTAATATCCAAAATATATAAAGAGTTCAAGAACTTGAGCTCCAGAAAACCAAATAACCCAATTTAAAAATGAGATAGAGGTCTAAACAGAAGTCTCAGCAGAGGAATTTTGAATGGCTGAGAAGCACTTAAACAAATGTTCAACATCCTTAGTCATCAGGGAAATAAAAAATCAAGGGATCCTAAGATTTTACCTCACACCTATCAGAATGACTAAGATCAAAAACTCAAATGAAAGCGCATATTGGTGAGGATGTGGAGAAAGAGGAACATTCCTGCATTGCTGATGGGATTGCAAAATGGTAAAACCACTCTGGAAATCAATCTGGTGGTTCTTCAGAAAATTAGAAATAGCTCTAACTGAGGACCCAGCAATACTATTTCTGGGCATATATTCAAAAGATGCCCAACCAAGGTCCACCATGTTCATAGCAGTCTCATTTGTAATAGCCAAAAATTGGAAATAACCCAGATGTCCCTCAACCAAAGAATGAATACAGAAAATGTCATTCATTTACTCAAAGGAATACTATTCAGCTATTAAAATTGGGGATATCATGAATTTTGCAAGCAAAAAGACGGAACTAGAAAATCAGCCTGAGTGAGATAACAAAACCTAAAAGGACAAACATGGTATGTACTCCCTGATAAGTGGATATTAGCCAAAAAGTACAGAATACCTGTAAATACTCAGGGACTGTATGAAGTTGAACAAGAAGGAAGGCCCAAGTGAGGATGCTTCAATCCCACTTAGAAGGGGGAACAAAATAATCAGGGGAGACAGGGAGGGAGCGACCTTGGTTCAAGGTAGGGAGAGGGGACATGATCAGGTATAGGGAAAGACAGGGGAGAAGCCAAGAGGGACAGAAAAATGAATGGAAATATACAGTGGCTGGGGGTGTGGGGTGGGGGAACCTCCAGAAAGTCCCAGAAACCTGGGATGTGAGAGGCTCCCAGGACTCAGTAGGGATTGCATTAGCTGAAATGCCTAAAAGCGGAGAGATGGAATCCGAAGATACCACCTCCAGTAGATAGACAGGGCCTCCAATGGATAGATGGGGTCACCATCCCACCTTCAAACTTTTTGACCCAGAGTTGTTCCTGTCTAAGAGAAATACAGTGATAAAAATGGAGCAGAGACTGAAGGAAAGGCCGTCCAGTGACTGACACAACAGGATCCGTGCCATGGGCGGGCGCGAAACCCTGACACTTTTACTGATGTTATGCTGTGCTTTCAGACAGGAGCCTAGCATGGCTGTCCTCTGAGAGGCTTTACCAGCAGCTGGCTTACACAGTTGCAGATACTCACAGCCAACCATTGACTGAGGTCAGGGACCGCTATGGAGGAGTTAGGGGAAGGACCGAAGGAGCTGAAGATGATGGCAACCCCGTAGGAAGACCAGCAGTGTCAACCAACACAGACCCCTGGGAGCTCCCAGAGACTGAGCCACAAGCAAAAGAGCAAACTCTGGCTGCTCTGTGGGCCCTGCCACATCTGTAGCAGAGAACTGCCTTATCTGGCTTCAGAGGGAGAGTATGTGCCTAATCCTGTAGAGACTTGAGACCCCAGGAAAGGGAGATGCCCAGGGGGGAGGGAGCACCCCCTCAGAGGCAAACAGGAGGGGGATGGGATAAAAAACTCTGGAAGGGGTGACAGGGAAGAGGGCAACATTGCTATGTAAATAAATAACAATTTTTAAAAATTTAAAATGCTAAAAAAAATATTAAAAAGAAAAGAAAAAAAAAGAAAATGCCCTATGGGCTTGCCTTCCACCTGATCTTAAGGGCACATGTTTTTTAGGTGACTTTATATTATGTCAAGTTAACATAAAACCATCCAGAACAAAATTTTAGAAACAAAACGAAGAATTTAAAAGAAACATTAGAAATGATAGAATTTGGAAAAGACGTAGAATTCTGTAAAAAGAAAAAAAAATATTTAAAGATCACTGAATCCAATGTTTCCATCCTATAGTCAACAAGGTCAAGAAGACCTAAAGCTATAAACTAAGCCCAATGCATTTGATCCCAAACTCAGGCTTCATAGCTTCACTGTAATTCTTGTAGAGCTCTCCATGACTGTGCATCTGAAAATGAGAGCAGACACCAGCCCAGCACCCAGAAAGGACAGCCAAGCTTCTTCCCTGGAACCCAACATGGTGCACAGAAGCTAGCCATCAACACTGAAGGCAGAGCTGGGCCTCACGACGGTCATTTGTAGACATGTGCATTTCTGATGTGGTTTTAAACATCACAAAAAGAGCCGGTTCACACTATTCTCTGCATAGGAACTAATTACAAATCCTTCCTTCGTTGTTAGACTCAGTTGCCCAATAATTAACCTTGGCATATGTTGCACGATCTTTCTTCCAATGAAATGTGCAAGAATTATTGTTTAATTAGGTTCTATAATTGAAACAAATGAAAAATGAGCCAAGGACTCTGAGAGTCAGCAAAGCTGTGATTTGTTTGTGCCTTTTTACTTAAAAATGTAACGTTCTTCTCCAAAATACTGTTTCAGTATGTCCCTTGAAAATGAGATCTACATTCCCGAAGTATAGCTAGGCTGTTCATCAGAAGACAGATATGTGAAATATAAAGGCAAAAACAAAACTACAAACTCTTATGACAGGGAGCCAATGCTATAGACTCAAGCATGGTAGAGAGCTCGTCAGAAAATGGGAATGACCCAAGTTGTCATGGGTACACGGCTTCTCATCTGCTGCCTCCATTTTCCGTTCCTCATATTCTGATTAGCACAGAACAATCTATTGCTATGCCCATTTTTTTTTTCACCTCTAAGTCCACAGTATATTTCTTCGGATTTTTCTCCCCTTAGATTTTCCTCTCAAAGATTCTGACTCACTGTGTCATTCTGCTCACTGTACAGACTTCAGACGCCTGGCTTGCTTTTCTGGGGAGTCTATTAGTTCATGTTTGACCTTTCGGTTCTGTCACTTATGTGTCTATAAGCAAACGTGCTCCCGGTTTCCCATTTGCCAGTTATCAGCTTCCTCTCAAGCAGCTAAGCCCTGTTACCAATTTGCATAAGAGTCTTAAAAAGGGCAGCTAATTCCATGACAGTTTACTTTGTTCCTTTAAAGGAGGAAAGGAGCAGTCGATCTTTTAATGAAATGAAAACATGGGCGCTTTTCTTCACCAGGAAACAACAAGAAACTTTGACTGACTACTGAAGTCCCTGCCTTTACTGCCAGCCACTGTGGCCACATGCATTAGCGCCTCCTATTTTAGGATTAAAAATAAGGCAAAATGCTATAAATAAGTGAGCTTCTGAAAACTTCAGGAAGTGAGATATCACAGAAGCAGCATGCCCATAGTTGATAGAAGATATTTATCTTTAAGCTTAGGTCTCTTAACCCACAGAACTTAACTGTAGCAAGTACTTACCCTGAATGACAAGGCAGACGGATGACATTAAATTCGCTTGTTATGATTCAACTGTGGGTTTGAGCACAGCCTTTGTCAAACACCTACTTTTCAAACCAGCCATCAGCGAGCAAAGGCTTCCATATTTCCTCAGTCTGTGGTTCATTCTAGTCTAGGTCTATAATAACAAAGTCAAGTGGGATGCTGAAACAGCCAATTACATCAAGTCACAATTCTATCATAGCAATAAAAGAAAATGTGAGAGCCTGAATTTTCTACGGGAATTTATATTTTCAACACAGACTATGCAATTTTAGCCTCTGTTCTGAAGAGGTAGGCAGTGAAATGGCCTACCTTGATTGTCTGCTCAAGCATATTTATGGAGACCAGGCCCTTGGCTTCAGTGTCCTTCCAACTCAGGACCCTGGTGCTAACATGATTCCTACTGGGGAAGAAATGAAGCCGGTGTATTCTGGAAGCTCTCCTCAGTTGTTTAGCAGAATGCAAACTGTGAAAACATGGATATTGTTTCTCACTCACTCAGCCCCATAGATTCTGTACCTAATTTCTGACATGCAATGGGTACTGGGCAAACAGTTACTCAGTTAATGAAATAAATGAATGAAGAACCTATGACCGCTCTGGTCTCCTTGATAGGCTTCCCAACATCCTTCCTTAACACACTTCACATTAATGAGTCTTAAAGTCTTGCCTGATTTCCTAGGCTAATGTTTCCCTTACTGTGATTCTGTGAAGACCCTACCCTGCGCTATAAGACTGTGGCTGAGGCCTTCCCCTACTGTTCCCTCCTTGTGTCAGACAAATCCTGATTTTCATCCATAACTTCCTTTAGATGATATCTTACCAGACTCCTTTCGTCTACTAACTTGGACTTTTTAATTTACTTCTATTGTTTTTACATAGAGAATGTTTTTGGTGAAAGACACCAAAGTCAGCAAGTTTATATACACAATAAAATATTTGAAGGATTTTTCTGCTAGAAATTTTTTTTCCTAAACATTTTCTTTCGCTGGAGAGATGGCTTAGAGGTTAAGAGCACTGGATGCTCCTAAGGACCCAGGTTCAATTCCCAGCACCCACAAAACAGCTCCCAACTGTCTGTAGTTCCAGTTCCAGAGGACCTGACACCCTCACACACGCAAGCAGGCAGAACACCAATGTGGAATAAGAATAAATAATTTAAAAAAAAACATTTTCTTTCATGTGACATCCATACTTCATTGAATGGTGCTAATGATTAGGCTCTGGGCAGCTCTCCTTCCACTCTTTTATGTCTACAAATTCTATCAAATGTAAGAAGAGGATAGTGAAGACCAATATGCAGCTAAGAAAAGTGATGAAAGGTCAGGAATGTGAACGGTAGAGTAGTTCTTGATAATCTATTGAATCTGGTATTTCGCTTCCAGTTTAAAAAAAAAATGTAGGAGCTCACATGTAGCCAAGGCTGTCCTTGAATTTATAATCTTCTTTTCTCAGCCTCCTGAGTGCTTGGACACCACACCCACTGCTCACCAGAGATGTTTTGAGCTACATTGCTAATCCTTTACCAAGCCAGAATAAAACTGACTACCTCATGATAAGCTTAGGGACCCAGGAGACCAGAGGACAACTGGTGCCAATTTCTCAGTATTGTTTATATAAAGTGTAGGTTGATGGCTTGCACCTGGTTTCTATTATTCTTTTGATCTCTGATTTGGAGCCTTATCATGAAGACTATTTTAAGACACATTGAAGGAAGTTTATGTAAGATATCTACCCACTAGGACTCCAGCTTCCCTGACAGCTCAACTTGCAAATGCATGGGTGGATCATAGGCTAAGGACGAAACAAGTCCTGTGTGACTGAGGGAAGATCCTGGGAGCTGGACCAGATACGCCTGTGCCTCTCTAATAGATCATCCTTCCTCCCCTTGTGTTACCATATCACTTTACCTCTTGCAAACCTAAAATGAGTGGACCATGAAAAATACAGTGAGTTCTTTTAATCATTCAGCCTTTGAAACTGACAGTTGACATACAACAAAGTTTTTTTGTTTACTTTCCTAGAAAACGTATTTATCATAGTGCCTCAATAGAAGATCATGTAAAGCAACTTGTCAAATTTACCGTGGTTCCTCTTGATGAAATGCATGGCCTACATAAGCTGCACTACCCTAGCACCCTGTTTCCACATGGAGTATATCCACATCTATGCTTCTAATATCTAGTCTGAATCCTCTGTTTAAAAACAAAAAAAAAAATGGGGAAACTTTAGTGCGACTTGGCCTATCAAGTTACATCCTTATAAAAAGTTTAAAGATCTGAATTAGAAGAGATTAGAGACCTTGGCTATTAGAGGAAGGAAATCAATGGTACATTTAGAGATATGAGTGGATTTATCACAGTTTGACTAGCTAAGAAGTGGTGTGGAGCGTCACCCATCATCCGGAGAACCAGGACTTCCTCTGATGTAACTAGGGCAAGGTCCAGCAGAGGGGGGTGCTGTCCTCTCTCCTCAAACCTTCTCTTGTGGCCAAGACCCCCAGATATGAATGATATTCACCCTCATGGCAGTGGGCAGGTAGTGTCTACTCCGTATGCTAATGGAAATTCTAGTCTTTTCTGTAACCACTTTCATAATGTTTACTTGTATATCTCTTAAGTCATATTGGCATAATAGCTATTATCATAATGATTGGTTAGACTTTTTTCTTATTAATTGTAAAGCATTTAAAATTTTCTAAACAAACACATTTGTCTGGAAAATTAGAACAATGATTTAAAATGTATAGATATTTGGGATTGACCAATAAAGGCTATGCTGAGCACCAGTGTTTGCCTGATAAATAGCGTCAATTGCTATCGTATCCTCACATCATCCATTATGCCGTCCTTTCTTTCTGCTTCTTATAGATATAAAGGATGCATCAAAGTCACAGATGTTTCACTGTAGACATTTCTGGGCAAACTATTAACAGATCTCATTTGACAATGCTCCTTCTACATAAAGAAGTATGGAGCCATAATTGAGAACACAGGGCAAGAGCCTATACTAAGAAAATCTAGAGCAGTGTCACACCTGGGACCCCTGTGCTCTGGAGGCAGAGGTAGCAAGATTGCTACAAGGTTGAGACCAGCACGACTTGTAAGCCACTCACCAGTGTGTGGTGGGACATTGCTTAAAAACAAAACAAAACCAGAAAGACTAAAAGGTGCTGGCTCAAAGAAAAAGCCGACACTTCTTTCATGTTTCAGCCCTTGACAAGATGATTCTGCCATTTTCAGTAAACAGTTTCCATCCATGGCTCCAAGAGGGAAGCTTTGGCATCACCACTACAATTAATTGTGCAGGGGAAAGGAGTGAGCTGTACTGACCTTTACATCTGACATCTTCTTGGGAATCACAAAGGTCACTTTTGCTTACACCTTATTAGCCAGCCCTACTCATGTGCTCACACTTTCTTACTAGGCAGGTAGAACGCTTTAGTCTCTAGTGAGCAGTTCACATGCTCAGCTAGAAAGCCTCCCAGTTTAGGGAATCTAAAAACACTTCAGACTGTTGCCAAGACTATAGGTTGCTCTCGACCAACTGAAAGCAAGGTCCCATTGCTAAGGATAACACCCACAACAACTTGTTGAACATGGTAAGGTTGAGCTGGTACATACGTAGAGCCTTGACTCTCATGTTCTGTCATCTTTGGTACAAGAAGGTACTCTACATAGTACCAAAAGAAAAGTGGAAACGTCAAGCCAGCCAAAAACCTTTGGTCTTCAATGCTGTCCTGCCTGCAAAATATGCTGTGGCAATCATGACACAAAACTTGTAGAAGTAACCAACCAAAATCTGATTGCATTTAAGGCCCACTTCACAAGATGAAACCAACAACAAACACGGGTTAGGTGAGCAAGAGCCACAGACTAGATAGCCCAGAGAACCAGGGTAAAATGTAGTAATAAATAAGTCCTAATGATATTCTGTTATATTCATAATTACTGCCTTGTTCAGTCATCATCAGAGGGGCCTCCTCATGCAGTAGATGGGAACAAATATATAGACCCACTACCAAATAATATGCAGAGAATGAGAGATCTTCGAATATTCAACCCTAAATGGGATATCTCTATCAAGTCCCTCCCCTCAGGGAACCCTGCAGAAGAGAAGGCAGAAGAAGTATGAGAGCAAGGGCAATGGAGGACACGATAAGAACAAGGCCCTCTAAATCAACTGAGTAAAACTCTTAGGAACTCACAGAGACTGAAGTAGCTGCACAAGGCTGACACGGGTCTGCATAAGATCCTCTGGCTCCTGTTTAGTGTTTTCATGGGATTCCTGAGTGTGCAAACAAGTGTGCAAACAAGTGAGTCTGACTCTTGTGCCTTCTCTTGGGCTCTTTTCCTTCTGTTGGTTAGTCTTGTCCAACTTTGATGTGATAGTTTTTGTTTTATCTTATTCTACTTATTATTATTATTATCTCTTAAAAGTCTGTGCTTTTCTTATGAGAGACAGAAAGGGATGGATCCAGAGGGAAGGGGAGGTAGAGAAGAACTGTGAGTAGCAGAGGGAGGGGAAGCCATAATCAGGATATATTATGTGAGAAAGGAATCTATTTTCAATAAAAAGAAAGACTGGCAATTGACAGACATTCTTTCTACATAGATGCATGGAATACTGAAGTCAGATAATTCCCAGGCTCAAATGGCTGCTAGGATGCAGTAGTAGGCATAGAAAAAGCAGTCGTCAAGGATGGGTTCCATCTTATGGAGTAGGCCTTACATCAAATCAGGCATTGCTTGGTTACTCCCACAAGCTTTGTGCCACCATTACCCTAGCAAATGTTTTTGGCAGAATAGATTGTAAATCAAAGGTTTTGTGGCTGTGCTGGTATTTACATTTCTCCTTTGATAGCCTGTAGAGTACCTTTCAATACCAAAGACACTAGACCATGGGGATGAAGGTTGTGTGTGTAAGTACCAGCTCAACCTCTCCATGTTCAGTGAGTTGTGTGGGTGTTGTCTTCAACAATGGGGTCTTTCTGTCAGTTTATAGAGAAAAGCCTACTGCCTTGACAACAGTCTGGGTTGTTTAGGATTTTCCTGGGACCCTTTTGTCTAACAACTCAAATGGATATAACCCAGTCCCTGTACTCAAAGCTTTGTTTGATAACAAGAGATGGTCATTTGAGACTCCATCTTCTTCATTATTTGGAGACTTCATTAAGATCACCTTCATATATTTTAGGAAGTTTACAGTGTACTAGGTTTCCATATACCCCACAAGCATCCCTCAGTTCTAGCTGTCTCTACCTGCATTCTCTGCCTCAATCCCATTTCCCCTCCTCATACCCCTGATCCTCCTGTTCCTGCCCATCTCCACCACCCCAGTCCACTTATGAACTCTATTCTATTTTCTATTGCTCCCTCTGAGGGTGATCAAAATGTCCTCCCAGGTCCCTTCTTCATTACCTAATCTCACTGGGTCTATGGATTGTTGCTAGTTATCATTTATTTAACAGTTAATATCCAGATGTAAGTGAATACATATCATATTTGTCTTTCTGGGTCTTGGTTACCTCACTCAAAAAATTTTTTTCTAGTTCCACCCATTTGCCTGCAAATTTCATGATGTTATATTTTAACAGGTGAATAATACTCCATTTTGTAAATGGACTATTTTTTTTTTCATTTTATCTAGTCATCCACTGATAGATATCTAATCTGTTTCCAATTTCTGACTAATAATGGAGCAATGAACACAGTTGAGAAAGTGTCTTTGTGATAGGATAAAGTGTCCTTTGGGTATATGTCCAAGAGTGGTCTAGCTTGATCTCAAAGTAGATTGACTCACATCTTTCTGAGGAAGTGCTATATTGATTTTCGTTGTGACTACACAAGTTTGCACTCCCACCGTCAATGGAGCAGTGTTGCCTTCGCTCCACATCCTTGCCAGCATGAGCTGTCACTCACTTTTGTCACTAACCCCAGCCTAGTAGAGTTACTTTTAAAGCATCAACTACTTTGCTTTCATTTCGTCTTTTTTAACTTGTATTTTTAGTCAGGTTTCAAGGTGCAAAAATTTTTGGAAATGTGAATTATGTGGTGTGTTTTTAATAAATGAACACTTGGAATAAATAAATATTTAATTGAAAAGTTTTATGAGCATGCTGTTGGACATGGTAGCATATTGAGTAAACCTAACACCCAAGAGGCTGAGATAAAAGAATCATACATTAAATACAGACTTGTAAAATTTTAACTCAAGGGTGGAGAGATGCCTCAGCAGTTAGGAGTACGGACTGCTCTTCCAGACCTCCTGAGTTCAATTCCCAGCAACCACATGGTGGCTCACAATCATCTGTAATGGGATCTGCCGCCCTCTTCTGGTGTGTCTGAAGACAGTTTCAGTGTACTCATATACATAAAAGAAATAAATCTTTAAAACAAAAAAGACCTTAACTCAAATTGAAGGAAAAGACCATAGAAAACACCATTCTAACATAGAATTTCTCAACATGAATTTGGCAAAGTGCCTTGTAGTTTACCAACTGATCATCTGGTCTTTGATGATTTCAGAGGGAAAAAAAACAATAAAAATACATTTGTATAATCCTCTTTGATAGTCAGAGCAATATGACCTCCGAACTCTGAATCAGTGTGTGCGCTCATCAATCATTGCATCTTTATGAGGGCAAGCACACTCTAGGGATACTCTACCTGAATCAGCACGGCTCTCAGTGAGTCAACAGAGGGCATCCACCTCCCTCACATGATCCCACCACTTGTGTATTTAACATTTACAGCTGTTGATTTGGGTTTTATTACTTAATACATTTTATCATACTATTGCCTAACGTTGTTCTGCTAACAAAAGCAGACATTTCGGGTTAGGATTGGCTGATCAAAGCATAATAGTACTAATGAAAATATTAATGAAATTGTTGCAACTTAGAAAATAATACTTTCTTGCTTAATGGATATGAATATACCGAATCAATCGGGACAATTGCCTCTCAGAGTTGTGGTAATTTTGTATAAGTTTTGAGATTAAATTTTATTGGATCTTCGTTCCATTTATTTGTGGTCCCACTGGCAGCTTCCAGTTCCTGACTGAAACATTTTCGAGGTTTCGCCTTCATTTTCAGACAAAGCACTGGGGCTGCTTTGGAAATGAATTTTGTCTTTTCTGAGCAGTTACAGAATAATATTTCTGAGGAAGAAATTTGATAATGTTTCATACTAATGAGAGGGAAGAGACGCCACCGCAGAAGCATTATTCATTATTACACACTTCCTGGTGACAATATACAGATCATATTGCTGAGAAGAAGTCTCCACAGTTAATGAAAAAAATATGGTACTGGAAAGAAAGCAATGCATCATTGGCGACATTTTTTTTCTATCAAAAGTACATTTGTGGGGTATCCTGCAATACCCATGGTATAAAATGTAGAGCTATGTTACATCCTTCCTGGTAGTTAGATGAATTGACTGTGGGGTTTGGGGGTTGCTGTTGTTGTTGTTATTATTATTATTATTATTATTATTATTAAAACAATTTTTGTTTTTTGAGTTAAGATGTCACATAGACCAGGCTATTCTCAGTATCACTGAGTAGCCAGCCTTGGACTTCTGCTACTTCGGCCAAGTGCTATAAGTACAGGTGTGCACCACCACTCCTGGGTAGTGTGGTACTGGGGAGAAACCCAAAGCTTCTTGAACAAGAGGAATGCACTATACCAACTGAGCTACAAGTCCATCCCAAATCTGTTCTTTTCATAGAGTAAATCTAAAATATTGATTATAATTGATGTGCCTTAACCCAAAGTTAAAACAATCTAAAATCATATAACCTAATGGTATAGATTTTCAATCAATTTTCTAAATTTTAGAAAGTATAAAATTAATATTTATGACGATCTCCTGTTACATTCAACTTGGACTTCATAGTACAGAAGAAAATGCCTTTTCAGAAATTGGTTACAATCTTTTGGGAAGTGAGGGAGCCTCACTTGATGTGTTAGGATTTGTTCCTAAATAGCTCTCATAGCTATGAAGCAAGGAAGACTGCTACTAAATTTTTACACCAAAATATTGGTTAAATCCCCTGCTTTGTCTATTCTTTTCTGGAAAAAAAATGTGATTGATTTGGTGTTGCACAAAATAGCAAACATTTTTAATATCATCAGGTCAATTTTCTTTAGCAAAAAATCAAAGAAACCAATTTCAGGCTGACTTAAATAAGTGTAGACTTCTTCGGCATTAACAAGAAACGAAGACAGGCAGAACAATGGACTTGAACATGCCCAGACGAACACGACAGTGGCTGAAGCTCTCTGATGGAGTCCAGAAAATGTAAAGAGTCAGAATCAGGCCAAGTCTGCCCCTGTGATGGGACCGGAAGCCAATCACTTTCCCCCTGCACAAGATTCAAGTGCTCTTGCTTGAAGTAGCAGACAAAGGCCCTGTTGAGAATACACCAATTTATAATCCAGCCATCAAATCGAAATGTTGTGGAAAACAGAAAATAGAGAAATGTGACAAATGTCCAGCATGAACAGGCTGAGAGCTTTATTCCCACAACTACACAGACAAGAGCCAACCTATCCGTGTTTAATTAAAGCAAGAAGCCAGAGCCTCTGAAGAGCCGCAAACAGTGATGCGTGCAGTAGTCTCCATGAACTCTTTCCACTGCAGCTGCTGTAGCCTGCATACTTTATATGGGATGAAGCACTTTATCAACGTCAATTCTGACACAGAACAGGGTTTGATGAAAATTCAAACCAAAGCCAGGGGTCTACTGACTTCTTTTTCTCTAAGCAATAGTTACTAGCTCTTCCACTCTGTGGACGCTTCTAACTATGGCGGATAGCTTCACATCGAGGGAGTCCTGGGTGATGTCACTAGAGGCCTGTAACATCATGAGATGCAGATTTGATCAGAATGTCTAGAATCGTTAACATCTATTTGCCAAATAGCCACAGGCTGAGGTTTCTTTAAAAAATAAAGCAGGGAAGGTTGTTTGTGCAAAAGCTCAAACTACCCACCCTAAGCAATGTATTATTCTAGGAGAAACCAAAGCCATCTCACCTTCATACTTAGATAAAACAATTCTGAGCTTGGAACTTTCTCTATTTTATTGTGAAGCTTTTGCTTATTTAAAATTTAATTGTTAATTGGAAAGGAATTTTCTACCACCTGACGCTAAGTCACCCTTACATTTGACACATAGTTTAGAGATGGAGAAATATCTTTTCAGCAGCAGCCTCCATGATAGATGTGACTCTGAAGTTTGTCACCTTAGCCCACACTCAAACCTGAAGACACAGTGGAGAGTATCTGTATAGATCCTGAATACAAGTGTGTGGAATAACAGGATCAAGTCTAAGAACTTAAGCAATCCCAGTGTTCATTTGAAAAATATGAACTAGAAAATATTGATAAATAGACTAACTCTGGAATAACAGATGCTATGTGAAATATAAATTATTATAATTAGTGTTGTGTTGTAGTGAGGGCAGGGCAAGAACCCAAGTTAAAACCCAGAAGTTGCTCTATTCCTGTTTTTCCTGCCAAGTTAAAGTCTTTCATACTTGAGTTAGTGTGCTAATCTCCACCATTCGCCATACTTCTCTGTAACATGGGAATGACAATACCCTCACACAGCCTGTGCAAAGCAAAGACATTCGCACTGGGCACATAGAAACACAATCTAAAAATATCGCTGACTTTTCAGCATAATTTTTCAAATCTTCACTCTACTTAGCCTGGAGAAATCAGATTAAAAATATGTTTTAATCTTCTAGAAATGACTCACCTTTTTATCTCACTCCCTACATTTAAAATTAAGGTAGATAGGCATCACCCAAAAGGATAATGTCACATAGATGTGATTCATCATTCATAAACTGTTTCAAGTGTCAAAACTCATCTCTCTTTGGCATCAATTCCAACATCAGCCAGGAATGGAAACGTCAAAACCACCACTGCACCTTTGATTACCGTGTGCACTCACTTTTAATAGTGCCTTGCTTTCAAACTCTTATCAAATTTTTATGAATGATCATCAGTAGCATTTAGATTTCTGTGAATGGAGAAGTAGCATGTCCCCCACTATATGACTGAAGGAGAAATAAAAGGGCTTATGACTTTCATTAGTACACTGATGTGGAAACGTAAGGATTCTTTGGAAAGTCAGTTATGTTGGATGGTGTTTTGCTGGGGCAAACACATGAAGGAACTGTTCATTAAAGTGGACACAGGTGCAAGACTAAGCCATACTTGTGAAGAAACATTTCACTAAAGCAGACACAGGAGAGAGGATGTTCTGCGAAAGCAAGCATGTGAAAGGACACGTAGGGAACCAAAGAAGAGCCTGGGACAGGATCTTTCCAGTTTCCATCTGCACCCAGAGCTGATCCTGTGCCACAGCGCTCCATACCCAAATACTGTGGGGAGAGACCTGGTCTCCCAGGAGTATGGACACAGGAGTGTGAACACAGGTAAGACCATCACTTCCACTCAGAGGGACCTTCCCAGAGCCATGAGGACATATGAACCAAGGAACAGCCAGGGACAAGATCCTCCCAGTTTCCATCTACACACCAGAGATGACCCTGTGCCACAGCTCTCCATACTCAAATTCCTCCTGGAGAGAACTGGTCTCCCAGGAGTACTGAAACACATGCATGCAGGAGGGACAAGACACAGTCAGAGGCAGCAAGATCAGCTAACACCAGAAATAACCAGATGGCGGGAGGCAAAGGCAAGAACATAAGCAACAGAAACCAAAGCTACTTGGCATCATCAGAACCCAGTTCCACCACAGCAAGCCCTGGATACCCCAGAACACCAGAAAAGCAAGACTTTGGTTTAAAATCACATCTCATGATGATGATAGAGGACTTTAAGAAGGACATAAATAACTCCCTTGAAGAAATACAGGAGAACACAGGTAAACAAGTAGAAGCCCTTAAAGAGGAAACACAAAAATCCCATAAAAATTATAGGAAAACACAAAGAGGTGAAGGAATTGAACAAAACCATTCAGAATCTAAAATGAAAATAGAAACAATAAAGAAATCACAAAGGGAGACAACCCTGGAGATAGAAAACCTAGTAAAGAGACCAGGAGTCATAGATGCAAGCATCAACCAAGTAGAAATAAAAAGAACTATTCAAATAATCAACCAAACCAGGAGTTGGTTCTTTGAGAAAATCAACAAGATAGATAAACCCTTAGCCAGACCAACCAGAGGACACAGAGACAGTACCCAAATTAACAAAATCAGAAATGAAAAGGGAGATATAATGACAGAAATGAGGAAATTCAAAAAAAAATATCAGATCCTACTACAAAAGCCTATATTCAACAAAAGTGGAAAATCTGGATGAAAAGGACAATTTTCTAGACAGATACAAAATACCTAAGTTAAATCAACATCAGATAAACTATCTAAACAATCCCATAACCCTAAAGAAATAGAAGCAGTCATTAAAATTCTCCCAACCAAAAAACGCCCAGGACCAGAAGGGTTTAGTGCAGAATTCTAACAGACCTTCAAAGAAGACCTAATACCAATACTCTTCAAACTATTCCACAAAATAGAAACAGAAGGAGCACTGCCCAATTCATTCTATGAAGCCACAGTTATGCTGTGTACTCTCCCTTGGAGACGGAATGGTTTCTGTCTAATCAGGAACTTGTCACAATTTCCTTTCATAGAGTACTTCATAAGAGATTTTTTTCTACTTCTATCATGTATTATGTTCCAAAAAGATTTTAAAAACTGGTTGAGTGCATATTACTTTTAGCTTCAGAAAATATCACATATATTTAAGAGATATTTAACTATTATAAATTATTTTGATGACTTTAAAAAAGTCAGTACTGAGTTGTATATTTTAAAATAAATGTTATTAGTTTAATAAAAAAGGAAAGGACATGTGATGAAGAAATCTTTGCTAACCCGAATCTATTTGTCTCCCTTACATTGTATAATTGAGCAGCATTTATCAGGACTGCATAGAGAGAAATGCACCAAAAAACTGGTGGTGTGCTGAAGTTTCTTACTGCTTCCACAGACTTGGGCTGATTGGCAGAGTGATGTCAGCTGAGATAGACACAGATGCTGAGGCAAGACACTTGGAGGATACATGATGTTTGGAGGGTATAAGTAAAACTCAACAGTGATGGGAGCTGAGCTAGGCTTGCTTATAGAGGTATCTGTGCAAGCTTGGGGTCTCACATCTTTGCTGATCTTTGCTTCCCTAAGAGATACACAGCTGAGAAGTTCTTCTGGTGTTTCTCCCGGTTCTTCCTGCTGACTGGAGCCCAGGCTGAGGCCTGGCTGTCTCTGCTAAGTAGAGCCATCTCTGCTGATTCATGTTTGCTATCCCGACTCTACTGAACTGCACAGCTGGTGTGTCTGTGAAGTGTTTTCTAGTGGATCGATGAAGCTGCTGCTGTTGACCTGTAAACTGATCTGTAGCTTTCCAGATAACACATTGGAAGTTGCTCCAAAGAACCTTCCTAAGCAGGTCCACATTCCCCAAATCCTTTCTTTCCCACTACCTCCAGTGGATGGTGGACTAAAAGGGAAGTTAAAACATGTAAGAACCATCATTAAAAATAGGTTTTGAAAAACTTAAAGTTACAGTACACAATGAAAGTCTTTCCAGAGTGTGGAAATATTACCTCTGCTGAATGGAGTAAACTGTTCTTAGATTCCAAGTATTCTCTTAGATTCTTGACCTTTCATTAGTGAAGATGCTAGCTGGAAAGATTGTTTTAAATATAAGACATTCTCCAATGCCAACTGAACAAGATACGGGGATGGACATCCATTCAACAACTAAAGAACACTGCTGACCACACAGCTGCCCTCAGACCAGTATATGTACTTGGGTTCATTAATAATTATATTAGAATCCTGAAATAAATCTCTATGAACTAGTTTACAAAAATCAGACCAAAACTCAGTTCTCCCAAGCATATTAGATGTACACGCTGCCATCAAATTCCCACCGATTTTTCTTATAGGTACCAGATATTTGTTTAAAGCACCTTATTTGAAGCAGCACCACCAAATTATCATCCAGAATACGCTCTGGTCGCTCTTATCTGGATTTTGTAATAAAAGCTGTGTGACATTTTTTAGTATGTGAGCACCCAGATGGCAACTTTCTGTCCAGCCTCCTTGAAGCGCCATGTGACTAGTGATGGTCCTGGTGATGGTGGTGGGAGTGGGGGTAGGAGTAGGAATAGCCAGGTCATCTCCTTAGAGTCAGCACTGGCTGTTCTATGCCTTCTCCCTTCTCATCAGCTTGTAGATGCACAGACTAAGAGCGCCTGTTTTTTAGTCCTAGACTCACCACCAAATATGTGTAACAAAAAGAAACCAACCGGGGCTGGAGAGATGGCTCAGCAGTTAAGAGCACTGACTGCTCTTCCAGAGGTCCTGAGTTCAATTCCCAGCAACCACATGGTGGCACACAATCATCTGTAATGGGATCTGACGCCCTCTTCTGGTGTATCTAAAGACAGTTGCAGTGTATTCACATACATAACATAAATAAATAAATCTTAAAAAAATAAAAAAGAAAAAAAGAAACCAACCACAAGACCTCAACATACATGAAGAACTGCAAGCAACTAAGGAATGTTGAGAGTGGGAGAAAGTCTTCTCCAGGAAATAGCACACTAGTTGCTGTGCAATCCAATCCCAAATGATCAAAATAGTCAGCCCCTAAAACATATTTAGGTATAATATTATATTATATATTATATATATATATTGTATACTGTATGTTGTATATGATGTATTATATTATTACATATTACTTCATATATCATATATTATGTTATATGTTGTATGCTATATGTAATATATATATATATATGTAATGACAATTAATAATAAAGGAGGCCACGAATTTGAAAGAGATCAAGGAAGAATACATGGGAGAAATGATGCTATTATAATCTCAAGAACAAAAGAAACAATTGGCTGCTCTTTCAATGGGGTGTGATGTTTAAAATCCCTTAGCTCTGCAGTGTAACCTGTATTCTAACTAAAACCCACACCATCAGCTGCAGATGATAGGATAAATAGATGTCAAAGTTATAAGCCAGCATTTACTAGGACAGTTAACCCAGAGCCATACTAGCAACACTTGGCAGTCAGTCAAAAGTTGAAAGTCTTGAGACTGGATCCAGTATCTGTCAATTTCAACACCCCAGCAGGAAGGCCTAGGGTCCTGTGCTATAAAAGCCTTCTGGGTGGTCAGTACTTCTCAGAACCACAGACTCACCCTAGCTCAGGGAACTCAGAGCCTGCAGGCTTTATTGGAGTATTAGAAGACATCAGCCAAGAGCAAGTCTGTTAAGGGAGGGTACAGCGAAGCTCTGATACAAAGATGGCTGAAGGAAGGGGGAATGGTCTAATTTCTGGGATCCCCAATTCTAAGCTATCCTGGTGTGTTCTCTAATGATTTTTAAATACTGAAATCTTTTTTTTTATTATTTATTTTATTTTATTTTTTTTAATTTACATTCCAAATCATTTCCCCTTTCCCGTTTCCTCCCTCCCCGAAAGTCCCATAAGCCCCCTTCCCTCCCTCTTTTCTCCATTCAACCCCCTCTCGTTTCTCTGTCCTGGCGTTCCCCTACATCCAGTCTTTCCAGGACCAGGGGTCTCTCCTTCCATCTTCTTAGAAATCTATTGATATGCGGATTGTGTCTAGGGTATTCCGAGATTCTGGGTTAATATCCCCTTATCAGTGACTGCATACCATGTGTGTTCTTTTGTGATTGGGTTACCTCACTAAGGGTGATATTTTCAAGATCTGACCATTTGCCTAGGAATTTCGTGAATTCATTGTTTTTAATTGCAGAGTAGTATTCCATTGTGTAGATATACCACATCTTCTGAATCCATTCCTCCGTTGAGGGACATCTGGGTTCTTTCCAGCTTCTGGCTATTATAAATAAGGCTGCTATGAACATAGTGGAGCATGTGTCCTTATTGCATGCAGGTAAAGCCTCTGGGTATATGCCCAGGAGTGGTATAGCCGGATCCTCCGGGAGTGTCATGCCCAGTTTTCTGAGGAACCACCAGACTGCTTTCCAGAGTGGTTGTACCAGCTTGCAATTCCAACAGCAGTGGAGGAGTGTTCCTCTTTCTCCACATCCTCGCCAACAACTGCTGTCTCCTGTGTTTTTGATCTTAGCCATCCTGACTGGTGTGAGATGGAATCTCAGGGTTGTTTTGATTTGCATTTCCCTAATGACTAAGGATGATGAACATCTCTTTAGGTGTTTCTCAGCCATTAGATATTCTTCAGGTGAGAACTCTTTGTTTAGCTCTGTACCCCATTTTTTAATAGGGTTACTTGCCTCTCTGGAGTTTAACTTCTTGAGTTCTTTGTATATCTTGGATATTAGCCCTCTGTCGGATGTAAGGTTGGTAAAGATCATTTCCCAGTTAGTTGGTTGCCGCTTTGTCTTTTTGACAGTGTCTTTTGCCTTGCAAAAACTTTGTAATTTAATGAGGTCCCATTTGTCTATTCTTGATCTTAGAGCATAAGCTATTGGAGTTCTGTTCAGGAAATTCTCCCCTGTGCCCATATGTTCAAGGTTCTTCCCTAGTTTCCCTTCTATTAGTTTCAGTGTGTCTGGTTTTATGTGGAGATCTTTGATCCACTTAGAATTGAGCTTAGTGCAAGGAGATAAGAATGGGTCAATTTGCATTCTTCTGCATGTTGACCTCCAGCTGAGCCAGCACCATTTCTTGAAAAGGCTATCTTTTTTTTCCACTGGATGGTTTTAGCTCCTTTGTCAAAGATCAAGTGACCATAGGAGTGTGGATTCATTTCTAGGAACACACGTCATTTAATGATTCTCTGGATTTCTTTGGTGTCTGTTGTTATGTCCCCTCTTTTTGTTTCTGAATTTTATCAATCTGGGTATTTTCTCTGTGTCAGTCAGTTAGCTCGAGTAAGGTTTTTTTTTTTTTATATCTTGTATTTTCTTAAACCAATTCTGTTTCACTGATTCTTTCTTTTACTCCCTTTGTTTCTATTTTATTGATTTCAGCCCTCAGTTTGATTATTTCTTGAAGTCCGCTCTTCTTGGCTGTGCTTACTTATTTTCTTGTTTTTATTCTAGAGCTTTCAACTGTGCTGTTGAATTGCTAGAATTAGATCTCCACAATTTATTTATTTAGGCAGTTAGTGCTATAAACCTTTCTTCATAGCACCACTTTCATTGTGTCCCATAAGTTTGTGCATGCTATGTATTCATTTTCAATGAATTCTAGAAAGTATTTTATTTTTCTGACTTGACCTATTTTTCATCTAGTTCGGTTTCCGTGAGTTTGTAAGCTTTCTGTAGTTTCTGGTGTTGATATCTAGCTTTGATTCCTTGGGGTCTGATAGGATACAAGAAATTATTTCAATTTTCTTGTATCTGTTAAGATTTTCTTTGTGTCAGTATGTGGTAGGTTTTGGAGAAAGTTATATGAGGTACAGAGAAAGTATATTCTTTTGGTTTTTGTGTGGGATAGTCTATAAATATCTATTAGGTCCAGTTTGGGCTACTGTGGGTATCCCCGCTCTCAGGCATCATATGTTGATACAGTCCATGAGGGCAGTGGGAGCAGAGATGTTGAGAAGGGGTTCGTTCATAAGCCTGTGAGTGCTTATGGTGAATAAACTACACTGGATCCACAGTCTGTAGGCAGATCAACTTAGGGTGATTAAAGGCTTGTAAATTTTCAGTGGACTAAGGGCAGGGACATCCAGGATGGGCAAAGGTCATCATCTGGGGCTTAGAGTATATGTAATGCCTCTTTAGCATGGGGAAGCATTTCAGGAATCTCAGGTGCTGGCTGAACAGGTTTTGTCAGAAGGAAGGAAATTGGTCTTATATACTAATTGAGGTTACATGACATTCCACAGGTAGAGGTGAATGTTGGGTCTTAGAATTCTCCAAAAGGTTAGAGAAGGAGAAAACCTGCAAAAGAATGGAGTCTTCCATATTATGCCAAGTCTAGAGGCTATGCCACCATGGTGGACTTCAACCTTAATTAACAGAGTTTTTCCACAGTCTATAACTTCTATTAGCGCTAGTATTTCTCCATTTAGTTTTTGCCTAGATGACCTGTCCATTGGTGAGAGTAGAGTATTGAAGTCTCCCATCATCAGCATGTATGCATGTGTGAATGTGTGCCTGTGGATGTCTGAGAACAACTGTGGGACCCTGTCTTCTCTTTCTACCATTTTGATTCCAGAGACTGAATTCAAGCACTTTTGACTGTGAGCTACCTTGCTGACTCCTGAACATTTTAAACACTACTTTACTAAGAAGTATTTAATAGAGCATATAATTCACCTATTCAAAACATGCCTTTAATGTAATTTAATGTCTTGTGGAATCATCATCATAATCAGTCAGAATATTCTTGTCACCCCAATAATGCCCTTAATGTCCATTTTCTGCCCTTTTCTACCTTCAGCATACATGGTCTAATTTCTGGGATCCCCAATTCTAAGCTATCCTGGTGTGTCCTCTAATGATTTTTAAATACTGAAATCTGTAAAGCCTTGGAAATGAGTCTATCTGAAGTAGCAAGGAGTAGCCTGACCCAAAAAACACTTCCCAGTCACCTCACCATTTAAAATAGTAGCTGTGAATGACAACTTGGATGTCTAGCATTCGGTAAACATTTGAGGAAGTGAAAGAGGAGGGGAAAATAAAGAAAAGAATGAAAATAAAGAAGACAGGGAGGATGGAGGAGGACAGGGAGGATGGATGAGGACAGGGAGGAGGGAGGAGGACAGGGAGGATGGATGAGGACAGGGAGGAGGGAGGAGGACAGGGAGGATGGAGGAGGACAGGGAGGATGGAGGAGGACAGGGAGGAGGGAGGAGGACAGGGAGGATGGATGAGGACAGGGAGGAGGGAGGAGGACAGGGAGGATGGAGGAGGACAGGGAGGATGGATGAGGACAGGGAGGATGGAGGAGGACAGGGAGGATGGAGGAGGACAGGGAGGATGGATGAGGACAGGGAGGATGGAGGAGGACAGGGAGGATGGAGGAGGACAGGGAGGATGGAGGAGGACAGGGAGGATGGATGAGGACAGGGAGGATGGAGGAGGACAGGGAGGAGGGAGGAGGACAGGGAGGATGGATGAGGACAGGGAGGATGGATGAGGACAGGGAGGATGGAGGAGGACAGGGAGGATGGAGGAGGACAGGGAGGATGGATGAGGACAGGGAGGATGGATGAGGACAGGGAGGATGGAGGAGGACAGGGAAGAGGGAGGAGGACAGGGAGGATGGATGAGGACAGGGAGGATGGAGGAGGACAGGGAGGAGGGAGGAGGACAGGGAGGAGGGAGGAGGACAGGGAGGAGGGATGAAGATGGGGACAAAAGATGAGGATGGGGGGGTGTTGAGAACTTTTGGTGCTGCTTTTAGGAATTTGGCTTTTGTCACTGGGCTCTGACAAGGAAGTAGGCTCAGACAATAGTATTAGAAACAATGGCCATGGGGCTGTGATTTACTACTTTGCTGAATTACTTCCTTGTGCGATCTCTTTGCTTACTTAATTACTATCTTGTGTACTACTTCACTTGATTGCTTTGTCTTTGGTCTAAGAACTGACCATGGTTTTTGGATATATCTAGAATAATATATAAGCAGGCCGAGGAGAAATAAAGCTGCCTCAGCCTCAATATGGTCTGGAGTCATGTTATAATTTTGTCTAATTGTTATTTTTTTAATCCTCACTCCCTCCCTTGAGACCCTGTTGACTAACTGAGCTGACTTGGTCAGGGAGGAGGGAGGAGGATAGGAAGGAGGGATGAGGACAGGAAGGAGGAATGAGGACAGGTTGAAGAAATGAGACAGGAAGGGGAGATGAAGACAGGGATAAAAATAGCTAACAAAAGCAACCTAAAGAAGGTTTTAATCTGGTTTACAAGTTCTGAGGATTGTCATTTGAAAGTCTGAAAATCTAGCCTTAAGTTCTGCAGTACTGCATTAGTAACTAATTGATCAACATTTCCTTATGTAGAGTCCCAGAGAAGAAAAAATAGCCTAAATTATGGAATAGGACAGATGGGTAGAAACCAGGGGTCAATGCTAAGTGTCGTTCCCACTCTTTCTCTGCCTTATTTTTCGAGACTGGGTCTGTCATTGACCCTATGGCTATATTGGTTGGGCAGAAAACTCCAGGGATCTCCTTCCTTCACCTTCCTAGTACTTAGGGGTTACAGGAGTAACTCCCTCTCACCTGGCTATTTATGTAGGTGCAGAGATCTGAACTCAAGTTCTCATAATTATACAGAGAGTATCTTACTGACACAGCCATCTTCCTAGAACCCAAAGGCTAAGGATTTTGAGTCCACAACCCTGAATTCCTAATTTGCAGAATTCCAGAAACTCTCCCTGAAGAAGGAATTTCCTCTGAAGAAAACAATTTAATGCTGAATTAGAGCTTTTTTTTTATTCTGAATTAGAGCTTTTTTATGACCGACTAGGGAAAGCTGCTGCCTCCAGAGGTCTACCTTTGTCGAGGTCAACCAGAACTTCTGACCCTCAAAAGAACTGACAAATCAAAAACCAGACCCAAAAGAGAGTTTGAACACTAACAAGGAGAGAAGAGGTTCTGAGATGGGAAGCGTATATGGAAGTAGATTCAGAGGATTACATATAGAAGAATGAAGCCCAAAGCTTAATCCTGCTAAATCAATATAGGATTCAAAATTGATGAACTCCATCACGAGCATGGCAACCAAGTTACAGTCCTCTTAAGTTAGCCAGTTTAAGTGGGATCTAAAGGGACCCACAGCAGAGGTCAACAAGCTCTGATATATGAACCAAAGTCCACTACATCCTCTGATTTTGTAAATAAAATTGTAGAGTAACACGCCTAGGTTTGCTTATTTCAATGTTATCTGAAATTTGTTTTTGAGTAAAAGATAGAGCCAATCAGTTAAGACAGAGACGAGAATCTACAATATTTACTGTCCAATCCTTTACTGAAAACACTTGCTCACCCACAGTCTGCATCACTAAGATCAAAATGCTGAAACAGTAGAGAGAAAGGTGCACCAGTGGTAAATTGAAGGTTGGAATGGACCCTAGTCACATGTCATGAAAATGTTTCCCCCACCAAGACACTGATGCAAAGGCCACCAATATGTCCTAAAGCCCATGCTGGTTCTCTTCTGTAAGCCGGAGATAACGATGGATGATGCTGCATGAAAATTTGGTTTTCTGATCTCAGTGGCAATAATAGAATCCCGGAGGAAGACAGACCAGATGTTGGCACTTAACCATCAGTGATAAGGTGTGTCCAATTAAGCAACAAGCCTCTGGGAACAAGCAGCCAGACTATTTTGGCCCAAAGGGATTTGTGCAGATAGTGAATCGATCACAGGTTCCCTACAAATGAAGCAGATGGGCTGCAAATGAAGGGTTTTCTTGCATACGTTAACAGAAAGAGTCTGAATACTCTTACTCGCAGAAATAGTCTAGATCTGGGTATCAAAACTTAACTCACAGTTAGTGCAGATCTAAAGCCCATTCATTATACGGCAGCCAGTTCACCATCCAAGAGGCCCTTCCTTAGCTTTGGGAAAGGCCAGGGCCCTTGAAAGAGAGCCATACATATTCCAGTCTTGTGATCACTTTCCAAATCTGTGTACCACAGAAAGGAAAGGAAAGATCTCAGACCTTCAGAAGTTTCTAAGAGTCTAGTTCTGAACATCAATGAACAGCATTTCCCTACAAGAGTGATTTATGAAATCCTTGTCAAGTCTCCAACAACTGCAGCAATGGGTCCCCTGGAGAGAGTGGGATTAGGGTATTCATTCCACAATAAACTCTCTGTGGTACAGATGTGTTCTGGACTCTTCCTTTAACTCAACCCTACAGCTCTGCTCATCACAAGCTTCTCTTTGTCCAGTTCCAGTTGCCCACTTCTTGCTTCAGGCCTCAGCATGCCTGCTTCCGATTAGCAAGCTTTGCTTCAGAGTCCACTATCAATTAGATGTCATTCAGGTTCGTGTGTGTGTGTCTGACAACTGCCCGGTGTCCAGCCTCAGCTTTATGTCTGCTCTTGTGTATCTCAGTATTCAGAAAGTCACTCCAGAAACACATCTATCATCTGCGAGAAGCTCTAGGAAGAAAGACCCAAGTGGTATACATATCCCAGGGTTTGGTTTTTACCCCTTTTGTTAACAAGGCTGTAGCTAAAGTAACCCCAAGGTCACCCCAGTATCAAGAGAGAGTGGGGCTGTGTGGCGGGTCAGTCCCTGAATAAAAAATCCTGAACAGTCACATATCGAAGGAAATTAGGCTGCTGGGCAGTGGCGCCACACACCTTTAATCCCAGCACTCGGGAGGCAGAGGCAGTTGAATCTCTGCACTTGAAGCCAGCCTGATCTACAGAGTGAGTTTCAGGACACTCAGAGCTACACAGAGAAATAAATCCTGTCTCACTGGCTCCCCCAAATTAACAACCACAAAAAGTAAGTTAGGTACAAGGCTGAAGATTTGAAGCAATTGTTATAAACCTGTACATCCATCAACTAAATTTGAACTCGCCCACTCTTCCTGATAGAACTCTGTTAATTCATTTAGAGGTCATGGGCAGAGCGGTCGCTTGAGTTTACCCACTAATAACTCAAAGCCGGAAAATAATCCAAGCACACCAGCCCGGGGCACTCACACTAGTAGTCATCATTTTTGCCTTGGCTACACACACAGCCAACGAACAAAGAAGAGCCAGAAAAGGCATTTCTGGGAGCAATTAAGAAGCTCTTCCATTAGTCAGGTTTAGTTCCGTCATAGAGAGTGGGAAATACAGCACAAAACGGTGTGTGACCCTTACTTAAAGGCAGGCAGGCCCTCGGGTAAATGTAACATAGGATATGAAAGAGAAATACGAAGATTCAGAGATGAGAATTGGAAACATTAAATATGAACAACATGCAGAATCCCGGAATTTAAATGTATCAGCCTCTAGCTACATCTCGACTCTTGCTCATTTAAAGGTACAGGCTCATTTAGATAGTGGGGTAACAAAACCATTTAAAGGATAGCATTATGGTTTGAACTTGAACTGTCCATGAGGGACTCATGTGTTAAAGCCTGTGGCCCCAGCTAATGATACAATTCTGAACACTAGGTGGGAGCTTGCTAGAGGAAGTTGGTCACTGAGAGAGGCCCTTGGGTAGTAGTTTGTCCCTGCCAGTTCCTGTCTCTATCCCCCATAAAGTGATGGCCTCATTTCCTGTGCCCCTGACACTGGATGTTCTGCCCAAGCACATGGGCTCCAGCACGAACCTCTGAGCCTGTGAGCCAGAGTAAGTCCTTCCTCTTTTGAGCTATACCTCTAAGCGTTTCTGGCAACAATACATGCCAGACAGTCATGGAGGCCTTTTCTGTCACTGTGACATAGCAGGTTGGCCCTTTTTGTGGTCATTCCTACCCTGTTTCCTTCTTGACTCCCCAGCCACATCATGGTTACCTCTTCTCCCCTTCGTAACCTTGCTTCTCCTCAGCTCGTAGCCTTAAAGCTATACCTAAAGGGAACTCCTGGATATGTTCTGGTATTTATTTATGTATTTCAGGAGGGGTTCTAGCAGGTTGTCACCCACCTCAATATTCTCTCTCTCTCTCTCCCTCTCTCTCTCTCTCTCTCTCTCTCTTTCTCTCTCTCTCCCTCCCTCCCTCCCTCCCTCTCTCATCTTCTCATTGGATTGGAGAGTCAGTCTCCTCAAATTGCTTATTTACTACACACTAAGAGTCTCAGAAGCCAAGCTAAACCTAGAGAAATACAACTTATAATGCAGGTTGCCGCCTTCATCCACAAAACGTTCTCATTTAAATTTTTTTCACATTTTTTATTAAGGTAAACTGGTATGGATATATTCAAGGCAAAGTAAAAATATGGGAGAAAAAGAACATCTTTCCCCCACCCTTTTAGGTCAAGAGGAGCAAGCAAGTAGAAATCAGACAAGAGCCAGGGAAGGATAATCTCATTACTACTCATTGCAAAATTACAAGTTGCAGTATTGCAGGGAATGCTTAAACAAAAGTCTCTAAATTCTCTTTCATCATCTGAAAAACCTACTCCTGAAAACAGGAACAGGCTACAATTTTCCTTGAGTCCTTGTTAATGTTTGGATTTTAATGGAATACCAGGCACAAGCCACAATGAGATGTCAGCTCCAACAATGTAATAAGATTTAAAATTCTGTACCTCGCCTATATGATGGATAAGCCTTCACGGGAAGTCTCCTCTGTTACAGCGTTCTACATCCTGGGTAATGGTGCATATTTTGCATTCTATAGTCAATGAAACCCATAAGCAGAACATCCGCAGACAGGAAAATAGTAAAAATATTGCCAGCCATTAAACTTTTCTGGATACAAACAACCTCCTTTATTAACAAAATAAATCCAGTATATTCAAAGCTAGGACTAAAGAAGCTGTTCCCTGTTAGGACAGCATCTGGATGCCATGCCAACCTCTGTTCCCCCTCCCTAATTCTGTTACTACCATCCACCCTTGTGCAAAAGATTGTTCCTCATTCACTACTCTGGTCCAAACCCAGTCAGCTAGACCACAGCTGAACTCTCACAGAACCAGGCAAATGAAATTTGTGAATTGAACATCATATATACTCCGAAATATACTCCGAAATATAAATAAAAATATAAATATAAATATAAGAAATATAAGTAAAATATACCCCAAAAGTAACATTAAACTACTTATCTGATTAATGGCTGCCGTGTCTTGAAACTAGCGCCATGTATTTTGAAATCTTCATCATTCTCTCAGGCACTGAATTCGGAACTTTCATTTCTTTGGGTGGGAGGGGGAACCTATAATACCTAGAAAACAGGGATTGTCCGAATCTGAGTAAATAAAACACATCTGTTACATTTATGGCGAGGAAGAGCCCTGAAGCAATTCTCTCCTCAAGATACACACACACCATACCCCTGCCCCAGAGTTCCCAGACGCTTCCCCTCAAACAATGAGAAACTAGAAGAGATTTTTGTTTTGCTTCGGTTGTTTGTTTGTTTAATTTATGAAATCAAGACATACTTGAGAAAAAAAACACTTGGCCCAGTTGCTCCATCTCCCATAGGAAAGGGGGAAGAAAGCAGAAGAGAATTCAGGGCAAGCTCTGAACAGATCACGGTTCCTCCCTCGCCACTGGACCCATTTTCTGAAGTTGGGTGTTGGGTGGGGTGGTCAAAGTGTGAGTTCTGGGCCCTCTCAGCAGGAAGTCTCCTTGTCGTACAGGCTCCTTGGAGACACCAGCAGAACTGTAGATATGGATGGAGCAGTGAGACAGCACTCATTGTCCTGGGGTCCACACAGAGAAGAGTCCACACTCTGTAATACCAGAAAAGGTGTGAAGTTCCTCTTAGGTGCCAAGGATCCATGGTAGAGCAATACAAGCTAGCACCACTGCTGGAAGATGGCAGTGGGAGGGTCCCATTATAAAGAATGAAGTAACTCTAGAATAGACAGCCATGGTGAAGTATCCAGAGGAAAACCGATGCTTTGCAGCATCAGCAACGTTCAGAGAACAAACAAGGAGGCTCAGTGAGTGTGCAAGGAGCCCTGACACAGAAGAAGAGCTCTACCCACCCTAGCCAAGGTCTTGGATGCCTTGCCTGCCACCTGGCCACCCTGAGGGCAGCCAAGCTTCCTGTCTTAGGAAGCACAGAAAGAAACCATTCAGAGATGGCATGAACTTTGAGTCAGGATCTATTTTACTCCCAGAAAAGCTGTAATACTATAAAAGATGGGAGGTTCCTCTTAGGTGTCAAGGGGGAAGGTCTTTACTGTTGTCAATCATTAACAGCAAGGAAAGCTGGGAAGACACTGAGCTCAGAGTAAGACACAAAACCCCACTGTTCGTAAAGCCTTACTTTTAACTGTTAAATTTAGACCCTGACTTCAAAGAACGTGACTTTTTAGATGTCTTGTTTGTGTTCTCCGGAAAATATGGTGAGTGGTTTTTTTTCCCCCTACTCAGAAGGTAGTGGATTAATTTCCCTCTAATGATAGTGGTAATGTACTACCCAGCGTGGTCCTTTAAATACTGCTCCATACTTCTGAACACAGGCAGTGGCTAAAAGCCTGCATTTTGGAGTTGGGCAGGGCCGACTCCAACCTTAACTACATAGTATGATCCTGTGTGATCGGACTTAGTCTGCGCACTGTGAGGCTGAGAGACTAAGAGCTGCTCAGTCAAAGAAGCAGGCCTAACCTGATGCTGAAGGCCTGGACGAATCCAGGACAGTGGTAGCAGCAGCAGCAGCAGCAAAATTGGGAGATGCACTCACCAACAAGAACCAAGGTGAGCAGGCAAACAAGATTGCTTTGTCTCTCAGACATGTGGGGAGCAGGGCCACATCCTGGGATGTGCCACCTGCCCTGGGGAATGGTCTTCTACTCATAGGAAATCCTTTCTGGAAATGGATCCACAGACCCACCGGAAAGTACACCTTAGTGGGCTTCCTACCCCATCAAGCTGCTGAGCAAGATTAACCACCACACACATAGAAAGGGTTTAAGAGAATGTGAGCTGCCTGTGTACATTGTGTTTCTCACGAATACGTCTACAATGCTACCAAAGTTTGTCTGAAAATAGCCTCACGTTAGTGATTCCAGTGATACGATGATCTGTGGATGGTGGTCTGTTCTCAGTGTGGTAATTTCTCAAACACAGAGACACACCCCAGGATTGTCATAGCTCCCCGCACTCTGCACCTGGTGGTTTGTGGGTGATCTCACTGTCGTTGTGTCACGGTGCTGTTCTTGGGCTCTGTCACAATGACTGGCCCTTACTTAGCTGCTTTCCTGTGTGCTGCACACTATCTCAAAACTCCATGTCTACTAATTCATTTAGTGCCACCATAATCTTAACAGATGAACATGTATGTCAGTATGGTACATATGAGGAAACTGAGGAAAGAAGAGATAGATTACTCCCTGAGGCCATTAGCCTTAGGGGGGTGAACTAGCAGCCTTATTTATAATAGCCAGAAGCTGGAAAGAACCCAGATGTCCCTCAACGGAGGAATGGATTCAGAAGATGTGGTATATCTACACAATGGAATACTACTCTGCAATTAAAAACAATGAATTCACGAAATTCCTAGGCAAATGGTCAGATCTTGAAAATTTCATCCTTAGTGAGGTAACCCAATCACAAAAGAACACACATGGTATGCAGTCACTGATAAAGGGATATTAACCCAGAATCTCGGAATACCCTAGACACAATCCGCATATCAATAGATTTCTAAAAAGATGGAAGGAGAGACCCCTGGTCCTGGAAAGACTGGATGTAGGGGAACGCCAGGACAGAGTAACGAGAGGGGGTTGAATGGAGAAAAGAGGGAGGGAAGGGGGCTTATGGGACTTTCGAGGAGGGAGGAAACGGGCTTATGGGACTTTCGGGGAGGGAGGAAACGGGAAAGGGGAAGTGATTTGGAATGTAAATTAAAAAAATAAAATAAAATAAATAAGAAAAAAAAGAAAAAGAAAAATAAAAAATAAAAGCATGCTTCTAGCTACTTGGTCCCTCTGCTTGGAAATGTTTCTTCTCTCCACTCTCTGACATCCTAGAATTCCACCTTCTGTAATCTTCCCTGCCATCTTTAGAATGGCGTCTCTGTGGATTTTTTTTTTTTGGTCTCTTCTTGTTTTTAGTCCTTCTATCTTCCTGACAGCTCAGTGCAGTGGACTGTGGGCGGCCAATGAACACCACACTCCCATGAAGAAAGCTGACAATCATCCTCCACTGGATGTTGGTACGTGTCAGGGTCTAGGCGACGCAGGCATGTGCGCCGAGACTCTTCTGGTTATAGCTGAACTCACAGCTGCCTCCAAACAGCTGAACCAGTTAAACAGCTCTAAACGCCTTTCCCTGTAGACTCGACTCAGTCAAACCTCCAGATGCGTCAGCTGGATCCTGGAACCATTCAGCAGAGCTGTGGATGCCGGGATGCCTCCTGGACTAGCCTCAGGCTCCTACCCTTGGAAGGCCTGGTGCAGGTCTGCCGTGCAGCACAGATGGCCCTGCTGACGTCACTTCTGTTTACAAGGCCATAGCTGTGAGCATGTCAACACCTGAGCCAAAGCAGACTTGCCGGGCTGACTCTGAGGAGCCGGAGATGTACAGCTCTGCTTTGAAAACTCAACGTGCTTGGTGCCTTCCCACCTGTTATAATTTCTAAAGGCGCCAAAGACGGAGACCCGAGTGTCCCAGGACGTGCTCCCTTGTGGCTTCAACACATGATAATGCTGAGTCAGAACGGTTGATTGGTGTCCAAGATGTTGTCCTTGAGTCATCTGTGCCATCTGTGTCATGATCATCTGTACTTACATATTAATTAATTAATAATAATCACAATCATGTTAAGTTGAAGAGGAACAAATCCATATAGTCTGAACTAAATACTTTGTATGGAGATGAAAGGTTTTCCTAAATTACAAAAGTAGGTTTTGGCTGGCTGGCTGGCTTCCAAGGCATTAGCTATTGATATAGAATTCTGGAGGTCATGGTGATGTTCTGAGAGGAGTCTGGTTGTGTTAGAAGTTTGGTTCCCACTGGGACAGTGTTGGGGTGGTAAAATCTCCAAGAGGCAGACTTACTGGGAGGCCCTTATGCCATAGGGCTCTGCCCTCCTGGGTGAATGAATCCATCTTGTCTTTTGGAAGTGAGTAAGCTCTTGGAAAGCAGGGTCAATTGCCTTGAGTCTTGGTTTTTATAACCATGCAGGCGTGGCTCCTCCCTGGTATTTGGTTTCCTTGCTCATATATATCTTCCTTCTTGCACAGCTGCTTCCCTTTCTGTTTCTCTGCTGTCAGACCACAGCTAAATGGCAATGTCCTACTGTTTTGGACTTTTCATTCTCAGAGCTATCAGCCAAATAAGCTACTTTTCTTTATGCATTACCCAGCACCAAGGATTCTATAGCAGTAACAAATGATGCAATATCTTGTTATTAACAAATTATCTTTAGATTGATAAAAGAGACCTGGTTATAGTAGCATGCCTGTAGTCCTAGCACTCAGGAAACTGAGACAGGAGAAACCTGAATTCCAGGTTAGCTTGGGCTACATAGACTGAATCTCAACAGAACAAACTCCTCACACTGAAAGAAATAGGGGATAAAGGGTGGGTTAGTTAGTCAGGGTTCTCTAGAGGAACAGAATCAATAAGATGAACATGCAAACAGGTGGGTGCCTCGGCAGTCGAATAGGACCACAGTGGCTGTCCCTCACTGGGGAGGCTGGCAGCCTGGTAGCTGATCAGGCCATAAAGTTTGGGTGCTTCAGTAGTCCCAAAGCCACTAGTCCTTAGTCCACAATGGACGCCTGTAGATGATGGTTCTGGTATCAGTAGAGGAATCAGCAGAGTAAATAGACTAAATCAACTGGGTGTTAATCGGGAGAGTGAGGGGATCAAAGTGGAAGTCATCTTCCCTCTGCCATGCCCTTGTTATCTGGTCTGCTAGCAGGTGAGGGCCACATTTGAGATAGGTTTTCCACATCAGTTAGGGAGACTGAGGCAATCCCTCAGCTGATGTCCCTCCTTGGATAAATCTAATTTGTGAAGAATTGATCTTGAAACTAACCATCATAGGAGAAGTCATCTTGAACCCATCTTCTTGAACTATGCGGTCTTGATTCTATGTGGGGTTCAGTTATCAAGTGAGAAGATCAAGAGAAGTTTGGCAATAGTAAAAGTGGTCTGAGTGTGCGACCATCAAAACCTGATTCAAAGGCAAGTGCATGTGGGTCTAAAGTGTGTGCTCACCCATGACACATTGCACAACTTGATGTGCATGCGTGCCATTGTGCCGTGAGGCCCCAGTGAATGCAGATCAAAGCAGAGACAATTGTGTGTCGTGAATGACAATGTTCTGCTCTTATGGAAACTATGCTTTAATTTCAAAAATATTTTTCGATATTTTCATAATAACATTGCTCTTTAAATTTAGTGTATCTTTAGAGAATATTTTTAGAATATCTGAGTTGCTGACTGTAGTTTCATTTAAAAATTATTAAATAAATATTGGCTTGCTATCAGGAGAGAAATTCCAAATATTTCTAAATCTGTTCTTGTAATTTGGTACTAGGTATTTATGTAAAGTGACAGTCTCAACATTGGATAACAAAATCAAAATATTCCTGCTCCACAATCTGCAGGAATAAATAGTCAGCAAAGATTTAATTCTTCATGCAAAAATAAAGAAGCACATGCATATCATCATACAAATGTGCTTTCAATTTTAATAAATGGCAAAAATTATATGTGTCCCAAAGAATTCTTTTTAATGCCTTTATATTAATAGTAAATATTTGATTTTAAGTTTCTATAATTTATATAGCTATTTACAAATTTTATATAACTATATGCCCAGGCTCAGGTAATAACTTCTCCGGTACGAAGAGTTGAAAGCATTATTAGGAAGCTCTGCTGTGGAAACCCACAAAAAGGAAGGTTTCCTTTACTAACTGCACTTCATATACCCACCAAGGACATAGTTGATTTCCTCATAAGCAAAGATTACACCTGAGTAGATAGCTAAATTTTTATATACAAAATTGTATGAAAAAAACTAATATTCATAAATTTACTTCATGCTCTAATTTTTGAGAAAAGGTAATTACAAATAATAAATCTATGAAATATAAGCACTAAAATATTGATTAATATTTATATATTCTTTTAAGTGGTTTTTAATATTTACTTCAGTATTATATTTATTAACAATAAAAATTAAATATGCAAGTTAAATATTTAGCATATAATTTTGATTTAAATAATCTATAAAATGTTTATTATTATATCCTAAATTCAACTGAAAATCAAAATACTTTGAATAGTTAACCATAATTCTAAAGAAAGCATTTCCTGTTAATATTTACAATTTGTATTGACTAAGTTAAAACACTGTGAAGAAAGAGAGCATATGTCTTGAGTCCTTTTCTTTTTTCCTTATGGCTATGTATCTATAAATGTGTGATCCTCTTGCCTTGAACCCCCCAACATAATTAAGTGCTGGAATTATAGGCTTGCACACTACACTCCCAACCACATGGTGGCTCACAACCATCTGTAATGGGATCTGACACCCTCTTCTGTTATGTCTGAAGACAACTGCAGTGTACTCATATAAATAAAATAAATCATTTTAAAAGCTTCTTAATAACAAATGAAACCATCATTATCATGACCAGGCAGGGTTAAAAATGAAAAAAAAAACTACACAAATTATATAACCAGCAACAGACTTAATATCTAGACTCTAAAAATTTGATATTTAGACTCTAAAAATTAAGCAATATAAAAAGACCTAAACAATAAGTGTGCTAATGAATTGAACCAACATATCCCAAATGAAGAAATGCAAATGGCCAATCAATATTTTAAAAAAAAAAAAGATCAACATCCTCATCTGTCAAAGAAATGCAAATCAAAAAAACATAGAAATTCCATCTCACCTCCAGTCAGAATGTGGCTGTCAGCAAATGCTGGTGAGGGCACAGGACAAGAGGGACTTTAATGCATTTCTCTCTACAAAGTCACCACAATTGAAGATTAGCAAAGAAAGCAAGGTTAACCAATGCAAGAGCATCCTCACTGAAGACCAGTGTTAGTGCAGTCCAACAAAGACCAGGCAAGAGTTTGAGGTAAACTAACACAACTGCATTGTCCACTGTCTGTTGGGTTATGCTTATACTCTTTCCAAACATCGCACGTCCTCTCAAGCATCTGCTCCAGCAAAACATCACATGCCCTTTCACCAAGCAGCTTCCAAAAAAAATCACTCCATGTGTCTATTCTCAGTAAAACATCTTCTCACGAGTCTGTTTCAGCAAAATATCCTAAGACAGGTTCCAGAAAAGGATCACGTGATACAACTGAGTCTCCAACAAAACCAGAAAATCCCACTTCCCAAAGTAGTACAACAACTTGAGGAATTTGTTTAGGGGCTTCTCAAAAACTAGAAGTAAAATCACTACATGGTGTAGCTAACTGACTCCTGGCTATATTCCAAAAGGTGGACCTGAGTCACCATGTTATAGATACACTTGCGCTTCTGTATCCACAGCTGCACTACCCACAATAGCCAAGACATAAACTCAGTCTGGATGCCCATTCAGAAATGAATGGAAAAAGAAACTATGGTCTATACACAAGAAAATTTTATTTAGCCACAGAGGAGAATGAAATTGTATCATTTGCAAGAAAAATGGATGGAACTGGCTATCACCATGCTAGAAAAAGTAAGTTAAATTCAGAAGGACAAAATTTATGTTTTCTTTCAAGTATAGAATCTCGAATATAGGATAGGAAACTGAAAAGGAGATATGAGGAAGAGGGAAGAGGTCTCAAGAGAGAATAGAACAAGAGATGTAATGCAGATGTGAAAAGCAAAGGAGTTGACATTTGTCATATATAAAATGTATACAATATTATATGCACATATATATATATATGCATGTGGATGTGTGGATAGACAGACAGACAGACAGACAGATGCATACATACATACATGATAGAAAGATAGATAGATAGACAGACAGACAGACAGACAGATAGATAGATAAGAGATTGAAAGTTAGATATAGATAGATACATAAATACATAGATAGATACATATATAATACATATATAGATAGATTATAGATACACAGATAGATAGATAGATAGACAGACAGACAGACAGACAGACAGACAGACAGACAGATAGACAGACAGACAGACATACAGAATGGTTATTCAATCTTCTTATTCCCTAGAAAACAAAAATAATAATAATGATAATAATAATGATTGACACGTAGCAAGTAGTCAATAAAGCTAACTACTACTGATACAAAGTAACTTTAATGCATCTTTTTGAATGCTGTTTGGGACAAATTAACTCACATAATGTGAGCATCAATATCTTACCAACCAGTAAGCACCAAAGATTTCACATCCCTCCTTAATATAAATCTAAAGACTGACTTTGGGAGCTTGCCTGTCCACATTGTGTCTAATGCTTTTGTGCTTGTTTAGAAATGAATCGTTTTCCTTTCCTTTCTGCTGGGGCAGACTCTTAGCTGGTCTGCTCCCGTGAAGACTCCTAATCCTGACCCATCCTAGAGGACCCCTTATACTCAAACAGAGCCCGGTGGACTCCCACCAAAACCCTCGCCCTCCCAAATAGCACTGCCCTTCCATCCTTTCCGCCCCCTCCGCCCTTTCCTTTCTGCTCAGGCAGACTCCTAGCTAGTCTACCCCTGTGAAGACACCATACCCTGACCCATCCTAGGGGACCCGCTGCACTCAGAGCAGTAGAGGACCCACTGCAGTCACAGATGACCCACTGCAGTCACAGATGACCCACTGCAGTCACAGATGACCCACTGCAGTCACAGATGACCCGCTGCACTCGTCACAGCAGTTGAGGATCAGCTGCACCCAGAGCAGTTGGACAACAGCTTGACTGCTCCAATGAAAACCCAACAGTTTGAAGGCCTTCCAGGAGATCTACTGCAGCCAGAGCAACAGATCAGAAGCTTTTCTGTCTTGGTGAAGAACCCCCCTGTTGGTTGGCCCCACAGGTGGTCTGCTACAGCCAAGGCTGAAGACCTACCAGGAGACCTGAAGCAACCCAGGGACAAAGAGGCAGACTCCAGACAGTCATGCAGACCAACTAACAGCAGGAATATCCAGACAGGGAAAGGCAATAAGCAACAGAAGCCAAAATACATGGGTATCATCAGAACCCAATTCTCCCACCACAGCAAGCCCTGAATACAACAACACACCTGAAAATCAGGAATCTGTCTAAAATCCTATCTCGTGAAGATAAGAGTCCTTTAAGGAGGATATCAATAACTCACTGAAAGAAATACAGGAAAACACAGGTAAACAGGTGAAGCAATTGAATAAAGTGATCTAAGACCTAAAAGTGGAAGTAGAAACAATAAAGAAAACACAAATGAAGGCAAACCTGGAAATGGAAAACCTAGGAAAGAGGTCAGGAATTACAGATATATCACCAATAGAATACAAGAGGTGAAGAGAGAATCTCAGGAGTAGAAGATACCATAAAAGAGATTGACACAACTGTCAAAGAAAACTCAAAACATAAAAAAAAACCCTGACCCAAAGCATTCAGGAAATTCAGGACACAACAAAAAGACCAAATCCAAAAATAATCAGAATACAGGAGAATGAAGAATCCCAGCTCAAAGGACCTGAAAATGTCTTCAACAAAATCATAGATGAAAACTCCCCGACCTAACGAAAGAGATGGCAATAAAGGTACAAGAACCCTATAGAACACCAAATAAATGGGGCCAGAAAAGAAAATCCTCTTCTCACATAATAATCAGAACATTGAATGCACAAAATAAAGAAAGAATATTAAAAGCTGCAAGGGAAAAGGGGCAAATAACATACAAAGGTAGACCTATCAGAATTACACCAGATTTCTCCACAGAGACTATGAAAGCCAGAAGAGCCTGGTCAGAGGTCATGCAGACTCTAAGGGAACACAAATGCCACCCCAGGCTACTATACCCAGAAAAACTCTCAATCAACATAGATGGAGAAACCAAAATATTTCAGGACAAAACAAAATTCAAACAGTATCTATCTACCAATCCAGCCCTACAAAGGATCCTAGAAGGAAAACTCCAACATAAGGTACCTTCACCAAAGAAGGGATGAGATATTAAGCATCTCACAACAAAGTCAAAAGGAGAGAACCACAAGCACATAAAACCACCTACAAAAACAAACATATCAGGAACCAACAGTCATCTCTCCTTAATATCTCTCAATATTAATGGACTCAACTCATCTATAAAAAGACATAAGCTAACAGACTGGACATGCAAACAAGATCCAGCATTTTGATGCATACAAGAAACACAACTCAATAACAAAGATAGCCACTATCTCAGAGTAAAAGGATGGAAGAAGGTCTTCCAAGCAAATGGTCCCAGGAAACAAGCAGGAGTTGCCATCCTAATATCAAATAAAATAGACTTTCAACCAAAAGTTATCAAGCATGATGAAGAAGGACACTTCATATTCATAAAGGGGAAAATCCACCAAGAGAAAGTCTCAATTCTCAATGCCCCAAATGCAAGAGCACCCACATTCATAAAAGAACCTTTACTAAGACTCAAAACACACATTGAGCCCCACACAATAATAAAGGGAGACCTCAACACCCTACTCTCACCAATGGACAGGTCATTGAAACAGAAACTAAACAGAGATACAGTGAAATTAAGAGAGGTTATGAACCAAATGGATTTAACAGATATCTACAGAACATGTCGCCCTAAAAGAAAAGAATAGACCTTCTTCTCAGCATCTCCCAGTACCTTCTACAAAATTGACCACATAATTGGTCACAAAACAACCCTCAACTGATACAAGAAGATAGAAATAATATCATGCATCCTATCCTATCACAATGGCTTAACGCTGGTCTTCAATAACAGCAAAAATTCCAGAAAACCCACATACATATGGAAACTGAACAACTCTTACTCAATGATAACTTGGTTAGGGAAAAAATAAAGAAAGAAATAAAGACTCCCTGGAATTTAATGAAAATATTGTCACATCATACCCAAACTTATGGGACACAATGAAAGCAGTACTAAGAGGAAAGTTCATAGCACTAAGTGCCCTGGTAAAGAAACTGGAGAGATCTTACACTAACAACTTAACAGCACACCTGAGAGCTCTAGAACAAAAAGAATCAAACTCATCCAAGAGGAGTGAAATAGTCAAATAGGGCTGAAATCAACCAAATAAAAACAAAGAAAACAATATAAAGAATCAACAAAACCAGAAGCTGGTTCTTTGAGAGAATCAACAAGATGGACAAACCACTAGCCAAACTAACTAAAGGGCAGAGAGGCAGTATACAAATTTAAAGAATCAGAAATGAAAGGGGAATAACCAAAACGGGGAAAATTCAAAAAATCATCAGATCCAACTATAAAGTCTATACTCAACAAAACTGGAAAATTTAGTTGAAATGGATGCTTTTCTAGACAGAAACCCCATATGAAAGTTAAAACAAGAGTGGTAAAATATCTAAACAGGCCCACATTGCACAAGGAAATAGAAGAAGTCGTTAAAAACCTCCCAACCACCCAGCAGTGGTGGTGCACACTTTTAATCCCAGCACTTGGGAGGCAGAGACAGGCAAATTTCTGAGTTCAAGGCCAGCCTGATCTACAGAGTGAGTTCCAGGACCCCCAGGGCTACACAGAGAAACCCTGTCTCGAAAAACAAACAAACAAAAACAAAAAAACCAACAACAACAAAAATTGGTCCCATAACCCCTGAAGAAATAGCAGCAGTCATTAAAATTCTCCCCCCAAAAAAGCCCAGGGCCAGATGGATTTAGTGCAGAATTCTATCAGACCTTCAAAGAAGACCTGATACCAATTTTCCTCAAACTATTCCATAAAATAGAAAGAGAAGGAACACTACCTAACTTGTTCTATGAAGCCACGATTACTCTGATGCCTAAACCACACAAGGACCCAACCAAAAAAGAAAACTTCAGACCACTCTCACTTATGAATATCGATTGTAAAATACTCAATAAAATTCTTGCAAACTGAATTCAAGACCACATCAAAACCATCATTTATTATGATCAAGTAGGCTTAATCCCAGGGATGCAAGGTTGGTTTAATGTACTAAAATCCATTAACACTATATAAACAAACTCAAAGAAAAAAATCACGTGATCATCTCCTTAGATGCAGAAAAGGCATTTGACAAAATACAACATCCCTTCATGTTAAAAATATTGGAGATATCAGGAATTCAAGGCCCATATCTAAAGATAATAAAAGCAATTTACCACAAACCAACAGTCAATATCAAATTAAATGGAGACAAACTTGAAGCTATCCCACTGAAATCGGGAACAAGACAAGGATGCCCACTCTCCTGTATCTATTCAATATAGTATTTGAAGTGCTAGCTAGAACAATAAGACAACAAAAAGATAAAGGAGATACAAATTGGCAAAGAAGAAATAAAGGTATCACTATTTGCAGATGATATGATAGTATTCATAAGTGACCCTAAAAATTCTACCAGAGAACTTCTCCAGCTGATAAACAACTTCAGTAAAGTGGCCAGATGTAAAATTAACACAAACAAATCAGTAGCCTTCCTTTATACAAATGATAAACAGGCTGAGAACGAAATTAAGGAAATGACACCCTTCACAATAGCTACAAATAATATAAAATATCTTGTGGTAACTCTAACCAAACAAGTGAAAGACCTGTATGACAATAACTTAAAGACTTTCAAGAAAGAAATAGAAGATATCAGGAAATGGAGAGATCTCCCCTGCTCATGGATTAGTAGAATTAACATAGTAAAAATGGCCATCCTGCCAAAGACAATCTATAGATTCAATGCAATCCCCATCAAAATCCCAACACAATTCTTCAAAGACATAGAAAGAGTAATTCTCAAATTCATCTGGAAAGGCAAAAAACCCAGAATAGCGAAAACAATTTTTAACAATAAAAGAACAGCTGGGGGAATCACCATCTGTAACCTCAAGTTTTACTACAAAACAATAGTGATAAAAAAAACTGCATGGTATTGGTACAGAGATGGACACTTTGATCAATGGAATAGAATTGAAGACCCAGAAATAAAACCACATACTTACGAACACTTGATCTTTGACAAAGAAGCCAAAAATATACAATGGAAAAAAAGAAAGCATCTTCAATAATTAAACTTTATTCAGTCTATATTGTAGGAAAATTACCTATTTTCAATAATAATTAAAAAGTAATACAAACTGGACACCCATATGTAACATGGTCCTAGATCTTTCCATTTGATTAAGTGATCTTAATCATCTTAAGGAAGACTAGCTGGAGGGACTGAAAAGTGAAAATGGGGGCATTAGGGAGAGAGGAACCTGGGAGGGAAAGTGGAAGGGGTGGGAGAGTTGGTGGGGGAGGGGAACCTGATCTGGTATTGGGTGAGGGAAAAGGACTAAAGCTCTGAGGGCCAGCAGAAAGAAGGGAAACGGGCAACCTTAGGAGACAGGAGGTTGGAGGAACCCTCCAGAATGAACCAAAGACCTGGGAGGTGAGAGATTCTCAGAACTCAAATGGAGTCCATTTCACCTTAGATGAAATGCCCGACAGTAGGGAGAGGGAACTTATAGAGCCCACCTCCAGCAGGAAGACAGGGCATCAAATGAGGGAGATGGGGACCATCCCACAGTCACAGCTCTGACCCATAACTGTTCCTGTCTGAAAGAATTACAGGAATGGAAATGGAGAGGAGCCTGAGGAAAAGAAGGTCCAGACAGGCCCAAAGTGGGATCCAGCTCAAGGGGATGGAGTCCCAAGGCCTGACACTATCACTGAGGCTATGGAGCACTGACAAAAAGGGACCTAACATGACCATACTCCAGAAGACCCAACAAGAAGCTTAAAGAATCAGATGCAAATATTTTCACCCAACCAATGAACTGTAGCAGATGACCCCTGTTGTTAAACTAGGGAAGGTTGAAAGAAGCTGAGGAGAAGGAAACCCTGTAGGAGGACCAGCAGTCTCAATTAATCTGGACCCCAGAGATCCCTCAAACACTGGACCACCAAACAGGCAGCATGCACCAGCTGATATGAGGCTCCTAGCACACATACAATAGAGTACTGCTGGGTCTGTGTTCATTCAGAGATGATGGTCTAACCATCAAGAAACCGGAGGCCCCAGGGAGTTTAGAGGTCAGGTGGGGTGGGGGGTAGGGACATCCATGTGGAGACAGGGGGTGGGGAGGAGGTACAGGATGTGGAACAGTGGGAGGATGGATGGGGAGAGGGATATAATATGAAGTGTAAAAAAATAAACCAATAAATTAAAAAAAGGAAAAGAAAGAAATTTAAAAAACACAATCTTCAGAACTCCTACAAAAATAACTAAAAGTGGATTTTAACAATAAAAAAGAAAAGAAAGAAATGAGTCCCTTTGCTTTCTGGTCAAGTCATATGATGCCTTATCTGCAGGCCTCCTTGGGGGCTTGCTTTTCTCTGTCTCCATGTGGCAGAAGCCCCTATGTGTCAGCTGTAATGCCAAAAATTAACCCATAAGCCCCACCTGCCCAAGGACCAGCTAACCTCCTGGAATAATGGAAATTGTAGTTCTTGGAATATTTCAAAAGCCTCATGAGAAAGTATGGTGACCAATAGGTTCGTCTTTATTAAACCCCTACAATGGATGTCTTGACATCAGTTAGCTGGAAAATTCCAGCAAATGGTGATGACTGAAATCCATCTCTTGGTCAGTACTTAATATTTAATGAAGCTTGCTTTAAATTTGGCCCAAAATGGTGGAATTCTTTTTTCTCCAGCAAATCTAAAGATTAATATCTGGCCTGTGTAGTCCAAGCCCAACTTTTAGAGTCCCAAAGCAAGGAAGAGTCTAATGTGTCCTTCTCAGTAAAATCTCTGAAATTTTGCAAAGATAGCTACCCTTCTCTGTTCACTTTCACCTAGAATACAGAGAAGCCTATTTGAAATCTAAGGTGCCTTTGTACTCAGATTCAACAAAGGCAACGCAGTCAATTTTGAGTGGAGTTTCTTCCAAGCATCCTAGTAGTATTCACACAAATCTGAGCATGCATTTATTTGTCTCTGTTCTATAAGCAAGAGGGACATTTACTTTCAGGGAGAATGTTCTTCACTGTTCCTATTTTTAGGGAGCAGGATATACAGGGTGACATCCTACACCTTCCACCTTCAATGCCCTCATGAAGGTGCATGGGCTTTCCTGTAGGTTTCCCCAGACACACAGAGATCATGCTGGTTTTACTGCCCCTGTCCAGGGAAGTGTCTTCTCCACATAGTTCAGAATGTTACTGGGATCTATCTTGCTTGTACTCACAGACTATTTCAAACCCTCTGAGAAAGTCACTATCACACTACAGCCAAGACAGAATAGCAGGCATACTTGTTTAACATGTAGCCAAGAAGACTCTTAGTAGCTTTTGTCTTGATCTTGCCTGACTCCAGTTTAGGATGAATGTTGGGGTTCTGTCCTGAATACCTTTGATCTACAGTCACCAGCTGATATCTTACTGAGAGTGTTACTGGGCTTCACACTCCCATCACCTCTTTACCTCTAACAGATGAGTGAGGGAACTTTGATATTTTGTCAGATTATCCTACCCTAGAGTACCCCATACAGGAAAGTCCCAGCCAGGGTCCACCTGAGAACACACAGGATAAAGCCTTTTCCTACAAGAAGAACTAAAAGCTATAAATCAAAATCTATCTTCAAAAATGTCATCTGAGAATTAAAAGAAAAAATAATTTGAGCACAGATTTTATTTTAGGTTAAAGGATATTTCGCTCAATTCTTCATCCCCTACACACTAACGTTCCATGCTCTGGGCACTAAGCCAGGTGCTGGGGTTCTAGCCAGAGGCAGATACCCGAGCTTTGTGTGGTTAGAATCTGCCTAGAACATTGAAGAGAAGACACTAATTAAGTTATCAAGCATATATACGTGTAAGTGTCAGAAGAGCCTTGATGGAGGTGGGAAACTTATCTGGGGGCAGATGACCATCACTCACTCCAGACCTACTCTAGCCATAGGAAGGAAGGTTCCCTAAGACAACAATGACAGAAAAGAAAAATACTGAGAGGAAGAAGAGATAGAATGAAGAAAGGTGGGAACATGGAAGCCACCGATTTCCTGAAGGAAATCAACTGTAAGTAGAGGCCTGCATGGTGTCTGCATGCCACACACCCAGTGCTACAGGTTTTCTGTATATATTTATCTGTGTGTCTGTTTGTCCATAGGATATGAGTAGAGCTATCTTGTTTTCAGAATTATCAACAATAAACTTTTCAGTAACTTCAAAGAACAAGTAAGGGATAGTGGGTCAATATGAAGGATCTTGATGTCAATATGAAGGGTGAGAAGAGCAGAGACGTGGCTTTCAACTTCTCAGGACCTGGTACTAACTCTCCATGAACTAAGTGGCCCCAAGCATATCACTCAGTCCTTTAGACTCTCATTCCTCACATCTGCAAGCTGGGCACATTACCATGCACTCTCCTGAATGTTCTTTTGATTTCCAAAGTTTTGTATTCCTGTAATTGTTCTCAGTGGTATCCGAAGACCTCAGACTAAAGTGTAACAATTGTCCATCCACTTATGTAATGTGTGTCTGGATAAAACAGCTTGATGAGGCCGGATTTGTTCACCATTTCTTCGGTTGAAAATAGTTTTTTTTCTTTCAATCAGGCCCTTTTAACACAGGATAAAAATTAAACATTAGTAAGGTCTTTCTAAAAATATCCATTTTTGTAAAGTAGAATCATTTTTGAAAGTCTACCAAAGATAGTGCTGATGGAGATACGGCTGTAAAAAAAAAAGTAGAAACATCTTGCCGTGTCACAGTCCGTTGAAGAACTCACTAGACCACAGAATACAGCAACCGAGAAGCAAACTTGGCTTGGAACACTAGTTTCTTAATTAAGCCCTCTGTTCACTTCACTTGAAATACACAGTTTATTTAAAATAAACAAAAGAAGTAAGAACAAAATTCAAAGCAAACATCGGAAACGCTGCTACTTATCCTAGCAGCTCGTTCTCCAGCTTAAGGCACAGGTCACGTCCCACAATCACGACGCCATTAAAAATATAATGAAGAACTGTCACCGAGGGTTTTATAGAGTCTGAAGATTGCTTTTCATGCACCAGACTTTTTGTTATTTAAACTTTGTTGCTGTCATCATTTTTCTAGCTGTTGAGTTTAACCTTTGAATGCCATCAACTACGCAGACCTACAGAGCTTGCTAGCAAATGAAGTTACGGGGCCCAGTGATCCATGGGGCATGCCATTCCCCAGAGAAGTTTGCAAGAAATGAGCCCCTATATTTGTCCACATGTTTTAAGCCAGACATAAACTGCCAAATTTATGAACCACCATCTATGAATTCAACTGTATGACTCCTAATAGCGATAAGGAACGTGATTTAAAGGCTATACTACACTGGATATGGCAGAAAAGGATTAGAATAATCATCAAATCCAAGGACTGCATCATACTTCAAGGTCTTAGGAGTTCGTGCTCCCTCTATATATCTAGAAATAAGCATCAACTGGAGACTTGTGGGGAGCTCGAAAAGGGCTGAGTGATGCAATAGGTTAGGCGCTTGCTGCACAAGGGAAGGAATCTGAGTTTGAATCTCAGGAACTATCAGTGGCTGGAATCCCAGATCTCCAATGGTAAGATGGGAGGAGGAGAGCAGAGAATCCCCAGAAGATGATGACTCAGCCAGCCTGGTGTACACAAAGCTGAACAAAGACACTGTCTCCAAAAACTAGGGTGGGAGGCAAGGCTATTGACAGAGGCTGTCATCTGACCTCCACATGTATGCCATATGCTTAGACACATGAACACACACACACACACACACGTCTCTTATAAATACACAGACACCACATACATATTCAAAGACTTATTTTTTATTAAAAAGTAAAAAGCAAAATGACTAGCTTTGGTACAAGTGAATCAGAACCCCAGTGGGGAAAACCTTAAGTAAATATCCCAGCTACTCATAGCTTGATTCTACTCAATTCCTCTGTAACATGAAACTGTTCCTTAGACTCAGCTGAAGCCTTGATTAATTTAAGTTTTGAAATCGAACCTAGAGTTGCTTCCACAGATGAACTGAAATCACAACCTCACAACAGAGGTTATAACACGTCATTCTACATATCAATTTGATGGGACTCAAGGCTGTAAAACTGAGTCTCCCGGATATCTGTGAAGATATTTCTGAAAGAGATGAGCACTTGATTCGTTGTGCAGAATGGAGAGGATCCACCATCCCCAGCGTGAGTGAAGCATCACCCAACCTGCTGAGGCCCACAGAAAACAAAAGATGGACGAAGGTGAGTTTGCTTTCTCTCCTCCTGCCCATCAACACTTCCTCTTGTGTCTTCTACCTTCAGGCTTGGACCGAGCCACTGGCTATCCTGCTTGTCTAGCTATGGGATGACACATTGTGGAACGTCTCAGCCTCCATGATCAAGTGGCTCAATTCCTCAAAATAAATCTTTTTCTATTGCTCTCCATGTGTTCTGTTGGGTCTATTTCTTCTGAAGAAACTTGAATAATCCAGCACCTTTACAAACTATTTTGCTTGCAAACTTATTAACAGTTCTAAAATGGGAACGACAGCCAAACTGCCTTAGAAACTGCCGTGGCTTCGTTTACTCCATCTTTACTTGAGCTACTCTAAGTGGAAGCAGAGGCCTGAGTTCCTGCTACTGATGTATTGGCAATGACTTGGAGGTATATTTTGTGCTTTGACATCTCTTCGACAATATGGCAGGAGGGGGAAGAAGTAGGAGGGTGGTCTAATCAAAACGTGTTGGACCTGGCAACACTCACAAGACAATTAGTTAAGTAGCTAAATTTTTCAGTGATAACTGATAAAAAAATTAAAAATATGGGTGAATACAAAGTGACATCACACATCCTGAACAGTATAAAACTCAGTTGTTTGAGAATCTCTTTGAAGAGAATTAGTGTGACAAAACATACAGCAAAAACAGCTTAAAGGGTGGCTGGAGGGGTGGTTCCGTGGTTAAGAGCACTGACTCTTCATCCAGAAGTCCTGAGTTCAATTCCCAGCAGCCACATGTTGGCTCACAACCATCTATAATGGGATCTGAGGCCCTCTTCTGGTGTGTCTGAAGACAGTGACAGTGTACTCACATATATAAAAAAAAATAAATCTCTCCTTTTAAGCAGCTTAGAGAAAGGGGGTTTATTTTGGCTCATAGTTTGAGGGGACAGTCCATTGTGGCCATCGTGGCTCAGAAGGCTTGACAGTAAAACTATGAGGCAGCTCATCATGGTGTATCAGCAATCAGGAAAGAGAGCAATCAGTATTGGTGCTCAGATCACTTTCTGCTTTAGATTCAGCCTAGAACCACAGCTGTGGGATGGTACCATGGATAGTTGGAATGAGTCTTCCCTGCTTAGCTCAGCCCATAAGCAAACCAAGAGGTGTGTTACCATGGTGATTCTAAACTGATGTCTTGGGCCTTTCTAATAACCTGGAGAATCACTCATGCTTCCATTGTCTTTCAGCAAATGTGTGTTTATGTTCAAGTATTGATCTGGGTATGCAGGAGTAAACCAGAACATTCAAAGGCCAAATCCCAGCCCACCTTCCCATCTTCCTTTTGGCAAGGAATAAGAAGGAAACAGCTTATAATGGAATAAATATGTATATAATAATTTCTGGCAAAGAGGAGGCCATGAGGAAAATGAGTCAGGATATGCAGCTAGAGAATGACTGGAAGACTTTTATGGAACACAGCCCCTGGTGCATCACCATTAGCTGGCATTCATTAAGATGATTTATAGACATATATCATCTTCATTCAGATATAACTTTAACGATGCTGGCAATGCTACTTTCCATATTTATGGATGTAGCTTTAAAAAGGAAGACTGGTGCCCATAGACTTCTCCAAACAGTGTTTGTGAGTGCAGGACCTGTCACTGTGGCTGGCTTTCCTAGCCTCACAAGCTGCTCAATACTTCGAAGCAAAATAAGCCACCCTTCACAACACCCTGTGCCACATCTGCCCTGTGGGAGTGCTCCCCATTAATCACCTACTGACAGCAGCCCCTCGGTGGGACTAATACTCATATTTTCACATGGACTCCTCTAGGGATGGTCGATGTCTCTCATGTGTCACAGAGGAGCAGCCACTAGGGTCCTGCTGTCGTTCATGCTCAGCTTGGATGCACATGTGCAGAGCCATGCGCGCAATTTCAGTTCCAACGCCCGCTGCTTTCTTTATTTTCCCTTCCCCCTATTTTAAGAAATGGGCTTTTCATGTAAAGTACACAGATCACACTTTCATGCTTACAATTTGTTTTTACTTTCTTTCTTTTCTTTTTTTCTTTTCTTTTTTTAGAACTATTCTCCCCTCTGCCACCACCCTCATCACCATATCACCAGATGTTTGCTTGGGTTCCATAAAACATGCTGAAAGTAACATATAAATAAATGTGCTGTTTGGAGCATTTCATTTGGCTTCTCAGACACAGACTCTAGTGATTAGGGCTAATTGTCAACTTGATGGCTCTAGAATCACCTAGTAGATAAGTCTCAGGGAATACCTGTGAGGGGTTATCTGGACTCAGGCTAACCCCTGAGAACAGCTGTAAAAGACTATCTACATGATGCGAGTTGATCCACTGGGTGGATCCTGAAATGTATAGAATGGAGTCAGAGGGACACAGCACACATTCACTGCCCACTCCAATTGGGCCAGAATAGCCATGCAGCAAGGAATACACTTCTCTGATCAAGTTATTCCCGAAGAAAGTCAGCTCTAAATGCCTGGCAGGAAAGACAGAAGCAAATATAACTATTTCATTGAAAATGTCAGAAACTAGAAGACACAGTTATAAGGAAACAATTAAATAATAAATTATGGATTAAGACAGCTATGTCCCACCCCATCTTCCCTGAAGCGTGACTTTAGAATCTAACTGTTCTGTGAGAGATCAAATCCCTTCATCATCAAAAATGTTCGGGAGAAATCTGGGCTAGGCATGAGGATGTGTGTTAACCTCCCGACTTCTTGAGGCCCTTGCTACATCATGTGAATGGTGAATATACAAAGAAATACTAACAAAAGAATCTCACATCAATTTGAACTCGTTCTTTTGCTAAGGAAGCTATTACAAGCTCATCTTATGCAAAATGTTTAGCAATATGTCAAGGAAAGTACTAAAGCTAAAATAATTAGTTCCAAATATAGGCATTACAGATTGCACCTCCAATTCCTTAGCTAATGAGATGAACTTACATCATATATAGAGGATACATCGTACATTGCTAAGTTTCAAAATCCCATAAGAAAGTTTTCAAAACACCCAGGCAATTGTTGCCTCTCTGTTCATCCTAACAGGACTCCACATATCCAGGTGTCCTTTTTTCCACCTTATTAGTCCATTCTTATGATTGGTAATTTAAAAATATCCAGTGTTTTAAATGGTTAATCAAATTGTCTTCCTTTAAGGAGTTTCAGATTGATAGCTTTTGAGTATAGAATTTTGTGTCTTCCAGATATGATTATATTAAAACACTATGCACCAAGGGTTATGTAGCTAAATTCCCAAAGTTTAAATAATGTTAACTGAGTGTCCATATTCACAAATAACATTGTTGACATGTAGAAAGAAATTTGAGTTTTATTAAAGAAAAACTGACTCCAAAAGACTGTATACAGGTAGGATAGCAAAAGTTTATGCAATATGTAGAATGTTTACTTACTGACACATGCATGGATGTGTGTGCATATTTGAATCAGGAATCTCATTTTTCCTTTCCCTCTTCATTAAAAGGGGTGAAGGCTTTCAATGGACTATAAACGAGAAACAGCTCTGTTCTGCCCCAGATCCCCAGTCCTTAGGAAGATACAAGAGATACTCTGAGGTCAGAAATCACATTGCTCCCTGGGGCAGAGATGAAGATATATTTTCACTTTCTGAACTGTATTGAGCATCCTACCATGTAGCCACGTTTTGAAAAGTTTACCAGACCTTAAAATGGATCAACTACAAATGGATGATAATACTTTCTAAACATAGCCACAGAACAAAAGGTCAATAAATGATAGTCCGTGGGCCAAATCCAGATGGAAGCTGTTTATATGTAAAATTTCCCTGGAACATAACCATTCCATGCATTTAAATATTGTCAGTGATTGTTTTTATGCTGCAGTGAGTGCTAGCAATGAAGTCTCTTTTATGACCAACACTGTGTAAAATGTTACTATGTATCACTTTATTTAAAAAGAGGAAATGTTGGCTAAGCCACAGAACAAATTTCTAATCAGGAAAATCTTCTGCCAACTGTCACAGCTATCAAAATCTCTCTCTTTACCCTCTGTTTCAGAGATGCGTGCTCTTCTGAGATTGATGAAATTTCCAGACTCGCTTCAAGACATGAAAGACTCCCACATAGAGATGTACAAAGCATCAATGAGATAAAATTTTTAAAAAGGAGAAGAGGAGAGGAGGAGAAAGAAAGGAAGAGGGAGAAATAGAGTAGAGACGGAATGAATATATCTATAAGTTGAAAGCCTCACTATTGAAAGGAATCCATCCCTTTTATATTGATCTATAAATAGAGTACCAGTGAAAACCCCTCAAGATATTTGGTAGAAATAAACAAGTTGATTCTATACAAACAGACAAAAAGTTAAGACAATTTTAAAGAGCAAATTTGGAGGGTTTGCATTCTCCGATATCAAGATATATTACAACCCCAGGTGATGAGGGGAAAAAAGTTTTCAAGAAAGTTATAAATATGCCAGTGAATGGATGCCAAACAAGGAAGCAAGCACAAATTCACCTGATGCATGACCTACACACAGTACTGGGTTGTTATCCATATAAAATAATATGAAGGTTTTAAAGGTTTATCTGTTTGTTTATATGCCATGTGTATAGTTGCCCACAGGAGCCAGATCCCCTGGAATGGGATTTATGAACAGTTATGAGTAACCATGCAGCTTATGGAGACACAACCCTGAATCTCTGTAAGTGATCTTAAGCCCCGAGACAACTTCCAGCCCCGAAATATGAACTTTAAGCCCCAGCTCACCTAAAAATTTATTCCAAACAGCTTACGAGATTAAATATGGAATGTAAAGTTGTATTCAAAGCTGGGGGTGGGTTGGATTAAGACTAGATACAGATAACGGTTGTTGGAGGATGGAGTGTCATTTCCTTCAGTGATATAGACACAGAAAAGTTGTCCTTGTGCCACTAAATGACATCTCACCCACCTAGTGCAAGTAGCACTAATTAAACTCAGCAGTCACACACAGGAAGAAGTCCAGAAAGTCGGAGAAGAACTGGATGAGAAGGGTCCGACTAGGGGAAAAGGGTGGTGACAGCAAGGAATACAGTGTCAAGATGACTATATATACTGTATACAATTGTCAAATTCTAAGGCTGTCAAGCATGTCGGGACAGCCCTGCACTCACCCTGTTGTTGACTCACATCCTCAGGTGTTCTCGTCAAGCGCAATCCTTACCCTATCTGTGTGGGTGTAGCCTGACAGTAGTAACTACATATGGCACAGTAGGCAGATTCCGTACATAAGAAAAACCTCAAATAAGCTGATTTGGAATTGTTATCAAAAGGAAGATCCCATGTGAGTCTGACTTCGGTGGGGACAGGAAGGTGGCTCAGCAGGGAAACACCCTTACCATCAAGCTTGACAACCTGAGTCCAAGCCTTGGAAACCACATGATGAGAGGAGACAATCGATTCCTGCAAGTTGTCCTCTGACGTCGTCCTGTGACCATGGCATACGCTTGTGTGCGCGCGCGCACGCGCACACACACACACACACACAAATAAATAAATATATATATAAATAAATGTAATTTTAAAATTTTAAATAAATCACTACACATCCGTTCAGTAGGTAAAACTTATAGGTTGTTTTTTGTTGTTGTTGTTGTTGTTTTTAAACTAAATAGTTAGTTGGACATAGTGTCACATGCCTTTACTCACAGCACTTGGGATGCAGAGATAGGCAATTCTCTGTGAGTTCAAGGTTACTTTGGACTATATAGAGAGTTCCAGAACAGTCAAGGCTAGGTAGAGAGACTCTGTCTCAAAAATTCCAAAAAAGTAAAAATAAAAATCAATAATCAGAGTATTGTGCAAAAGAACTAATACACTGCTAGTGTTTGCATAAAATATCACCACTGAAAATAGTGCTGATGTGCTTATCAATATAAATGCATACGCATATTCTCTGATGGGTAGACTCAGCTTCAAGATGTCTGACAAACAAAATTATGTATGCACATCATGTAAAAGTTCATTCTTCGACATTTATATTTGGCTTTGCTTAATAGTCAATATAAACAATCCACACATCATTACAGTATAAGTAAATATACTTAGTAAACATTCATATACTGTTAAGGATATTATTTGAAAACAAAAAGAGGCTGGGTCCTAAGATAGTATGTCCTCACCAAGATCTGCTGTCACCTGAGTTTTGGTCTTAGCCATTCTGACTGGTGTGAGGTGAAATCTCACAGTTGTTTTGGTTTGCATTTCCCTGATGACTAAGGATGTTGAACATTTCCTTAGGTGCTTCTCAGCCATTTGCTATTCTTCAGTTGAGAATTCTTTGTTTAGCTCTGTACTCCAATATTTTATTAGATATTTTGTTACTTATATTTCAAATGGTATCCCCTTTCCTCATTTCCCCTCCAAAAGTCCCACTATCCCATCCCTCCTGCCCCTGCTCACCAATCCACCCACTCCTGCTTCCCTGACCTGGCATTCCCCTATGCTGAGACATCGAGCCTTCTCAGGAACAAGGGCCTCTCTTCCTTTTGACGTCCAACAAGGCCATCCTCTGCACATATGCAGTTGGAGTCTGGGTCCCTCCGTGTGTTCTCTTTGGTTGGTGGTTTGGTCCCTGGGAGCTCTGGGGGTACTGGTTGGTTGATATTGTTGTTCTTCCTATGGGGTTGCAAATCCCATAAGCTCCTTGGGTTCTCTCTCCAGATCCTCCGCTGGGGATGCTGCACTCAGTCCAGTGGTTCTCTGGAATCTAATTTCTTGAGTTCTTGTATATATTAGATATTAACCCTCTATCGGATATACGATTAGCAAAGATCTTTTCCCAGTCTGTTGGTTGCCATTTTGTCCTATTGACAGTATCTTTTGCCTTACAGAAGCTTTGCAATTTTATGAGGTTCCATTTGTTGATGCTTGATCTTAGAGCATAAGCCACTGGCGTTCTGTTTAGGAAATTTTCCCCTGTGCCCATGAGCTTGAGGCTCTTCCCCACTTTCTCTTCTGTTAGTTTCCATGTGTCTGGTTTTATGTGGAGGTCCTTGATCCACTCGGACTTGAGCTTTGTACAAGGAAATAAGAATAGATCCATTTGCATTCTTCTACATACTGACCACCAGTTGAACCAGCACCATTTGTTGAAAATGCTGTCTTTTTTCCACTGAATGGTTTTAGCTCCTTTGTCAAAGTGACCATAGGTGTGTGGATTCATTTCTGGGTCTTCATTTCTATCCCATTGATCTAACTGTCTGTCACTGAACCAACACCAAGAGTCTGAAGCTGGAAAGAACCCAGATGCCCCTCGACAGAGGAATGGATACAGAAAATGTGGTACATTTGCACAATGTAGTACTACTCAGCTATTAAAAACAATGAATTCATGAAATTCTTACGCAAATGGATGGAACTACAAAATATCATCCTGAGTGAAGTAAACCAATCAAAAAGGAACACACATGGTATTCACTCACTGATAAGTAGATTTTAGCCCAGAAACTCAGAATACCCAAGACATAATTCACAGACTACTTGAAGCTCAAGAATAAGGAAGACGAAAGTGTGGATACATTGGTCGTTCTTAGACAAGGGGAACAATATACCCATGGGAGATACAGAGACAAAATGTGGAGCAGAGACTGAAGGAAAGGTCATCCAAAGAATGTCCCACTTGGGGAATCCATCCCATATACAGTTACCAAACCCAGACACTATTGTAGATGCCAATAAGTGCTTGCTGACAGGAGCCTGATATAGCTGTCTCCTGAGAGGCTCTGCCAGTGCCTGACAAATACAGAGGTGGATGCTCAAAGCCAACCATTGGACTGAACACAGGATCCCCAATGAAGGAGCTAGTGAAAGGACAGAAGGAGCTGAAGGGGTTTGCAACCCCATAGGAAGAATAACAATATCAACCAACCAGACTGCCCAGAGCACCCAGGGACTAAGCCATCAACCAAGGAGTACACATGGAGGGACCCATGGCTCCAGCTGCATATATATCAGAGGAGACATCAATAGGAGGAGAGGCCCTTGGTCCTGTGAAGGCTTGATGCCCAGGGCAGGAGAATGCCAGGACAGGGAAGCAGGAGTGGATGGGTTGGTGAGCAGGTAGAGGGGGGATGGAAGAGTGGGATTTTTGGAGAGGAAACCAGGAAAGGGGATAACATTTGAAATGTAAATAAAGAAAATATCTAACTAAAAAAAAGGAAAAAAGAATCAACAAATGGGACCTCATAAAATTGCAAAGCTGTAAGGCAAAAGACACTGTCAATAGGACAAAACAGCAACCAACAGATTGGGAAAAGATCTTCACCAACTCTACATCCAATAGAGGGCTAATATCCAATATATACAAAGAACTCAAGAAGTTAGACTCTAGAGAACCAAATATCCCTATTAAAATGGGATACAGAACTAAACAAAGAAGTCTCAACTGAGGAATACCAGATGTCTGAGAAGTACCTAAAGAAATGTTTAACATCCTTAGTCATCAGGGAAATACAAGTCAAAATAACCCTGAGATTCCACCTCACACCAGTCAAAATGGCTAAGATCAAAAACTCAGGTGATAGCAGATGCTGGAGAGGATGTGGGGAAAGAGGAACACTCCTCTATTGCTGGTGACATTGCAAGCTGATACAACCACTCTGTAAATCAGTCTGGCGGTTCCTCAGAAAATTGGACATAGTACTACCTGAGGACCCAGCTATACCACTCCTGGTCATATACCCAGAAGATGCAATAAGATTCAAAATGTAATAAGGACACATGCTCCAGTATGTTCATAGCAGCAATAATTGTAATAGCCAGAAACTGGAAAGAACCCAGATGTCCCTCAACAGAATGGATATAGAAAATGTGGTACATTTACACCATGGAATATTACTCAGCTATTAAGAACAATGACTTCATGAAATTCACAGGCAAAAGAATGGAACTTGAAAAATATCGTCCTGAGTGACATAAGTCAGTCACAAAAGAACACACATGGTATGCACTCACTGATAAGTAGATATTAGACCAAAAGTTTGGAATACCCAAGATATAATTCAGAGACCTTATGAAGCCCAAGAAGAAGAAAGACCAAAGTTTAGAAACTTGAGTGTTTCTTAGAAGGAGGAACAAAATACTCACAGGAGGAGATATGGAGACAAAGTGTGGAGCAGAGACTGAAGGAAAGGCCATCCAGAAACTGCCCCACCTAAGGATCCATCCCACACACAGTCACCAAACCTGGTCACTATTGTGGATGCCCAGGAAGTGCTTGCTGACAGGAGCCTGATACGGCTGTCTCCTGAATGGCTCTGCCAGAGCCTGACAAATACAGAGGCGGATTCTTGCAGCCAACCACTGGACTGAGTGTGGGGTCCCCAGTGGAGGAGTTGGGGAAAGAACTGAAGGAGCTGAGGGGGTTTGCAGACCCGTGGGGGGAGCAACACTGTTAACCAGCCGGAAGGTCCCAGGGACTGGACCACCAACCAAAGAATACACAAGGAGGGACCCATGGCCCTGGCTGCATATGTGGCAGAGGATGTCCTTGTTGGGCATCAGTGGGAGGAGAGGCCCTTGGGTCTGAGGGGGTTCGATGTCCAGTGTATGGGAATGCCAGGGCAGTGAGGCAGGAGTGAGTGGGTGGGTGGGGGAGCACCCTCATAGAGGCAGGGGGAGGTAGAATTGGATAAGGGGTTTCTGGAGGGCAGACCTGGAAAGGGGATAACATTTGAAGTGTTAATAAATAAACTGTCCAATAAAAGGAAAAAAGTAAAACTAAAAAGTTACAAAATAAATAGAGCCATCAGGAAGTTGCATGTGGAAAGAGAACTAAAGGTTCAGGTTGGTTCCGTACGGTTTAGGCAGCAGAATAAACTAATAGATCAATGGAACAGGACAGAGTCCATTTTAGAAACTCACTCATAGGGTCATTTGATTTATGCCAATAGACCATGACCTGGAGATTGTCAGAGCCCAGGGAAATGCAAGAAATAGGGTGACAGAATCTTCTGTGAAGTGGGTAATATTGAAATGACCCAGAGAAGCAGAGCCCATGGACTCCAAGCAGAAGCAATGGTTGTTCACCCAAGAAGGAGCTCTGCTCAGTTTTTTGAGAGTATCTTTTTAGAAAGTCTGCCAGTGTGAACATTCAACAACAGGAGACATTCATAGGTGCAGGGCCGCACAGCCTACTATGTTCTCTGGAAGAAAGGTCACTTCCATGACAATGAGTCACCAAAGAATATATCAACCCAGAGGAACAGCATCAACTTAACTGTCTTGTAGCAAGTAGCAGGACGAAGCTGGCTCTGAGCTGTGAATTAAGGTATCGCCCCTACTCCCGTTCTGGCTGCCTTTTGCTGAAGGATGAATTGTTTCGAATTTTATTGCTTAAAAATAAGAACAGCTTTATTATTTCACAAGACACTGTGGATAGGGAATGGATGCTAAGCATTTTCTTCTTGAGTGGTATCAGGAAGTTTAACTTAACAACAGTCAGTCTGTGGATGGATTTGCATAGAGGAGCGAAGGCCCACTCACGTCTATGTCTAGTGTCGTGTGTCTAGTGTCTATGATGATCAAAACTGAGTGGATTCAGACTGTGTGCTGGTTGGTTTTCTGTTTGTTTGTTTGTTTGTTTGTTTGTTTGTTTTGCCAACTTGACATAAACTAGAATCATCTAGGGAAAAGGAACCTCACTTGAAAAAAATGCCCCCAGAAGTTTAACCTATGGGCAAGATCTTTCACATATTTTATTGATTAAAACTTATGTGAGGTTCCAGCCTACTGTGAGCAGTGCTAACCCCATAGGTGGTCCTGGGTTATAAAAGAAAGCAGACTAAGGGCTGGAGAGATGTCTCAGTGGTTAAGAACACCGACTGCTCTTCCAAGGTCCTGAGTTCAATTCCCAGCAACCATATGACAGCTCACAACCATCTGTAATGGGATTCAATGCCCTTTTCTAGTGTGTCTGAAGACAGCTACAGTGTACTCACATACATAAAGTAAATAAGTAAATTTTTTAAAAATATCTATTAAAAAAAAAAGAAAGCAGACTGAACTCTCTTGAGGAGCAAGCCAATAAGAAACATTCTTCCATAATTTGTGCTTCGGTTCCTGTGTCCAGGTTCCCAGTTTAAGCTCCTACCCTGGCTTCCCTAGATGATAGACTGGAATCTGTAACCAAATAAACTCTTCCTTTCCAAAATTGATATTATCTGTGTTTTGTCAACACGATAGAAACCAAAGCAGAGATATTATTAATCAGATGGTCTGCCTGGAGTCTCAGGAATGATGGTTTTAGACAAGCTGGACCCTTTCACAGCAGTTTACCAGACCCAGTGTTCAAAAAGAATGTTCAAGAGGTCCAGACAGAAATTGCAATACAGCCTATGATCCAGCTTTGGAAATCCCAGAACATCACTATCACCCATTCTATTGGTCAAGCAAGTCAACTGGATGAGCCTAGAGTCAGGGGGGAAAAGGATGAATCCATCTATTGCTTACAAAGACTAACAGGGCAGGACAAAAGTGATGAAACCCATCTTAGAGATGTGTCATCAAACCCATCACTGATGTGTCACAGCAAGGCATCCTTCCTGCTATATCAACGGTGTACTCAGCACCGCACAAAGGGCTGCAAGTCTCCAAAGAACAAAGGTGTTGTATAAATGACTATCGATAACTGGAACAGAAGAGATGCTGCATAGGAACAAATGACAGGGATGCCTGATAGCTGAATAAGGGATGCCAGGGATGCCTGTTAGCTGAATAAGGGATGCCAGGGATGCTTGATATCTGAATAAGGGATGCCAGGGATACCTGTTAGCTGAATAAGGGATGCCAGGGATGCTTGATAGCTGAATAAGGGATGCCAGGGATGCCTGATAGCTGAATAAGGGATGCCAGGGATGCCTGATAGCTGAATAAGGGATGTGCTGCCTCTCTCCTACTAAACAGAGGAGGGTGGCTTCAAAAAACCCAAATAACAAGAACAAAAACATACAGATAGGAACAGAGAGAGAGAATGGAAAAGAGAAAATCCTGAATGGCCTGATGAATTCCTTCATTAATTAAGTTTGTCTTAGAGTAACAATACTTGCATTTGTTCCTCTAGACAGAACGAGCTAGAACAAAGTCTAATTTCAGGGGAAGAAAATAAAATCATATTTTAAATTCCTAAATCTATGAGAAATTGAATTCAGGCCTGTACACTTGCTTTACAATGCTGTTCGTACAGCTTGATTATCTTAATTATTTATATGCTTCCATTCAGGAACGGCTCTCTCCTGAGTCTTCAGATGCTCACACCCTCACAGGAGTGAATGAACTGCGGTATTATTTGCTTCAATTCCACAGTCTTGATGACTTTTAAAATCCAATTTGTCTTAGACATAAAATATTTACTATTTTAAACACTTAGTTAATTCCTATTGACTCACTCTCTTCCAACTGCTCTCCTGAGGCTGTCTAGTCTATTACTCCTTGAGGAGCCCTTAATGTATACCTTCTCTGATTCATTATTTGTTTCTTGAAAAGCTTTTGTCCTTGAGCAAAGTTATAATATTTCTTCAGAGACAGGTAGGTAAATGTTCACTGATAAAAACCACTAGATATAACTAAAACAAGAAAAGGCATTTTGAAGAACAGATGAAAATACAAAAAATAGGACTTCAAGGGGCAAACATGAGTTTATAATTAAACATTCGTTCACAACAAATATGAATAAAATCTAAACAACTTAGCACACATCCGTTGATATCAAACTACTCACACACTACGATCATTCTATCAGGAAATCCTGGCTTGTTCTTCAGTTGTAGAATCCCTTGGAGTTCATTTCTTCTATATAATATTGATTATATAGAATGTATCTTATGTCTCCCAGACACTGGAAAGTTTCTAATTATGCTCAGATTCAGACCTTATGTGTAATCCATTCTAACCACATTCTCCAACATGAACTATCAGGTCACAGATAAACACATATACCTATCAATTCAACCTAAATTTTCTTCAAAGTCTTTATCTCTTAAGTCATCCAATACAAAGGAATGTTATTGTAACGTATCACTTCATTTTGAGTTATTTTGCAGAAACCTCGACCCCTGTTAAAGCCATAACCACTTATAATATTAAAACAATGAGACTGTATTGCATGCATTGCAGGCAAGGCATTGTGATGAAGTTCCCCTGTATTCCATGTTTGTACATGACCCTCATGCAATATTCCAGCAGATATTATTTCATACCTGGGAAATCAAGGGTCAGAGAGCTTAAACGAGATATCTGAACTGCAGTCATGTATGGTGCTGACTACCGAAAACTTGCTTCAGGTCCCCTCCTTACACTCTTGCTCCCCTCTGGTGTATTTCCTACCAAGATCTAGAAGGATCCTTTTAAGGATTGCCCAAGCACCTCTCTATCCATTTCTCAACAAAACAACTAACTCAGCATAAACTCTAAATCTCTTAAACGACAGAGAAGAGACTCCAGAGTTTGGACCACTTGTCCACCACTGTGCGCGCTTCGCTTCTTCAGCTTTGCTTCACCCTCGCCTGTCAGCTCTTGGCCCCGGCGACGTCTGAACACCACTCAGCCCCTGCCCTTCTAGGACACCCTTTCTGCACGTTTCCACTCGGCTTGGCCCCTTCTCATTCTCAAATATGTGCTCAAATCCTGTTTTCTTATTTTATTTGTTCATCTTTTGAGACAAGGTCTCATATGGTACTTCAGCCTGCCCTTTAACTCATTTCGTTTCCCAGGGTGACCTCCAATCACACGATCTTTCTTCCTTAGCCACCTGAGTGCTGGGATTACAAACATGTGCCATTTTCCAGTTCCCTCTTCTTATTAAAGCCTTGCCCTTTAAAATTTCACATTTAATATGCATCAGTTTTTCTCTACCACTTGGTACCCCATAACTTTTTAAATAATCATATCCTCATTTTCCATGTCAATTTACCTCCATCCAAATGAAAGCTCTCAGAAAAATAATTTAAATATTCTGTTCACTGATGTATCACTAAAAACTACTGGAAACATAGCAAGCTACCAAAATACATCAGCAAATAAATGATAACATAAATTATAGGCATTTATTTTTTAAAAAAGAAGAGGTAGATTTCCACTTATTACATTCTTTTTGAGTAGGTTTCATTTTAGCTAGCAAAATTCAGAGCCTCTATGACTAGCTGTGCATAGCTAATAGCTAATATTTCCATCCTATAAGTCTCTTGGATTTTTACCTTTATCCTTTGTAAGGCACCATGACATCCTCTAGATACTCTTGTAGATCCAGCCTTAAGTTCTAAGATGTGCCCTAGCCAGGTGTGGCAATGTACAGTTTCTCTGTGCATGTTCACATTATATCACACATACACACACATACACACACACACTCACAGACACACACACACACAGGCACATGCACACTCATAATGAAATCTTATTATGGTAACATACTGGAAACCTCTAGGAAGCCAGCAATAGAAAAATAAATAAGCAATATGTGATAAATCCATATAAAGGAATATCACTAGGTGCTACAAAGAATTACCTATATACACAATGATTGGGTAGACTACAAATTATTATAATCATTTTTTAAAAGCCAGACATAGAAGAATACATAAATTACTGTTATATTTATATGATGTTCTAAAAAAAGGAAAGGTTAACCTATAGTGTAGAAAATATTCTTTCACCAGCAGAGATGACCCCAGACTCTCAGGTACAGTACTGTTTTACTTCATGACATGGGTTGGCTTACAAGTTTCTGCTTAGTCAAAAATCCAGGGATGCACTGGTAAGATTTATGCAATGTGTTACATATTATGTTATATACTGATAAGGCTCATTGAAAATAAAAACAGTAACTCAATATTTGAATTCCAGCTAATGATACGTGTACACTGAAATTCTTAAGGGGAACTGAACAGGCTTCTCAAATTTACATTGACTATAGAAGAGATAACTGGATTAAAGGGACATGAGGAAGCATCTACGGGAGCTATAAATGACAGAGCAGCCTAGGGTGGGTTGCTTTCAGTGTAAATTTCTTACAGATTTGCTCTATATTTAAAAATATCATAAGATTTGTTTAACCGGTCATCTTTTACCCACTCTAGCTCCTGAGCCCTACTGGACTAGAGCCCTCACTGTAGTTGCGTCTGCTCAGATGAGTAAGTCTGAACAGAAACTTCAAAGTCATAGTGACTTGGGGCTTAGAGATCAAGTAACTTCTTCCCACAGCATGTGTGAAGAATGGACTGGCATCTGAGTCATAGAATCCCTGGCATCCACATTTGACAAAGGAGAAGATGACTTCTCTCCCAGAGAGATAGAGTATAAGTCTTTCAACCTGGACAGAGACCAGGCCTGTGCTCACATTGTTTTATGTGAACTCATACACATGCCTATGTAGGTCTAAGAAAGAGGATAATTTCTGCCCTATTACAACTTTATGTTGTAATATGTAATATGTTGTGTGTAGGGATAAGAAGAAGGATTATTTCTGCCCTATTACAACTTTATCTTTTTATTCTTCTTGTAAAAATAATTCACTGAAGTTTATTGTGAGTATTCTCATAAAAGCAATGAAATAATGTAAAACAATCATAAAAACCAATCACTTATTTTATACAGAATAAAAGAATAAAATCACCTTTTGTGAGGTGTCAAATGCAAAGAAATTTATCACTTCAGAAAAGCCAACTCTGCTGTCTACAATCATGTAATCTCCTCAGCTTCGTGTGCCTTGCAGAGAGAGAGAGAGAGAGAGAGAGAGAGAGAGAGCCCTTTCAATATTCCCAGTGTACAATGACTACTGCACACTCTCCAGGCTTAGAAAAGTCCTCAGCATAAATTGTCTTAACCACAAAAATCTTTTAATGATTGTCTTGATATTTTTATTCTATTTATTCAGCTCCATCTCACTCACACACACACGCACACACACACACACACACACACACACCAGCACAAAACAAATCATTCTTTATTGAAGATGTGGCCACTAGCTGATTTCCCATGTTTCAGTGAATGGTTCTACACCTATGCACATAGCAGAGAACCTGGATTCCTTTGTCCATGTTTGCACCATGGAGTATTCATTAAAAGAACCCACAAATTAGCAACTATGAGATGATTTCCTGATCTAGATCTGGCCCCTCTGCCTGTGACAGTGCATGCATTTTGGTTTCCATTTCTATTCTGATGTTTCCTATAAAGATGTGAGGGAATAAGAGTTAGACAGACTCCCTGGTAGGCAGACAGATAGGAAAAGGGGCCATGGCTAGGTAATAAAGACAGTAAATTCTAAGAGGGCCAGTGTGGTGGTTTGAATATGCTTGGCCTATTGGGAAATGGCATTATTAGGAAATATGGCCCTTTTGGAGTAGGTGTGGCCTTGTTAGAGGAAGTATATCACTCCATAGGTGGGCTTCGAGGTTTCCTCGTGTTCAAGCTCCACCATGTGCTCAAGAGACCCTCCTTCTGGCTACCTGCAGAAGATCCTAACTGCCTTTGGATGGAGATGTAGAACTCTTGGCTCCTCCAGCACCAAATCTGGTGCATGATGCCATGCTTACCACCACAATGATAATGGAGTGAACCTCTGAACCTATAAGCCAGCCTCAATTAAATGTTTGCCTTTATAAGAGTTGCCTTGGTCATGGTGCCTCTTCACAGCAATAAAACCCAAACTAAGACAGTGGTCTTCTTCCTCACCCTCCTGCCCTGAAATAAAAGCCTAACAGCTTAAAACAAAGATCTTGTAAGCTTTTGTCTCCCGCAGACTCCCTGCTGGTGGACAGTTTCAACAAGTTCAAAGCCAGATTAAGACTGTTCTACAACAGCTGTGGGCCAGTCAGCCATCCTGGTTTTTTTTTTTTCAAACTGACCAGTCCCAAACTGTGAAAGACTCTTCAGAGTCTTCAAATCCCCAGCCTTCAAGAAGAAGAGACTGGATGCTTTAGCTTCCCAAGTTCCCAACTGCTTTTCAGAGGGAGTGTGTGTGTGTGTGTGTGTGTGTGTGTGTGTGTGTGTGTGTGTGTGTGTGTGTTACATACCTGTTCCTCAACCTCCAATAAACTTTCTTCAGCCACTGATTTCTGTCTACTCCTGTCTGTTGTGAATGAGATTTCTCCACTGCTACCTGACAATCTCAAGATTTTCTTGCGTTTAATTCTTTAATTGGCAGAGAAAATGAATCCAATCAAGGCCCCTAGATGGTAACACAAAGACTTGATGTATTATCCTATATGTGTGGCTAGGAGATCTCTAGAGCTTATCAGTATACAAGATAGAAGAAAGGAAAGGAGAAAAGGGAGCTGAGAAGATGGCTCTCAGCAGGTAAAGATGCTTGACTCCAAGCCTGATGACCTGAATTTATCTATGAGATTCTTGGGATTGAAGGAGAAAACAGAACTCTGAAAATTGTCCTCAAATCTCCACATGTGTACTGTGGCCCTTGGTGTACACACACACACACACACACACACACACACACACACACACACATTGGTGCAGGGAATACATAGATAAGATGTCATAAGAATGTAAAAAAGAAAGACTAGAGGAAAGAAGTGACACGATGAACAAAAGGTGAAATGGACAGAGCAGTGTAAAGAAGTAAACAATTGACAAAGTTACAGCCTATCTTAATGCCCATAGTAGGCTGATTGATCAGACCTATTTTAATGCCCGTAGTAAGTTGATCAATTAGACCTATCTGATTGCCCATAGTAGTCTGATTAGAGGTAATAACTGATGTCCAGGTGTTTCTTCTGAGAATAAAGCTGCCTTAGATACAAAAACACAACAAGGTTTTATAATAAAATTAATGCTCACCAAGGCCTAGATACCAACTGATGAAAGCCTTTGAAAGAGAGGCAGTCTATGTAGTATGAAGACACAGTCTGGAGAATTACAAGGCAAGAGGAACACAAAATATTAATAAGTGCAGAAAGATAAGAACTTCTTGTTTTTCCACCTGAATGTAGGACAGTGATGACTAGAGATTAGAAAGGGGGGGAGGTAGACAAAGAAAGGCTGGATTTAATCAAGTAGGCTGTATGCATGTGTAAAACTATCACCCTGGACCTCATTAATACATACAATTAATACATGATAATGAGAAGCAAAATAAACTGTTTGAGGGAGAGAAGGAAGAGGGAAGAGAGAAATGCAGAAAGAGACCCTGAAGCCTTCAAATAGTCAACCATGTAGCAAACTTCTGACAGCTCTCTCAATAGAGATTTTGTTGTGAATTTTACAATCCAATAAAATGATAGAATTAAATTTTTTCTTAGAATTAAAAAAGGAAGAGGAAAAACTCACAGACATAAAAGCCAAGAATAGTAGGAGAGCTGGCATCTGGGTTACTAGTCAGCATCACCTGTGACAGGGAAGGTACTTGTCTCTCTAGTGGCAGGAACATGACAGCTGACATAGGGCATCACCCTTTGTCTGGCAATCGCATACAACTGATGAAGTCAGAGGAACCAGCTCCTGTCAGAAAGATCAGACCAAAGTTACGTAGTCAAGTGCAGGAGATTCTCTCCATCACTGCTATATTTGAATTCAAAGAGACAACGCTAATCCAATCTAAAGTTCTCACAGGAACCCAAGCAATTTGGATTTCATCTTGGCCCACTTCTTCCTACTCATTTAGTTTAGTGACATCATCGCAGAACTCTAAATACTCTGAAGTGAGGCCAGCCTTGAAAATGGGCACCAGCCCATATTGATTAAACTTAAGAAAAGCTGTACCAGTTAAGGGATTTGTTGGCCATGTATTAATAATTAACTCCAACATACTCGCCTACCCCACCCAAGGGACAAGCCATATTTGTATTCTCATAGCTGGATCAGATGACAAGCAATTGGAGGTGCTTGTGTCTGGTGAGTGTGGGTGAAGGCAGATGATGTCTGCCAATCTTCATGAAATATGTTTCTTACTACTAGGACACTAGATTCCAGACCCTTCCAACTCATGTCAATGGCACACAGCCTTGGCCTTTTCCTTTCCCCATTTTAGTCTAAGTTCCATAACTTGCAATTCTGTGTGTTAGCATGTAAAGTTTGAACATTACTGCTAGTTTTGACAGGCTAATGACATACAGAGGTTCAAAAAAAAATGCCAGTGGTCTGTGATTCTGCAAAGCTGCTGGGATTGTCTCGGACTAAACTGGGGCCCTCTGAAATATGCTGGTGTCTTCTCCTGAAACCTGGAGCAGCACAGCAGTGGGGAAGTGAGGAGAACACTTGCTCATCAATTGGAGGTCTTCCTCTCTGCTCTCAGAACGATGATCTTGACTGTTTCTGAGACCAAAAAATTAAGTAAGCATGCAAGAAAAACTCCAGAAAACTGACAATCATCAAAATAAACCACAAAGCCTCAAGACCATTTGAAAACTACCCACCTTGTGAAGTTATGGCAATCATAGACATTGCATACAGGAGGGGAGGTACCAGGAAAGGGGGCAACATTTGAAATGTAAATAAAGAATATATCTAATAAAAAAAGAAACCTTCTCTGGATGTTTTATCTTGGCATTTTTGGGTGTATGCTGCCTGAAGAGGCCCAACTATCTGTATAAGCTCAACACCTTTCTCCTCGACAGAGGCAATCTCTACCACCTCCACCCTCTCCACACCATGCTTAGGAGTTAGCCTTATATTACAGCAGTAAAGGAAAGCTCTGGTGTGGGGTGTCTCTTTATCTTTCTTCCTTTGGAAACTTTCCCTCCAACACCCAGGAACCAGCATATGTGAAGCAACAGTTTCCGTGTGTTCCAAATCAGGAACCACTGAGCAAGCTGTTTAGCCACTGTGAAAAGAAAGATGGCTCAACTTCCAACATCAATGATACAAAGACTGAATATTGCTTGGTTCTACCTCAGATCCCCTGCTTAGCACCTGGCCTGTTTCCCTTAGTGGACCTAGCCTGGCAGATGAAGATTCTAAAGAGACACTTGTGTCTCTCAGTCTGACTATAAGGCTGTTGAAAGAATGTTCCCCAAAGAAATGGGAATTTCCCCCACTTCTCATGCTGGGAGAGGGAAAAGGCATCCATCAGAGGGAGATGTTGTCCCCTAGAGATTTCAGACATTTCTAACATAGCTGACAGAATGTTGATGAATCTCAGACAGTGATGGGTCAGTGGTGGGAGGGACCACACTTTGTCTGGAGCCACTTAGATATGTGCATCCTTGGCCATCTGCTTAAACTTTGATCTCACTTCAGGATTCTGAAGACAGACTTGAAGGGTTTCCTCTGGACCTCCTTGTCCCAGTGTGCCACATTTTTCTGCTTTCCTCTTTAAATTTGACTCTTTTGATTGATTTATTGAGGACCGGTGGCCAGACCTGACTTGAGATACAGATGTGACCCACATCACATTTGATTACACTGGCACAGTGTAGAAGTTTGGCCTGGTTCTTCCTCCCAGCCCCATATTCCCAGAAATAAGACTCAGACTCAAAAGATATTTACAGATACCTTGGCCATATACCTAGGATTGTCTGTGACTAGAACATAACTTATTATAACCCCTTTATTCTGATCTACATTCTGCTATGTGGCTGGTTACCTGTGTTCAGGTACCATGCGTCCCTCTCCTTACATCTTCCCAGGCGAATCTTGTATGCCTCACCCTACCCCAGAATTCTTTCTCCTCCCAGATTTTCTACCTCCTATTTCCTGCCTAAGCCATAGGCCATCAGATTTGTTACTGACAGGTGCCACATCCTTACACACATAAGATATTCTTTCCACAACCCAGCACAAGTTCTCTCAGTACGCTCCCACATAACTGCCTCAGTCTCCCAAAACCTTACCTCTGTGGAACTTGCCTATCCTGCAATCCAATCAGTATGCAACAGAGAAAGCAGACAGCATGCTAAAGACCAGAAATGCTGCGTGCGTTAGAGGTCTTCTCATTTCAGAGCCATTTATTCTTGCACCCATCAAGCAGAGTATGAAGCCTAAAGGCAGTGTCGTGTAATTACTACAGGCACTCGCACTGGGGAAGAGGGAATCAGGTCTCAACTGTGACATCGACCAGCTCTGTGACCTTGAGCAAGTGACTTAAGCTTGGCTCTGCTGGACTGAGCATAGGACGAGGGAAATAAAATATCTTTATGGGGTTGTTACAATGATGAACTAAATTAAAATATGGGAAACACCTAGAACTATGCCAGATGCATAGCTTTTGTTTCATTTCTAATCTCATAAAAATAATGGAAACAGCAAGAAAGGAGAGGGAGAAGGGATTCTGTAGGCAACTTCCTTGACACCAGCCAGCTGTTATCAGTAAGCATCTCATAGGGGGGACTTCAAATTAGATCCAAAGGACCCAAGGGCACCACTCCATTATATCACAATGGGTAGTGAAATTGTATAAAGAGGATCTTATACCATCCAAGGACACTACTCTGTTTTGGCTCAGAATATAGATGATGATGGTTATAAGGGAGAATCTGATAGTCAAGGTATGATTTTAAAGATGCCGTAATTTTATGAAATGGGAGCACCAAAAGAAATTCTATACAAAGAGTCAATTTTTATTAAAAAAAGAAAAGTAACTTGATAGGTATCTCCTCAACTATCAAAAAGCCCTCAATGATTTAATCTCTAAAGGACTGTTATTATAAGAAGATGCTAAAAGCTGAATAAGGTGATTTGTGCCTGTCATTTGAGTTCTTATGAGGCAGAGACAGGGAGATTGCTACAAGATGAAAGACAGTCAGGGCTACATAGTGAGCTGTCTAAGATGTCTGTGATGGCTAATGTTATATTTTAAGTTTAAATTACTGTGCTTATCTATAAAACAAAAATGCCTCTAATCTGTAATCCCTACTTGCCCAAGGACAGATAATGGTCAGGAACACTAGAGGGCTGTCCATATAAGATAAGCCACCTGTCTTTTCTTCTGTAGTCAAGGTTGGTTGCCCCAACTTCCAGGATGTGTGTTTACACAAAGGCAGGAAGTATGTAGCCTTGACTTTATAAGTCCCTGACTAATGTAGTTCAATGCCACACTCTGAGCATGAGTCTCCGGTGTGGACATGACCAGTATTAATGATCCTGGCCAGTGTTTAATAAAGTCTCTTAGTTGTTAAAATTTATTAATTTTCAGACTAGTGAATCTCTGAGCAAACCTAGACCTATCATAGCAAGACAATATGTAATGCAGCAAACCATTTTTGAGGAAGTATAGTGACTGCTAATTATCCCCTACTTTTCACTCCCTAAATATTCTTTTGAGAAGCTAAGATGCCCTGCATTTATAAGGATTTGAATATACTACACGTACGGAAACTACATTTCATAAACTTCCTTGAAGCTCTGGGTAGCGACGTGGCCACATTCCCATCACTGGATGGAAATGCAAATTTGTTGAGTCAATTCAGATGTGCTTCTTTACATGAAAACTGCTTCTCTTATGCTTCTTCCTCTCATTTCAATATACATTCAGAACACAAAACAAGTAAGCCAGTTTTTCCCCTGTGCAGATGGGCAATGCCAAGAAAATTGCTGAATAATAGTCAGAAGAAATTGTGCTCCCTGATCTGCTTGAGGACAGAGTGTCCTACCTTCCCTGAACCCTAGTCCTCTCTCATGGAAATTAATTTCTATGTAACTTAAGTCAGAAATTTGGGAGGTTTTTGAAGTAGCCTGTTCTTACCTTCATAAACTTATGGAAATAGACTAATGGAGATTAAATTCACATAGCACAGCAAATAGTACCTTCCTGTGTTACTCTAGAAAGACACAAAATAATTAAAGCTGTTGAAGCCTGCTTCCCAAGCATAGCTGTAGTCATTTTGTTCCACGCCAGCCAGATATTTAACACTGTTGCTGTAATATTCCTGGCAGTCATTGACAAAAATAAAATAAAATAAAATAAAATAAAAACTTGACTCAGAGCAGAGTCATGCTGACCACATACCCTGTTATGTTCTGTATGTTATGAGATTTGTCAATCTTAATAAATTCCACAACTACAAGCTTCATGTTAGACCCATAAAATTAAACATCGATATGAACTATTATGTCTAAAATGGCTTGAGTCATGGCTAACCACTGGGCAGCACTTTCCATTACCTGTGTATGAGCTCGTGGTGGGTCTTGTGGTTTTAACCATTATAAGCTCACCCTAAGAAATGTCCAGCACACAACCTTGAGCTGTTGCTCTGGTCAATCAATCATGGTGTGTGCATTCAGTAAACTATCCCAGTTTAACTGAGATTAGTGTTCATATGGTTTATGGAACTACTACAAAACCCCTAAAAAAGCCAAGTTCTGTCTTCACAAAAGCCTCTAAAAGCTTTACAATCCAGATAAATTAACCATTTACCCAAGTAATCACGTAACTGCAGTCTACACTACTTGCCACTCATGAGTTAGAAAAGTGAGCAGGACTTAGAGGATTATACAGTTCTACCAAGTCAGCCCATGAGGTTTTTTTTTTTTTGTTTTTTTTTTGGTTTTTTCGAGACAGGGTTTCTCTGTGTAGCCCTGGCTGTCCTGGAACTCACTTTGTAGACCAGGCTGGCCTCGAACTCAGAAATCCTCCTGCCTCTGCCTCCCAAGTGCTGGGATTAAAGGCGTGCGCCACCACCGCCCAGCAACCCATGAGGTTTTTGATCTGGAAAAGTCCACTCCCCACTTCTTCTATCCCCCCCCCTTTGTCTTTCTTTCTCACATCTTTGGGGGTTTTTTATTTGTTTGTTTGTTTTCGCTTTGTTGAAAGTACCACACTCACTGTGCAGCTCAGGATGGTTTAGAACTTGTTGAGTAACCCAAGTTGCCCTTGACCTTTCTATCTGTCTCCGCCTGAGTGCTGGGATTACCAGTGTCTGTGGCCACACCTGACCTCCCTGTGACCAAATACAGAGTGTCATCTTTTTTTCTTGTTCTTCAAGTTTTCTATTTCAAGAAAGGAAGCAGGGTTTCTGCTCCCATGCTGTTACTGACAGAGGGAAGAAAGACTGGACCTAAGGCTATAAACAAATTGGTAAGGATTACGGAGTAGTGTGGAGTCCTGTGAAAGAATCATAAAACTCTCTAAGGCTTAAAACCTGAGCTTTAAAGTTGGCGTAATAAAAGGTCAGGTGATATATCTAAAAATAACAGGTAAGGATATAGGTAAGGACTTACTGGAATGTTTCTGGAGTCTATACTGAAGACCTTTGCTTTCTCAGGCCCCTGCTGCTGGGAGACTTTAGGAAACCAGGTTAAGCGCGTTTTCTTTTCTGAAAATTAAGAAGAAGGCTCAATTCATAAACAAAACAACCTAGTGCTGTGGACAATGCTTAGTAGGCATTTATTAAACACTAGTGTTGTTGATGCTTTTGCCACTGTTCTTTCTCATAAACATAATAAAAAGCTTCAGCAGAGTGTATTAGGAGGTTTTTCCATTGCTGTGACAAAATACCTAAGGCGGTTAATTGTAAAGAAGAAAAGATTTATTCTGGAAGTTTCAATCCATAGTTATCTGGCTCCATTGGCACTGTAATTAAAAACACAAGTATATCATGAGGCCCATTCAACAGTAAGGAAGTCATGCCTGGGACTGGGTTCCTAGCCAACTTCTAAGGGCTAGTGAGGTCACATGTCTTAAAAGACGATGTACTACCAGCATAATTCCTAACTGCATTCTAGTTATCCTTACACCTACAGATAAGTATTGCTCCCACCCCCCATTAAAGAAGCTTCTCATTGCAACAGAGACCATTCAGAAAAACACAACTGGCTAGAATGCAGAGAACAATTCACCATAGGGTACACATACCCAGTTAATACTTCTATAATCCCTGCACCCGAGGCTCTGGGAGCACAGCAGAAGTGGGGCAGAATGATTGTTAAGATCCAGAGGCCATGCTAGTGGGATGGGAGACAGGGAGAAGAACATTAGTTTGTGTCCTAGGGACCATTCTTGTGATAGTTTGTTGTTGAGTGTGGCTGCTTTCTGCCTTTGCTGAAAGAAAAAAAAATCTGCCTGAGGCTAAATTGAGTTTTGGATTAACAGCATTGACAGAAGAGATTTCAAAATAGTTTAGTATTGCCCACGTGGCATGGTTATTAGTGGTCAGTTTTATGCAGATCAATAGTGAAAAGGAGCAAATTGAGAAATGAAAAATGTAAAATGTAAATAAACAGATGAAAGAAACGCCTGATGATAAATGGAATAAAGGCAGTAGTGACCTCAGGGTAAGACCCCACCCAGCTAAGCTTCCAACTTGTGAAAAGGAATTAAAATGTTTGGGATGGGAATGGATGGTAGCATACACTTTAATCCCAGGAGGCAGAGGCAAGCATATCTTTGAGTTCTAGGCCAGCCTGGTCTACAGAGTGAGTTAGTTCCAGGACAAGCAAGCTTTAGGCAGTGAAGGAAACTATTGAAAACAGAAAACTGGTGAAGATGTATTTAAGCAAGGGGACCATGTTCCAGCACCAGCAAGCAGCAGAACTTGGCAACTTCAGTCATGAGGTCCTGACTTGATAGTCAAGTTTACAAAAAAGGGTGTTATGGAATCTCTATTACCAAGAGAAGCCACTAAGCAATATGTCAGACCTAGAGAGATATGTAGGTAGTATGTAGGCCTAGAGAGACCATTGTGTAAAGCTATAAAGATGAAGTCTGGATTGTTTTGTAGACTCCAAGATGTTGCAGATACCAGAGCCATGAAATACCTGCTGAGGAATGTTGCTAACAGAGAGTAGAACCACTCCAAGGAAGAGAAGTGTCTTGCAGTCAACAAAGCTGAAAGGAGTTGGAGATTTGAAGAGAGTTTTGATATCAGACATGGGAGATGCAGAGTTTGGAGTTTGCCCAGCTGGCTTTCAGCCTTGCTTTTGGTCCAGTATTTCCTTATTAAGTTTCCTTTCCTCCTTTTGGAAATGTAATATATGTCCTGTACTATTGTATATTGAAAGTATGTGATCTGAGTTTCAATTTTGATTTTACAAGGGGTTACAGTTAAGAGATTACCATGTGAATCAGAAGACACTTTGAACTTCGACCTTTTAAACAATGTCAAAACTCTTATGGACTATGGAGACTTGAAGTTGGGCAGAATACATTTCAGCATTATGATATGTCTAGAAGTCTATGGGAACCAAGGAACGGGATGTGGTGGTTTGAATGGAAATGGTTCCCCCATAAGTTCATAGATTTAAATGCTTGGTCACTGGGGAGCAGCACTATTAGGAGGTGTGGCCTTCTTGGAGTAGGCGTTACCTTGTTGGAGGAAGTAAATCACTGGGGATGGGCTTCAAAGTTTCAGAAGTGCAAGCCAAGCCCAGAGTCTTGCTTTTTCTCATGCCTGCCCACAGACATGTAGAACTCAGCTCTTTCTCCAGCACATCTGCCAGCATGCCTCCATGATTCCAGCCATGAGGATAATGAATTAAACCTCTGAATGTATGCTAGAATGCAATTAAACGCTTTCTCTTATAAGAGTTGCCATGGTTATGGTGACTCTTCACAGCAATAAAGCCCTAACTAAGACAGCTCTTCAAAAGGAAACAAGAATTCATGTGATTGATGAATTGTACTATATTGAGTATCCAAACATCAGAAACACCTTTCTTTCTTTCTTTTTTTTTTTTACCAGAAAGTATCTGTTGGACCTGTACACCTCCCTAAAAGCATTGTGAAAACTATTTCCTGGGCCATCACTGTAAGTAGAACAATAAGGAGAGAAACAGAAAGGGTATCTTTTTGGACTATTGTTTAAATAAATTCGCCAAGCTCCAATAGTCCTGAGATGCTACAGAAGAGGTTAGTCAAATAAGGAGAACTGATCATTTGGTGTAACCCAAGATTTGTTGAGAGGGAGAAAGGGGAACACTGAGCCCTCAAAGATGATGCTGTTAAGGGAGGAATGTCAAGTGGGACTGGAGCCTGAAGCCTAGAGCAAGATATAATGATGCAAGCTCACAAAGTCAACTCCCCAAAAACACATCACAGGGTATCTCTGCCAGGAGGAAAACAAGAACAAAGCCCACATTGCATGTGAAGATACCCACTGAATCTTGTCACATATTTGAATATAAAGACAACTTGAAATCTATGCTTTGAGTCTGTACCACAGGAAGGAATAAGCCAAAAGGTAGAGAGCAAGCAAGATCAGCCATTGTGTTCTGATCATTCTGAAGAGATGGTGAGAAGCCACTAAACAGAGCCACTTATACAATCAAAGTGAAACCGCAGGATATACTGTTCACTTTCTGAACAGTGAGCTGGAAGGGGACAAAGAATGGGATTAATTTTCTATAGAACTCCTGGGAAATATGTAGAATATGAATGCATGAAATGGACAAAATTTAAGACAGGTAGTAGATATAATAGTAATAAACTATAGGGGATATCATTTGTAAAGAATGACAAACTATGATCTGAAAGGGTCTATCAACGGTTTGAGTAGCAAGATCAGACCAAGTCGTCAGAAAGATGCTGCTCAAGTGATTGCTAAGTAATGTAGTTTACAGGAAAAGAGGCATCTTTAAAACCTTGAAAGCAGGATCACCACTCCCCTTTCCAACCCTTCTACCCCTCCCTCCTCCCTCTCCACTGCCTGCAGCATTCCTTCTGATGTGGTAGACCCATGCCACTTCTGCCATGGGGAAGAGCTCACTTCCTGATATTTTGCAGAGAACTAGCAGCAGTAAGACATTCGCAGCAGCAGAGCATTTGAGAACCAGCTCTGCACAGGGCATTCGACCCTTGACAAGTCTGCCACAGGGAAGACTACATATCCTGATACTTCCTGAAGAACCAGCTGTATGCAGGTCATTTGAGAGAAAGGGAATCCCAGGAGTACATATACACAGGCCTGCAGGATAGAGAAGTCAGTCAGAGACAGCAAGACCAGCTGACACCAGAGATAACTAGATGGCCAAAGGCAAACACAAGAGCATTACCAACAGAAACTAAGGCAACATGGCACCATCAGAACCCAGTTTTCCCACAACAGCAAGTCCTGGATACTCCATCACATCAGAAAAGCAAGAGCTGAATTTAAAACCACATCTCATGACACTGATGGAGGACTTCAAGGACATAAATAACTCCCTTAAAGAAATACAGGAGAACATGGGTCAACAGGTAGAACCCCTTTAAAGAGGCAACACAAAAATCCCATAGGGAATTATGGGAGAACATGAGTCAACAAGCAGAATCCCTTAAAGAGGAAACACAAAAATTCCTTAAAGAATTTCAGGAAAAAAACAAACAAACAAGTGAAAGAACTGAACAAAACTATCCAGGATCTAAAAATAGAAGTAGAAACAATAAAGAAATCGCAAAGTGAGACATCTCTGGAGATAGAAAACCTTGGAAAAAATTAAGGAGTCATAGATACAAACATCAACAATAGAATTCAAGAGATAGAAGAAAGAATCTCAGATGCTGAAGATTCCATAGAAAACATTGACTCAACAGTCAAAGAAAATGCAAAATGCAAAAAGCTCCTGAGCCAAAACATCCAGGAAATCCAGGACACAATGAGAAGACCAAACCTAAGGATTATAGGTATAGAAGAGAGTGAGGATTTACAGCTTAAAGGACCAGTAAATATCTTCAACAAAATTATAAAAGAAAACTTCCCTAACCTAAAGAAAGAGATGCCCATGAACATACAAGAAGCCTATAGAACTCCAAACAGACTGGACCAGAACAGAAACTCCTCCCGACACATAAATAATCAAAACACTAAATGCACTAAACAAAGAAAGAATATTAAAAGCAGTAAGGGAAAAAGGTCAAGAAACATATAAAGGCAAACCCATCAGAATTACACCAGACTTCTCACCAGAGACTATGAAAGCCAGAAAATCCTGGGCAGATGTCATACAGACCCTAAGAGAACATAAATGTCAGCCCAGACTACTATACCCAGCAAAACTTTCAATTACCATAGCCGGAGAAAACAAGACATTCCATGACAAAAGCAAATTTACACAATATCTTTCCAGAAACCCAGCTCTACAAAGGATAATAGGTGGAAAATACCAACACAAGGCAGGAAACCACACTGTAGAAAAAGCAATAACCTTTCAACAAAACCAATAGAAGATACAAACAGAATTTCACCTTTAACCAAGAAGATAACAGTAAGCAACAAACACTTTTCCTCAATATCTCCTAATATCAATGGTCTCAATTCCCCTATAAAAAGACATAGACTAACAGACTGGATACGTAAACAGGACCCAATGTTTTGCTGCATATAAGAAACCCACCTCAGTGACAAAGGCAGTCACTATTTCAGAGTTAAAGGTTGGAAAACAATTTTCCAAACAAATGGTCCCAAGAAACAAGCAGGAGTGGCCATTCTTATATTGGATAAAATTGACTTTCAACCAAAAGTTTTCAAAAAAGGAGGAACTCTTCATACTGGTCAAAGGAAAAGTCTACCATGATGAACTCTCAATTCTGAACATCTACGCTCTGAATGCAAGGGCACCTAAATTCATAAAAGAAACTTTACTAAAACTCAAAGCACACATTTCACCCCACAAAATAATAGTGGGAGACTTCAATACCCCACTCTCAACAATGGACAAATCATGAAAATAGAAACTAAACAAAGACACAGTGAAACTGTGGACCAAATGAATCTAACAGATATTTATAGAACATTCCATCCTAAAGCAAAAGAATATACCTTCTTCTCAGCACCTCATGGTGCCTTCTCCAAAATTGACCATATAATTGTTCACAAAATGGGCCTGAACAGATACAGAAATATTGAAATTATTCCATGTACCTTATCAGATCACCACGGCCTAAGGCTGGTCTTAAGCTCAAACAAAAACAATGGAAAACACACATACACTTGGACTTTGAACAATGCTCTTCTCAATGATAGCACGGTCAAGGAAGAAATAAAGAAAGAAATTAAAGATTTTTTTTTTTAGATTTTTTAGAATTTAATGAAAATGAAGACACACCATACCAAAACTTATGGGACACAATGAAAGCAGTATTAAGAGGAAAACTCATAACTCTGAGTGCCTCCAAAAAGAAAATGGAGAAAGCTTACACTAAAAGCTTGAACAATGCACTCGAAAGCTCTAGAACTAAAAGAAGCAAATATACCCAAGAGGAGTAGACGACAGGAAATAATCAAACTCAGGGCCAAAATCAACCAAATAGAAACAAAAAAGAACTATACAAAGAATCAACAAAACCAGGAGCTGGTTCTCTGAGAAAATCAACAAGCTAGATAAACACTTAGCCAGACTAACCAGAGAGCACAGAGACACTACCCAAATTAATAAAATCAGAAATGAAAAGGGAGACATAACAGCAGAAACTGTGGAAATTCAAAAAATCATCACATCCTACTACAAGAGTTTATACTCAACAAAGTTTGAAAATCTGGAAGAAATGGACAACTTTCTAGATACAGGTGCCAAAGTTAAAACAGGATCAGATAAACCATCTAAATAGTCTCATAAGTCCTGAGGAAATAGAAGCAGTCATTAATAGTCTCCCATCAAAAAATAGCCCAGGACCAGATGGGTTTAGCAGGGAATTCTATCAGATCTTCAAAGAAGAGCTAACTAATACTGATACTCTTCAAACTATTCCATGAAATAGAAACTCAAGGAACTCTACTCAACTCATTCTATGAAGCCACAATAACGCTTTTACCTAAACCAAACAAAGACCAAACAAGGAAGGAGAACTTCAGACCAATCTCCCTCATGAACATTTATGCAAAAATACTGAACAAAATTCTGGCCAACTGAATCCAAGAATGCACCAAAACTATAATTCACCACGATCAGGGAGGCTTCATCCCAGGGATGCAGGGATGGTTCAACATACGTAAATCCATCAATGTAATCCACTACATAAACAAACTCAAGGAAAAAAAACACATGGTCATTTCATTAGATGCTGAAAAGGCTTTTGACAAAATCCAGCATCCCTTCGTGAAAAAAGTCTTGGAGAGATTGGGATTCCAAGGCCCATACCTAAACATAGTGAAAGCAATATGCTGCAAACCGGTACCCAACATCAAATTAAACAGAGAAAAACTTGAAGCAATCCCACTAAAATCAGGGACCAGACAAGGCTGCCCACTCTCTCCCTATCTATTCAATATAGTACTTGAAGTCCTAGCCAGAGCTATCAGACAACAAAAGGAGATCAAAGGTATACAAATTGGAAAGGAAGAAGTCAAAATATCACTATTTGCAGATGATATGATTGTATACTTAAGCGAAGCCAAAACTTCCACCAGGAAACTCCTAAAGCTGATAAATAACTTCAGCAAAGTGGCTGGATATAAAATTGACTCAAGAAAATCAGTAGCCTTCCTCTATTCAAAGGATAAACAAGCTAAGAAAGAAATTAGGGAAATGACACCCTTCAAAATAGTCCCAAATAATATTTCATACCTTGGTGTGACCCTAATGAAGCAAGTGAAAGATCTGTATGACAAGAACTTCAAGCCTCTGAAGAAAGAAATCGCAGAAGATCTTAGAAGATGGAAATATCTCCCATGTTCATGGATTGGCAGGATCAATATAGTAAAAATGGCCATCTTGCCAAAAGCAATCTACAGATTCAGTGCAATCCCCATAAAAATCCCAAATCAATTCTTCATAGATATAGAAAGAGCAATTCTCAAACTCAATTGGAATAATAAAAAACCCAGGATAGCAAAAACTATTCTCCACAACAAAATATCTTCTGGGGGAATCACCACCCCTGACCTCAAGCTCTACTACAAAGCAATAGTGATAAAAAAAAACCTGTTTGGTATTGGTATGGAGACAGGCAGGAAGATCAGTGGAATAGAATTGAAGAGCCAGAAAAGAACCCACACACCTACAGTCACTTGATATTTGACAAAGGAGCTAAAAACATCCAGTGGAAAAAAAGACAGCATTTTTAACAAATGGTGCTGGTTCAACTGGAGGTCAGCATACAGAAAAATGCAAATTGACCCATTCTTATCTCCTTATACAAAGCTCAAATCCAAGTGGGTCAAGGACCTACACATAAAACCAGACACACTGAAACTTATAGAGAAGAAAGTGGGGAAGAATCTTGAACACATGGGCACAGGGGAAAAGTTCCTGAACAGAACACCAACGGCTTATGCTCTAAGAACAAGAATAGAGAAATGGGACCTCATAAAACTGCAAAGTTTCTGTAAGGCAAAGGACATGGTCATTATGACAAAATGGCAACCAACAAATTGGGAGATCTTTACTAATCCTACATCCAATAGAAGGGTAATATACAATGTATACAAAGAACTCAAGAAGTTAGTCTCTAAAGAGTCAAATAACCCTGTTAAAAATGGGGTACAGAGCTAAACAAGAAATTCTCAACTAAGGAAACTCAAATGGCTCTAAAGCACCTAAAGAAATGTTCAGCATCCTTAGTTATTAGGGAAATGCAAATCAAAACAACACTGAGATTCCACCTTACACCAGTCAGAATGAAAAACTCAGGGGACAGCAGATGCTGGAGAGGATGTGGGGAAAGAGGAACACTCCTCCATTTTTGGTGGAATTGCAAGCTGGTAAAAACCACTCTGGAAATCAGTTTGGTGGTTCCTCAGAAAGTTAGACATAGTACTACCTGAGGACCCAGCTATACCACTCCTGGGCATATACCCAGAAGATGCTCCTACATGTAATAAGGACACGTGCTCCACTATGTTCATAGCAGCCTTATTTATAATAGCCAGAAGCTGGAAAGAATCCAGATGTCCTTCAACTGAGGAATGAATACAGAAACTGTGGTAACTTTACATAATGGAGTACTGCTCAGCTATTAAAAACAATGAATTCATGAAATTCTTAGGCAAATGGATGGAACTAGAAAGTGCCATCCTGAGTGAGGTAACCCAATCACAAAAGAACGCACATGGAATGCACTCACTGATAAGTTGATGTTAGCCCAAAATCTCAAAATAAACAAGTTACAATTCACCCAGCACAGGAAGCTCATGAAGAAGGCGGACTTAAATGAGGGTGCTTTGGTTCCTCTGAGAAAGGGAACAAAATACCCACAGGAGCATTTATGGAACAGAGTGTGGAGTAGAGACTGAAGTAAAGGCCACACAGAGACTGCCCTACCTGGAGATTCATCCTATAAATAGTCACCAAACCCGGACACTACTATGGACGACAAAAGTGCATACCAAAAAGAGTATACCATGTTTGTCTCCGGAGAGACCCTGTCAGAGCTCTACACATACAGAGGCAGATGCTAGCAGCCAACCATTAGACTGGGTGTGGCATCCCCAAGGGAGGAGTTGGAGGGTGGTCCAGAGGAGTAAAGGGGGTTTCCCATGGGAAAAACAACGATGTTGGCCACCCAGATGCCCCAGGACTCCCAGGGACTAAACCATCAACCAAGGGTTACACATGGTTCCAGCCAAAAATGTGTCAGAGGAATGCCTTGTCAGGCATCAGTGGAAGGAGTGGTCCTGTGTCCTGTGAAAGCTCAATAGATGCCTCAACAAAGGGAACTCAAGAGGGGTGGGGGGAGTTGGGAGTGGCTTGGGTGGAGGGGCATATATTTGGAGGCAGGTGGTGGGAGGAGTGGTTGGGGGTTTTGGAGAGGGGGGAAACTGGGAAAGGTTTTACCATTTGAAATGTAAATGAAGATTGTATTCAATTTTAAAAAAGGACATTAAAGAAGTTTTTTGGGAAAAAAAAACACCTTGAAAGCACTTGGGAGACAGATGCAGCTAGATCTCTGAGTTCAAAGTCAGCCTGGAGCCTGGTCTACCTGGTGAGTTCCAGGACAGTCAGGACTAAGTAGAGAAATTCTGTCTAAAATAAACAAACAAAAGTCCACCATGAGCATGAAGCAAGTAAATATTTACTACACAAATTAAAAGACAGAAATAAAATAAACAGATTGAAAACAAAGACAGGCAGTTGATTCTCATCTCCTCTTATCAATGCTTCAGCCAAGACATTCCATGTACTACCTACTCTCAGGATGATGTTCTATCAGTCCTTTGCCCACAATTCATCAATCACAGTATTTTATTTTTCATTAATGAAATGCTTTTATTTTTAACACAATTTCAGATAAAACAATTTCATTACATGTTCACCATTTTACTGTCCGAATCTCAGCTTTGATAGCAAATAATTGAGTTTATTCATCTTATCTCAGTTAAGAAATCTACCAATTAAGAGTTTTTAAATCTTTTGAGTTTGCCTTGTTTAATTTTGATCTCAGAAGTATATTACTGAGTTTTAGAACATGTAGCACTATTTTTATTTTTAAATATGCATGTATTTCCATGTGGACTTCATGTTTAGCTAAAATTACCCATCTATCTTCATTATTTAAAAATAATTAGTGAGAAAAGTTTATGTATGGGCTGGAGAGATGGCTCAGAGGTTAAGAGCACTGACTGATCTTCCAAAGGTCCTGAGTTCAATTCCCAGTAACCATATGGTGGCTCAAAACCATCTGTAATGTGATCCAATACCCTCTGCTGGAGTGTCTGAAGACAGCTATATTGTGTTCGCATACATGAAATAAATAAATATTTTTTAAAAAAATCCTACCTTTACACATAAAGAAAAAAATTATGTATAATGCTAATTATATTTGAGATATTCTTTTGTATCTATATCACATTACACTTTTCCATTCAAATTTGCTATAGATTGTTTTATTATATGTGTATTTATTTCAGTTTTTATTGGATATTTTGTTTATTTACATTTCAAATGTTATCCCCTTTCCCAATTTTGCCACCAGAAAATCCCATCCCATCCCCCCTCCTGCTTCTATAAGGTTTTCCCCCCACCCACCCACCCACTCCTGCCTTCCCATCCTTGCATTACCCTACACTGGGGCATTGAGCCTTCACAGGAACAAGGGCCTCTTCTCCCATCGATGCCCAACAAGGCCATCCTCTGCTACACATACAGTTGGAGCCACTGGTCCATCCATGTGTACTCCTTGGTTGGTGGTTTAGACCCTGGAAGCTCTGGTTGGTTGATATTGCTGTTCTTTTTATGGGGTTGAAAACCCCTTCCACTCCTACAGTCCTTTCTCTAACTCTTGCACTGGGGAACCCTGGATAATTTCAATCATTGGCTGTGAGCATCCATTTCTATATGTCAGTCTCTAGCAGAGCCTCTCAGGAGATGGCTACATCAGGCTTCCATCAGCATGCACTTCTTGGCATCCACAATTGTGTTTGCATTTGGTGACTGCATATGGGATGGATCCCCATATGGGACAGTCTCTGGATGGTCTTTCTTTCAGTCTCTGCTCCACACTTTGACTCCCTATTTGCTCCTGTGAGTATTTTGTTCCCCTTCTAAGAAAGACGGAAGCACCTACACCTTGTTCTTCCTTCTTCTTTAGCTTCATGTGGTCTGCTGCATGGTATTAGTACAGAAACAGGGAGGAAGATCAATGGAATAGAATTGAAAACCCAGAAATGAACCCACAGACCTATGGTCATTTGATCTTTGACAAAGGAGCTAAAACCATCCAGTAGAAAAAAAGACAGCGTTTTCAACAAATGGTGCTGGATCAACTAGCAATCAGCATGTAGAAGAATGCAAATTGAGCCATTCTTATCTCCTTGAACAAAGCTCAAGTCCAAGTGGATCAAGGAGAGAGCATACACTAGCAGCTTGACAGTACACCTGAAAGCCTTACAATTAAAAGAAGTAAATACACCTAAGGGGAGTAGATGGCAGGAAATAATGAAACTCGGGGTTGAAATCAACCAAGTAGAAACAAAAAGAATTATACATTGAATCAACAAAATCAGGAGCTGGTTCTTTGAGAAAATCAATAAGATAGATAAACCCTTACCCAGACTAAACAGAGGACACAGGAACAGTATTCAAATTAACATAATCAGAAATGAAAACAGAGATATAACAACTGAAAATGAGAAAATTCAGATCCTACTACAAAAGCCTATACTCTACACAAATGAAAAATCTGGAAAAATAGACAATTTCCTAGACAGATACCAAGTGCCAAAGTTAAATCAGGATCAGATAAACTATCTAAAGAGTCCCATAATCCCTAAAGAAATTGCAGCAGTCATTAAAAGTCTCCAAAAAAAAAAAAACCCAGGACCAGATGGGTTTAGTACAGAATTCTATCAGACCTTCAAAGAAGACCTGACACCAATACTCTTCAAACTATTCCACAAAATAGAAATAGAAGGAACACTACCCAATTCGTTTTATGAAGAAAGCCACAGTTATGCTTATACCTAAACCACACAAAGACCGAACAAAGAAAGAGAACTCCAGACCGATTTCCCTTATGAATACTGATGCAAAAATACTCAATAAAATTCTAGCAAACCGAATCCAAGAACACATCAAAACAATAATCCACCATGATCAAGTAGGTTTCATTCCAGGGATGCAGGGATGGTTCAATACATGGAAATCCATCAACATAATCCACTATATAAACAAACTGAAAGAATAAAACCACATGATTATCTCACTAGATGCTGAGAAAGCATTTGACAAAATTCAGCACCCCTACATGGTTAAAAGTCTTAGAAAATCAGGAATTCAAGGGCCATACCTAAACATAGTAAAAGCAATATACATCAAACCAGTAGCCAACATCAAACTAAATGGAGAGAAACTTGAATCAATCCCACTAAAATCAGGGACTAGACAAGGCTGCCCATTCTCTCCATACCTATTCAATATATAGTACTTGAAGTTGTAGCCAGATCAATTAGACAACAAAAGGAGGTCAAAGGGATACAAATTGGAAAGGAGTAAGTCAAAATATCACTATTTGCAGATGACATGATAGCATACTTAAGTGACCCCAGAAATTCCACCAGATAACTCCTAAACCTGATAACAACTTCAGCAAAGTGACTGGATATAAAATTAACTCAAGCAAATCAATAGCCTTCCTCTACTCAAAGGATAAACAGGCTGAGAAAGAAATTAGGGAAACGACACCCTTTACAATAGTCACAAATAATATAAAATACCTTGCTATAACTCTAGCCAAGCAAATGAAAGATCTCTACGACAAGAATTTCAAGTCTCTGAAGAAAGAAATCAAAGAAGGTCTCAGAAGATGGAAAGATCTCCCATGGTCATGGATTGGCAGGATTAATATAGTAAAAATGGTCATCTTGCCAAAAGCAATCTACAGATTCAATGCAATCCCCATCAAAATTCCAACTCATTTCTTCATAGAGTTAGAAAGAGCAATTTTCAAATTCATTTGGAATAACAAAAAACCCAGGGTAGCAAAAAATGTTCTTACCAATAAAAGTACTTCTGGGGGAATCACCATCCCTGATCTCAAGCTGTAGTACAGTGTTAATAGTGATTAAAAACTGTATAATATTGGTACAGAGACAGGAAGGAAGATCAATGGAATAGAATTGAAGATGCAGAAATAAACCCATACAACTGTGGTCACTTGATCTTTGACAAAAAAGCTAAAACCATCCAGTGAGAAAAAAGATAGCATTTTCAATTTCAAGTGCTGGTTCAACTGGTGGTCAGCATGTAGAAGAATGCAAATTGATCCATTATTTCCTTGTACAAAGCTCAAGTCCAAGTGGCTCAAAGACCTCCTCATAAAACCAGATACACTGAAACTGATGAAAAAGAATGTGGGGAAGACCCTCGAGCACATGGGCACAATGGAAAATTTCCAGAACAGAACACTAGTTGCTTATGCTTTAAGATCAAGAATTGACAAATGGGACATCATAAAATTGCAAAACTTCTGTAAGGCAAAGAACACTGTCAATAGGACAAAACGACAACCAACAGATTGGGAAAAGATCTTTATCATTCGTACGTGTAATAAAGGGCTAATATACAATATATACAAAGAACTCAAGAAGTTAGACTCCAGAGAACCAAATAACCTTATTAAAAAGTGGTGTACAGAGCTAAGCAGAGAATTCTCAACTGAAGGAACTTGAATGCCTGAGAAGCACCTAAAGAAATGTTTAACATCCTTAGTCATCAGAGAAATCAAAACAAACCTGAGATTCCACCTCACACCAGTCTGAATGGCTAAGATCAAAAACTCATGTAACAGCAGATATTGGCAAGGATGTGGACAAAGGAAAACACCTCCGTTGTTGGTGGGATTGCAAGCTGGTAAAACCACTCTGGAATTCAGTCTGGTGGTTCCTCTGTACATTGGACATAGTATTATCTGAGGATCCAGCTATATCACTCCTGGCCATATACCCATAAGATGATCCAACATACAACAAGGGCACATGCTCCACTATGTTCAGAGCAGCCTTATTTGTAATAGCCAGAAGCTAGAAAGAATCCAGATGTCCTTCAATAAGGGAATGGCTACCGAAACTCTGGTACGTGTACACAATGGAGTACTACTCAGCTATTAAAAACAATGAAATCATGAAATTATTAGGCAAATGGGTGGAACTAGAAAATATCATCCTGAATGAGGTAACCCAATCACAAGAGAACACACACAGTATGTACTTGCTGATAAGTAGATATTAGTCCAAAAGCTCAGAATACCCAAGATACAATTCACAGACCACATGAAGCTCAAGAAGAAGGAAAACCAAAGTGTGGATGCTTCAGTCTTTCTTAGAAAGTGGAACAGAATACTCACAGGAGCAAATACGCAGTCAAAGTGTGGAGCAGAGACTGAAGGAAAGACCATCCAGAGACTGCCCCACCTGGGGATCCATCCCATACAGTCACCAAATGTAGACACTGTTGTGGATACCAAGAAGTACATGCTATCAGGAGCCTGATATTGCTATCTCCTGAGAGGCTCTGCTAGAGCCTGACAAATATAGACGCAGATGCTCACAGCCAACCATTGGACTGATCACGGGATCCCAAAAGGAGGAGTTAGAGAAAGGACTGAAGAAGCTGAAGGGGTTTGCAACCCTATAGGAAGAACAACAATATCAACCAATCAGACTCCACAGAGCTCCCAGAGACTAAAACACCAACTAAGGAATACACATGGAGTAACCCATGGCTCCAGCCACATATGTAGCAGAAGATGGCCTTTTCGGGCAATAATGAGAGAAGAGGCCCTTGGTCCTGTGATGGCTCGATGCCCCAGTGTAACGGAATGCAAGATCAGGAAGACAGGAGTGAGTGGGAAAGTATGGGGACACCCTCATAGAAGCAAGGGGAGGGGGATGGGATAGGGGGTTCCATAGGATAAACTGGAAAGGGGATAACATTAGAAATGTAAATAAAGAAAATATCCAAAAAATAAATAAACAAGTAGAAGACCTCAAAAGATGGAAAGATCTCATATGCTCATGGATTGATAGCATTAACATAATGAAAATGGCCATCTTACCAAAAGTAATCTATAGATCCCCATCAAAATTTCCAACACAATTCTTCACAGACATGAAAAGAGCAATTCTATATTGCATATGGAAAAACAAAAAAAATCCAGATTACAAAAACAATTCTGAATAATAAATGATTTTCTGATGGACTTACCATCCCTTACCTCAAGTTGTACTACAAACCAATAGTGATAAAGACTGCATGGTATTAGTACAGAGACAGACAGTTCAATCAATTGAACAGAAGTGAAAACCCAGAAATAAACCCACACACCTATAGACACTTGATCTTTGACAAAAAAGCCAAAAACATGCAGTGGAAAAAGAAAGCATCTACAATAAGTGGTGCAGGTCTAACTGGCTGTCTGTATGTAGAATAATGAAAATAGCACCCTATTTATCACCTTATACAAAGCTCAAGTTCAAGTGGATCAAGGACTTCAACATAAACCAGATGCAATGAATCTAATAGAAGAGAAAATGTGAAATAGCCTCAAATCCATTGGCACAGGGTGAAATTTCCTGAATAGAAAAACAATGGTTCAGGTTCTAAGATCAATTGATAAATGAGACCTCATAAAACCGGAAAGTTTCTGTAAGACAAAAGTCACAGTCAATAGGACAAATCAGCAACCTACAGATTGGGAAAAAATCTTCACTAACCCTACATACGATAGAGGGCTAATATCCAAAATATATAAAGAACTCAAGAAAGTTAACCGCTAAAAAAAAAAAAAAAAACAAGTAACCCAATTAAAAATGGAGTACAGAGTTGCTAAATAGAATTCACAACAGAAGAGTCTTGAATGACTGAGAAGCACTTAAAGAAAAGTTCAAAGGCTTTAGTTATCAGAGAAATGCAAATTAAAACAAGCCTGAGATTCCACCTCACTGGTCAGAATGACTAAGATCAAAAACTCAAGTGACAACACATGCTGGCGAGGATGTGGAGGACGAGGAACACTCCTCCATTGCTGGTAGGATTGCAAATTGATGCAACCACTCTGGAAAGCAATCTGGAGGTTCCTCAGAAAATTGGAAATAGTTCTAACTGAAGAGCCACTCTTGGACATAAACCAAAAGACGCCCCATCATGCCACGAGGACATGTGCTCCACCATGTTCATAGCAGTCTTATTTGTGATAGCCAGAAGCTGGAAACAACCCATATGTCCCTCAAACAAACAAAAACAAGGGAAGGTGCCTGGTTTATGCTCTCTCTCTCTCTCTCTCTCTCTCTCTCTCTCTCTCTCTCTCTCTCTCTCTCTCTCTCTCTCTCTCTCTCTCCCTCCCCCTCCCTCCCTCCGTCCCTCCTTCCCTCCCTCCCTCCTTCCATCTGATTTTTCCTGCTCTCGTCGCCAACCCCAGTCCATCCACAAAATCTCTTCTATTTCCTCTTCCCAAGTGGATCCATGTAGATCCAAGTAGAGCACTCCTAGTTATCTAACTTATCTGGTTCTACAGATTGTAGCTGGTTATCATTTACTTAATGGCTAATATTCCATTTTAAGTGAATTCATACTAAATTTATCTTTCTGGTTTGGACTACCTCACTTGGGATGATTATCTCTAGTTCCAGCCATTTACCTGCAAATGATGACGTTGCTTTGTTTCTAACTGCTGAGTAATACTCTCGTGTATGAATGTGCCACATTTTATTTATCCATTCTTCTGCTGAGATTTATCTAATTTGTTTCCTGTTTCTGCCTTTTATGAATAGAGCCACAATGAACATGGTTGAGCAAGTGTTCTTTTGGTAGGATGGAGCATTCTTTGGGTTTATGCTCTGGAGTGGTATAGCTCAGTCTTGAGATATTGATTCCCACCTGACTTCTTGAAGAACTGCCACACAAATTTTCATAGTGGTTGTACAAGTATGTACTCCCACCAGCAATGAAAAAGTGTTCCCATGCTCCACCTCCTCTATAGCATGAACTGTCACTTGTACTATTGATCTTAGCCATTATGACAGGTGTCAGGCAGAATCTCAAAGTAATTTTGATTTCTATATTTTTGATGGCTAAGGATGTTGAACATTTCTTTAAGTGTTTCTCAGCTGAAGTGGAAATTTCTGGTTTCTTTGAGACTCAATTGTGTCATGTGATACTTTTCTGGAAACTGTCTCAGGAGATGTTTTTGCTGAAGCAGTCAAGTGGAAGGATGTTTTTCGTAGAACAGAAAAGTGATTTTTTTTTTCTGGAAACTGGCTGGGAAAGGGGCATGTGATATTTTGCTAGAGCAGATTTTGAGAGAACACATGATGTTTGGAATGGATATGAATATAACTCAGCAGACAGTGGACAGCACTATATGTATTGGTTTGCCTTGCCACTCTTTGCTGGTCTTCATTGAGCTTTGCTGACAACACTGTGTGGTATTGGTTCGCTGTGCCTTCTTTGCTGATAATTGTTCGTCATGGCATCATAGAGAAAAGCAGACTAAAGAACATCTGGTGGTATTCCAGCAGACCCGAACCTATTGGCAGACCCTCATAGTTTCTTCTGGATCAAAAAGTTGTTACTGATTTGTGAATGGTGTTTGCAAGTGGATCTAGCTACCAAGGCAGATTCATGTGAACTAACTGTCCTGCTGATATCCTGACAACAAAGATTGGATTCCCTCCAGAGAACTAGTTCTAAACAGGTTCACATCCTCCTTTGCCCTATTAACATTTCCTTTCCACTATCTCTGGTGGGTGGTGGGCTAAGAAGGAAGGTTAAAGAGTTTAAGTACACTTATTAAAGTATGCTTTAAAAATATAAGCCTATACTCAGTCATTTAAAATTCTTCTATTGAAAATTCACTGTTTGTACCCATTTTTAATTGGATCATTTGTTTTTGACATCTAGATTCTTGAGTTCTTTATATATTTTGGATATTAGTCCTCTGTCACAAGTGGGATTGGTGAAAATATTTCTCATTCTGTAGACTGCCACTCTGTCTTATTGACAGTGTCTTTTGCCTTACAGAAGCTTTTCAGTTTCCTGAGGTCCCATTTATTTAATGGGTCAATCTTAATGCCTGAGCATTAAGGAAGTTGTCTCCTGTGCAGTGTATTCAAGGCTATTCTCCACTTTCTCTTCTATTAGGTTCAATGTCTGGTTTTATGTTGAGGTCTTTGAAAATTTTTCATTTTCTGATAAATACGGATCTATTTGCATTCTTCTACATGCAGACATTCAGTTTGAACAAAACATTTGTTGAACATGTTTTGTGTTTTTTCCAGTGTGTATTTCTGGGTTCCTTACCAAAAAATTAGTTGTCTATAGCTATGTAGATTTATTTCTGTATCACTAATTTGATTCCATTGATTAACATGTCTGTTTTTACACCAATAGCATGAAGTTTTTATCACTATATCTCTGTAGTACAATTTGAAATCAGGGATGGCGATACTTCCAGCAGTTCTTTTATTATTCAGTATTCTTTTAGCTATCCTGAATTTTTAATTTTTCCATATGAAGATGAGAATTGTTCTTTCAAGGTCAGTAAAGGATGTTTTTAGAATTTTGATGAGGATTGCTTTGAATCAACACATTGATTTTGGTAGATGGCCATTTTACTATGTTAATCCTACCCATCCAGGAGCATGGAAGGTCTTCCCATCTTCTAATATCTTCTTCGATTTCTTTCTTCAAAGACTTGAAGTTTTTGTCATATAGGTCTTTCACTTGCTTGGTTAGAGTTACTCCAAGGTATTTTATATTGTAAGGGATGTGATTCTCTGACATTTTTCTCAGTCATTTGTTTGTTATTTTTATACAGAAAAGCTACTGGGATTTGTTTGGTTTTTTTTTTTCAGTTAATCATGTATCCAACCACTTTGCTGAAAATGCTTATTAGCTATAAGAGTTCCCTAACAGAATTTTAGGATCACTTATATATACTAGTACATCATCTCAAATAACAATTCCTTGACTTCTTTCTTTCAAATTTGTATCTCTTGATCTCCTTCAGTTGTCTTTTAACTCTACCTAAGACCTCAAGTACTTTATTGAATAGATGTGGAGAGAGTGGGCAGCCTTGTTTTTTTCCTGGTTTTAGTGGAATTGCTTTGAGTTTCCATTTCATTTGATGTTGGCAACAGACAAAAGGTAAATTGCCTTTATTATGTTTAGGTATGTGCCTTGAATTCCTGATAGCTCCAAGATTTTAATCACAAAGGGGTGTTGGATTTCATCAAAGGTTTTTTTCATCAGCGAATGAAATGATCATGTGATTCTTTTCTTTCAGTTTATTTATATTTAATTTGGATAGTCTGTCTGTCTTTAGTTTGAATCAGGGCTTGTCAATCTGGTTGATTTTCTTTGTTTCATTGATTTTTTGTATTGTTCTCTTTGTGTCTATTTAGGTGCTTTCAGCCCTCAGTTTGATTATTTCTTACAGTCTACTCCTCTTGAGTAAGCTTACTGCTTTTTGCTCTAGAGCTTTCAGGTGTGCTGTTGTTAGAATGAAATCTCTCCAATTTTTTAAGTGGGCATTTAGTGCTACAAACTTGCCTGTTAGAGCTGCTTACATTGTGTCCCATAAATTTGGACATGCTATGCATTCACTTTCATTCATTTCCAAAAAGAATTTAAAAATTTTCTTAAATTCTTTCTTGACATTTTTTTTCATTCAGTAGAGAGTTGTTCAGTTTCCCTGAGTTTGTAAGCTTGCTGTTGTTGTTGCTTTCCAGCTTTAATCAATGGTAGTCTGATAGGACACAGAGAGTTATTTCAGTTTTCTCATATCTGTTTAGACTTGCTTTGTGTCATAGTATGTGGTCAATTTGGAAGAAAGTTCTGTAAAGTGCAAAGAAAGCATATTTTTGTGTCTGGGTATAATGATATATATAGATATACATAGATGTATGTATGTTAGGTTCATTTGGTTTATAACTTCAATTAGCTTCAGCATTTTTCTATTATGATTAGATTATGTCTGGATGACATATCCAATGGTAAGAGTAGGTACTAAAGACTCTCACTGTTCTCATTATCAGTGTGTAAGGGTCAATATCTGATTTAAGTTTTGGTAATGTTTCTTTTACAAACACCATTGCCCTTGAGTTTGGGGCATGGATATTAAGAATTAAAATGTTATCTTGATGGATTTTTCCCTTTGTAAGTATGTAGTGTCTTTCCCCATCTCTTTTGATTAATTTTGGTTTGAAGTCTATTTTGTTACACATTAAAAATGACTACACCAGCTTGCTTTTTAGGTCCATCTCCCTGGAATTATATTTTCCAAAACTTTACCCTAAAGAAATGCCTACCCTTGATGTTGAGGTGTGTTTCTTGTATATAGCAGAAGGATGGATCTGGTTTCACATCCATTCTGGTAGTCTGTGTGATTCTACTGGGGGAACTGAGACCATTGGTATTGAGAGATACCAATGACCAATGATTGTTAATTCCTGCTATATTGGTGATAGTGGTGGTGATGATATTGGTGGTATGTGTATGCACATGTGTGTGTGTGTGTGTGTGTGTGGTGTTTTCTTCTTTAATTTTTCTCTTATGAGATAATTTTTTTGTGTTTCCTCGGATGTAATTATCCTCCTTGCTTTGGAGTTTTCTTCCTAGCAACTTATATAGGAATGGATTTAAAGGTAGATACTGTTAAAATTTGACTTTACCTTGAAATATCTTAATTTTCCCTATTTTATGATGATTGACCGCATATAGTAATCTGGGCTGGCATCTATGGTCTCTTAAAATCTGTAACACATATGTCCAAGCCCTTCTGGCTTTTAGAGTCTCCATTGAGAAGTGAGGTGTAATTTTAATAGGTTCATCTTTATGTTTCTTGGTCTTTTTTCCTTATGGGTTTTTAATATCCTTTCTTTGTTCTATATATTTATTGTTTAGATTATTGTGTGTCGAGGGGACTTTCTTTTCCGATCCAATCTATTTGGTGGTCTGTATGTTTATTCTACCTATAGAGGAAGATCCTTCTTTAGGTTGGAATTTTTTTCTTCTTTGATTTTGTTGAAATTATTTTCTGGACCTTTGAACAGGAATTCTTCTCCTTTCTCTATTTCTATTATTCTTAGGCTTGGCCTTTTCATAAAGTCCCAGATTTCTTCAATGTTTTGTATCAAGGGGTTTTTAGATTTAACATTATCTTTGATTGATGTACATATTTCTTCCCTTGCATCTTCAATGTGTGAGAATCTGCCTTCCATTTCTTGAATTCTACTGGTGAAGTGTGCTTCTGTAGTTCCTGTTTGAATTTTAATTTCGCACTTCTAGAATTCCTTGAGTGTATGATTTTCTTATTGCTTCTATTTCTGTTTTCAGATCTTGAGCTTTTTTATTATAGTTTTCTGGCTTGTTTTATTTCTTTGAGAGATTTATTCATTACCTCCAATTGTTTGTGTTTTCCTGGATTTCTATAAGAAATTTATTCAGATTTTCTTTAACCACATCTATTATGTTCGTGTAATTGGTTTTAAGGTCTTTTTTTGTGTATGTGCTTCAACTATGTTGGAATACTCAAGGCTTGCTATGGTAGGAGAGCTGAGCTCTGGCGGAGACACATTACCCTGGCTGTATTGATTGTGATTTTATGCTGGTGTCTAGATATCTGCATTCGGAATGATTATAGGTCTAGGTATTGATTTCTGGGTTTGTCTTTCTTGGGTGGGTGCTTTGTTCCCTTCTTTCTGTTTCCTCTCTGAATTTTCAGAGTGTGTGATGGCAATGTTTTCTGTTTTGCTTGCTTGACTGACTGACTGGTGTTTTCACAGGGAATGCTTGCTAGTGTTGGAGGCTGGGGGAAGAGGAGGCAGGGGGATATAGTCTATTGCAGCACTAAGAGCAATTCTGAGGATTGGGTCTGGAAGAACAGAGAAAATGGAGAAGGTCTGCCAGAAGCCTATCTTATCTTCTGGCTTTTATGTCCTGTGGATGAGCAGGGGGTGTACACCCAAGTTGTGGTCTGGGACACAGAGACAAGGCAGGAAGCAGAGGCCAGGACTGATGACCTGTGGGAATGCACTGGAGGTGACAAAAAAGAGAAGGGGAGACTGCACCTGGTGTTCTATTGCAGCTCTAGGGGTGACCCTGAGGTTTGCTTCAGCATTGCTATAATATCAAACTACATCTTCTGCCAGATTACTGACCCAAGAGTAATGTTTGTATGTTTGTATGTGGTTTGTGATAATCATTTGCTGAAAGCAGCAAATATAAGTTGAAAGCAATCTTATAAAATGAGTCTCCACCAAAAATGTGAAAAGTAATACTTGAATATTGCTTGATAGTGTTTATTTGTTTCTTATCTGGGTCAGGTGAGGTCAGTTGGAGCCAGTGACTTAACTTTTAATTTGATAGGATTTAAAATCAAAATAAAAACAATATTTCTATATTGGTTAATTGAAATGAAAGAATCACCCTAAATTAGGTGACACCATTTCATACAGTCCAGGAGTGAATTAAAAGGTGAAAGTGACCAGCTTCCTCCTTCTCCTGGTGCCACAGATTTCTCTCCAGAATGGAATACATCCGCTGGAATAAATAAGCAAAAATAAAGCCTTTCTTCATTAGGTTGCTTTTGTGATGTATCATGTTGAAATTACATCTAACTAATACATTCACACATATAACCTTGGAAAAGTCACTGCTTTTTGAAAGATACTAATGAGATACTGCTGCTTTGATGTTTGAGCATTTCAGGTACTGCTTAACTTAGAAGATGAGTAGTGAAGAAATAATGAAGTGGACACATATTTGTTTTAATTACTTAAAATCATACATTTGAGTTTCTCTAAATTTATTGACATATTCTTGAATAGGTTAAAGGTGAAAACAGCAAGTCATAAAAAATAAAGCATAATGTTGTGACAAAACAAGTAACCAAGACTCTCATGTTATGAGAGATAATAGGCTTGCTTTAAAATGAAAATTATTGTGGATCTCCAATGATGGCTTAACTTACTAGGATTTTGCAATGAGTTATATAGATGAATAGGAAGGAAAGAAGGAAGGAAGGAGGGAAGGAAGGGAGGAAGGAAGGAAGGAAGGAGACACATAGTAGATAGATAGTAGATGATAGATAGTAGATAGATGATAGATAGATAGATAGATAGATAGATAGATAGATAGATAGATGATAGTAGATAGATGATTGATAGATAGATAGATAGATAGATAGATAGATAGATAGATAGATAGATAGATAGAAGATAGATGATAGTAGATAGATGATTGATAGATAGATAGATAGATAGATAGATAGATAGATAGATGACAGATAGTAGATAGATGATTGATAGATAGATAGGTAGATAGATAGATAGATAATAAATAGATAGTAGATGGATAGATAGATAGATAGATAGATAGATAGATAGATAGATAGATGACAGAGAGTAGAGAGATGATTGATAGGTAGATGATAGATAGATAGATAGATAGATAGATAGATAGATAGATAGATAGATAGATAATAAATAGATAGTAGATGGATAGATAGATAGAAGATAGATGATAGATAATAGATAGATGATTGATAGATAGATAGATAGATAGATAGATAGATAGATAGATAGATAGGTAGATGACAGATAGTAGATAGATGATAGATAGATAGATAGATAGATAGATAGATAGATAGATAGATAGAGAGATAGATAGATAGATTGATTGATAATAAATAGATAGTAGATGGATAGATAGATAGATAGATAGATAGATAGATAGATAGATAGATAGAAGATAGATGATAGATAATAGATAGATGATTGATAGATAGATAGATAGATAGATAGATAGATAGATAGATAGATAGATGACAGATAGTAGATAGATGATTGATAGATAGATAGATAGATAGATAGATAGATAGATAGATAGATAGATTGATTGATTGATTGATTGATAATAAATAGATAGTAGATGGATAGATAGATAGATAGATGACAGATAGTAGATAGATGATTGATTGAGTGATAGGTAGATAGATAGATAGATAGATTGATTGATTGATAATAAATAGATAGTAGATGGATAGATAGATAGATAGATAGATGACAGATAGTAGATAGATGATTGATTGATTGATAGGTAGATAGATAGATAGATAGATAGATAGATAGATAGATAGATAGATAGATAGATAATAAATAGATAGTAGATGGATAGATAGATAGATAGATAGATAGATAGATAGATAGATAGATAATAAATAGAAGTAGATGGATGGATAGATAGATAGATAGATAGATAGATAGATAGATAGATAGATAGATAGATAGATAGATAGATAGATGACAGATAGTAGATAGATGATAGATAGATAGATAGATAGATAGATAGATAGATAGATAGATAGATAGATAGATAGATAGATGACAGATAGTAGATAGATGATAGATAGATAGATAGATACATAGATAGATACATAGATACATAGATAGATAGGTAATGAATAGATAGTAGATAGATAGATAGATAGATAGATAGATAGATAGATAGATAGATAGATAGATAGACAGACAGAAGAGAGATAGATAGACAGACAGAAGAGAGATAGATAGACAGACAGAGGGCAAAAAGATAGAATGGACATAAAAATAGAAAGAAACTGTTAGAGAAGAGGCAGGGGGAAAGGCATTTTGTGTAATGAGACTATTCAGAGTCAAGACAAAAGTTAATGATGGAAGGTTTGATTGCAACACATCAATAATTATAGATAGAACCAGAGTTGAACCTAGTGGCCCAAATCTAGAACACATCTTTAAAGCATCACACTGAGGTAATGAGGTCATTGTTTCTAGAACTACTTCCATGCATCCTGGCATCTGCCCCACTTTTCACAAGTAAAAAACATTACTACTATTTGGAGCTTAGGCTAATGTGACCATAGTTGGGCTTCACAGTGTGGGAAAACTAATCCAGAAGGTTGCTCCCCGCAATATAAACCTACTATTAGATCCAAAGAAGTGTCATTGCAACTGTGAACTAAATGACAGAAGATTGATAGTGAATAGTGAATTAAACATATTACAAAAGAACATAATACAAAAGAACTTTCACTTTTAGGAAAAACATGTAGTGGTGTTAGAAGCAAAATCTCCCCAAGAGTTTAGAAGAAAGATGATCCCTTAGACTTGAGTAAATCCTCCAGAGGGTGAATAATTTTCGCTGTCACAGGTGATAGATTTTTTTTTGACTAATACACTAGGGTTTCTAATAATTTGTGTGAATGAATGTTCAAGCCAAGTGTCCGTGTGACAAATAAAATGGGGCTGGGAATGTTAGCTCCTTAATAAATGTTTGCCTGGGATACACAAAATGCCTTGGGTGCAGCCCAGAACTTCAACACAGATGGGTATGTAGACAGGCAGGTTGGTGGATGAACAGACAGATAGATCCACACATGCATGCACATACATACATACATACATACATACATGATAGAGAGAGATATATGCATGCATGCATGCATACATACATACATACATACATACATGATAGAGAGAGATATACATATGCATGCATGCATACATACATACATACATGATAGAGAGAGATATATGCATGCATGCATACAAATATGCATACATACATGATAGAGAGAGATATACATATGTATGCATGCATGCATACATATATACATACATACATACATACATACATGATAGAGATATACGCATACATACATACATACATGATAGAGAGATATATGCATGCATACATACATACATACATGATAGAGAGAGATATACGCATGCATGCATACATACATACATGATAGAGAGATATATGCATGCATACATACATACATACATACATGATAGAGAGATATACACATGCATGCATGCATACATACATACATACATGATACAGAGATATATGCATGCATGCATACATACATACATACATGATAGAGATATACACATGCATGCATATATACATGCATACATGATAGGCAGATACTCCTTGGAACATGAGCTGGTGAAGTAAAGCATATTAATAACCTAAGAACTATGCCCATAGTTATCTTCAGGAAAAGGTAAATAAATCTCACAGAAAGCAGAACCCAAGAAGCACTAGGTCTCTTGGAGTCTTGGACTCAAAAGCTGTCATTTAGAACTTAGGAGATTAATGGATTCAAAATGTTGTCAAAAGGAAAGCTGAATTTAATTCATGAGAATTAAAGATTCTGTGCATTTCTCTTCTTGCTTCTGAAATGACTTAACATGCTTGGCCGTTTACTGCATGTGTGACAGCATTATGATTAAATCAGAGTTTAATTATGCTCCCCAAACACCTTTGTTGTACTAACAGCCCCTAATGAGACTACGAGTTGAATATATTAAATTTAAAACCATTATGTTGAGGATAGAACAAAAAGATCATCAGTTATTATGCAAATGTGGTGATCTTCCAGACAGGAGCTAATTGCAGGACCAGCCTTCATTATAGAACAAGTATTAGGTCATGACTTAATGGCTGCCTCTTCCCATGCCCCAAGGTTACAGAGCAAACTCTACATCATTCCTGGAAAAAGGTAAGGGGTGGGGGGATCAGGAAGGTTCTCAGGGTAGGAAGAGTTTCTGGATTGAAATTATCAGGATTTCTGCTGCTTACAAAGGGAAGATCTCAGCCAAAGTGCTTGGCAGCTTCAGGGCTGCTTCGCTAACTCAGTGGGTTTATTCTGTGATTTTGTGTGTGTGTGCTCTCAGGAGAGTCTTGAGACATAACCTCGTGTAGACACCTTAATTTGTTTCTGAAACAAAATGTGGGCTAATTTTTCCAAATAAATTATAGAAAGTAATTCAAACATAGATCAATGCTGTTTTCCGTGACATTGTTGCATGCAGGAGAACATCTAAATCATTAAGTACACTGTATCTGAGCAAAAAGGAAATTTAAGTCTGTGTGTTCTACTTTCTGTTAAGTTTCACAATCCCTATCAATTTACTTTTCTCGGAAAAAAAAAAACATTTTACTGTACACAGAAGCAAGCTTGGAAGCTTCCTACAAATCAAATACTGTGTTTCACTTACGAGCTGTCCCTGGAGGTTTGAGCGATATTGACTTTTCCTCTGACCACCCTATTAACTGGAAAGGAAATATATGAGTTTATAAACATGTATTCCTGTGTGTATCATTGCACACTAATATAAAACCTTAAAACATGAGAAGCTACATCACGTCTCTATAATAAGTAAATATTAGACACAGTATTTTTATTGCAGTGGTCTGAGGTGGGCACACTGTGGTCTGATCACACGTGTTCTCAGTCACAAAAGCCTTTGCCATCCTTAGCGAACAAGATCTAAGCCCTAAGGTATCATGGATGCTATGGAAACATGATCTTCTGAGGTAGAAAGTCTTACTTCAAGTAATGATCCATCTTATTTGTACTTAACAACATTATAGTTCATAAGGTGTATCCCTAGATTTAGATTCATAATGAATGAAGATTTTTTAAAAAAAAATCGCTCAGAGACCAAAGATGAATTAATTTAAAAGACTAAAACCACTTCAAGAAATGACAAGAGAAAACAAGATTCAAACACAGTGCTGGGGAAAAGAAAGAGAAAGTTAAGCAAAAGCAAAACGAGAAAAGTCTAAAGCAAAAATAATGCAAATTGCTAAACACTGGTGAAACAGAAAAATACCAAAATAAAACACTACGGAGTCATGAGCAAGGCCAGGAATGATGCTACTTCTGGGGAAAAAAAGTAAAGTTTACAATTTTAATACACACACAAAAATTAAAATTCTGAATTTCATTTAAAATAGAAATATGAAATAGTTTTTTGTTAGAACACAAGTCTGTACCTTTATGATTTATGATCCAGATTCCACATCCTAAGGAAATCCAACCACATGTCCCTGTAGCTCTCTCTAAACAGGGTTCTGAAACTATCTGTGCTGTGGCCTAACGGCCGCCCCAATTTACTATCCTAATGAGTATCTAGATCCTCCATGCTGTTTCTTACACTGTGTTAAACTAAGTCACGTGATGTGAAACTTCCCACCACTCCTGAATAGTTAGACAAAGTCAGGACTTTCCTTTGCTCTGGGGATTGATCTGAGACTCAGGGGAGAGAGCTCTGAAGGCTGTTCTTAGAAGAGGCTTCTCTAAGAAGAACCAAAGTATGGATACTTTGGTCCTTCTTAGAAGATGGAACAAAATACCCATGGGAGGAGATACAGAGACAAAATGTGGAGCAGAGACTGAAGGAAAGGCCATCCAGACACTGCCCCACTTGGGGATCCATCCCATATACAGTTACCAAACCCAGACCCTATTATGGATGCCAACAAGTGCTTGCTGACTGGAGCCTGATATAGTTGTCTCCTGAGAGGCTCTGCCAGTACCTGACAAATACAGAAGTGGGTACACTCAGCCTACCACTGGACTGAGCCCAAAGTTCCCAGTGGAGGAGCTAGAGAAAGGACCCAAGGAGCTGAAGGGGTTTGCAGTTCCATAGGAGGAACAACAATATGAACCAACCAGTACACCTAGAGCTCCCAGGGACTAAACCACCCACCAAAGAGTACACATGGAGGGACCCATGGCCACAGCTGCATATGTAGCAAAGGATGGTCTTGTTGGACATCAAAAGGAGGAGAGGCCCTTGGATGGCCCTGTATAGGGGACTACCAGGACAGGGAGGCTGGGGCGGGTGGGTTGGTGAACAGGGGGATAGGGGGATGGGATAGGGTGTTTTTGGAGGGGAAACCAGGAAAGGGGATAACATTTGAAATGTAAATAAAGAAAATATCTAATAAAAATAAGTTTGAGGAAAAAAACAAGAAGAAGAAGAAGAAGAAGAAGAAGAAGAAGAAGAAGAAGAAGAAGAAGAAGAAGAAGAAGAAGAAAAAGAAGCTTCTCTGACTTTCCCCGCACACTGTACACCTTCCTCTCACAGTGGTCCTCTTCTCCTTCTCCCTCTTTCCTCCCCCACCCTTTTTCTTAATGAAGCAACTACCTCTACAGGCTTTAAAAGGAAACCTCATTAAAGGAACTCACACGCCCACTTCCTTTCAGAACCTACCATGGTTGCCCTTCTCTTCTATTACAGAATAGTTCTAAATTGCTTTACAAATGCATTTAGACGTAATTAAATTGAAATCTCATGGACTGTTGCCTCTCACAACAGTTCCATCCTTACCCGCCCTCCACTACCGCCCTCTCCAGCAGCTACTTGAGAGTTTACATTTACAGTCCCAGCACTAAAGGGGATGAGATAGGAGGATCACGAGTTCAGGCTGAACTTCAAAGTGGAGTTCCACACCAGCCTGGAATGTATAGTGAGATCCTATCTCAAAACAAAACAACAACTTTTTCTTTTCAGAATCTTCTCCCTCCTACACTAGATTTTTGCTGGTGTTGTTGTTTTCATTGACTTATTTATTTATTCACTTTACATGACAATATCAGCCCCCCTCTCGTCCTAGCCCCTCTTCACACAGATCCTCCCCCCATTCCCCATTCCTTCTCCCCTTCTCCTTTAAGAAGGAGGAGCCCCACCCCTTGTAATCACACACACACACACACACACACACACACACAGTCTCTGCAGGACTAGGCTCATCCTCTCCCACTGAGGAGCACAGTTAGGGGAACAGGATCCACAGGCAGGCAACAGATTCAGGGGCAGCATCCACTCCTCTTGTTGAGAGACCCACGTGAAGACCAAAATGCACATCTGCTACATATATGCCAAGGGCCTAGGTCCAGCCCGTGCTTACCCTTTGCTTGGTGGTTCCATCTCTGGAAACACACAAGAGTCCAGGTTAGGTAACTCTGTTGGTCTTCCTGTGGAGTCCCTGTCCTCTTCCGGTCCCTTAATCCTTCCCTCAACTCTTCCACAAGACTCCCTGAACTCCATCTAATGTTTATCTGTGGGTCTCTGCATCTGTTTCCATTGGCCACTGGACGGAGCCTCTCAGAGGACAGTTATGCTAGGCTCCTATCTGCAAGCATAACAGAGTCTCATTAACGGTGTCAAAGATTGGTTCTTGCTAGTAGGATGGGTCTTAGTTTGAGCCACTCATTGATTGGTCATTCACTCCATCTCTGCTCCATCTTTAACCTTGCACATCTTGTAGGCAGAACATATTTTAGGTTGAAGGTTTTGTGGGTGAGTTGCTGTCCTTATCCCTCCACTGGGAGTCCTGCCTGGCTACAGGAATTGACCTCTTCAGGATGGCTCCCGCACCACCAATTTCTGTTCTTTCTCCCCTTCACTACTTACATCTGATCCTCACCTCCCCTGCCCCAACCCCTTCCCCATTCCCTCTCCCACCAAGTTCCCTCCCTCCATCTATCTCCGATATCCATTTTATTTCCTCTTCTGAGAAAGATTCATCCATCTCCCTTGAACAAGAAAGTCTATGCTTTAGCTTTGTTCCCTTACAGTTTTATAATAAATGCTAACTATACAAAATGAAGGCCCCCCCCCAATTATTAGATGCCAAAAGTCTGTACCTTCATGACTTATTTGCTCTTTAGAACACTATAGAAAGAAGATAGATCTCACAAGGACAAAATGTTTTTAATAGATTCTTTATGGTAATGCAAATATTACAAGGGTAGGAACTGTTAATCATCTATCTCAATCAAAGAGCCTTGCCGGTACTACCCAGAGACCATCTGGACTTGGATAATCCCCTTATTTTAAAGAATAAAATAAGCTTATATGACAAGAATATAATTTATTTAAGGCATCAGTTTCCTAAAACTAAATATAACATTTGCCAAACCTCTTCTTCCCAATCCCTTCTCATTTTTGAGTAGAGTACATTCCAGCTGGTATTTTTATTATTTCCCAGGAAGCATATATAAAAAGAGAAAGATAGATAGCACAGTAGTGACGCCTGACTTGAGAGGCAGTGGGTAATTGTGTGATTGTTAGACCCCACAGTAACCCGAGCAGTGAAAATTAACAGTCTCCTGATTCACTTGGTCATGAGATCTCTGAAGAATGCATTATTTGGAAGTCAGAATAGAGAGGATAGAAAACTATTCCCATTTGTTTGCTGTTGCTACTTATAACTATAGATAACTTTGCCTTAGGGGCTTTTAGGAGTGATACCTCAAAGGTTTTATAATACGTACATTTTGATAAATTGCTGTGTAGTCTGTCTATGAATGGCGATACATGGTTATTTTTGCAGCATTTAGGACTCTTGTAGGAAGTAGGAAGTGCCCAAGTTTGAGAACATGCTGGGCTACATAGTGAAACTCTGTCTCAAAACTTATGGTGCAGTCACATTTACACATACTTACCTTGAAAGTAAATTTGCTAGACCTTTCATTTTATGAATGACTTTCAGTATGAAGATGGGGAGTCATAGAATCAATATTAGAAGCAAATTCACTCAGTCAGAGGTATGGGTGGAATGAAGTTAGATGTGAGGTAGATGAAAAACCACAAGTGGTGATCAAGTTGGAAAAGGAGATAACGAGACAGAGCAGCAGTCAGGGAGGAAGCACGCCATTACCACAGACTAAGATGACTCGAGGGTGTATGCAGAGACAGGAAGTCTGAGAAATGAGGAGACAGAGAGGAGGTGGAACCTACGCGAGAATAATTGAGACAGGTTCCAGAGACTGGAGTAGATAATGGATATGCATGAAGCTACTGGAATGTTGATGTTTTCACAAGCTTCCACGTTGCTCTTAGTCTGCATGGGTATTGATGAGCAGTACTGTGACAGGCACTCTTCCTTTGTATGGATATTGTGAAAGACACCGTGAACGGCCATTTCCTCTCATTACTTACCCCTCACATGCATTTCCAGGCGTAACCTCTTACATAACCTCTTACCCACTTGGAGTGAGGTACAAAACCAACTTTGATGAATTTTCATGAACGCTCAGGACTTTTTCTAGCAAACAAGTGTTTTCCACAGGCAATTAGACACCTTTGAGAATGGCAGTTCCTTGTGGTTCTCAGCATGAAGTTCACATCCATTATTTTGTTAGAAAGTCAACAACTAAAATTAATTTCTTACTCTCCACAACAAAGCCCCTTTAAATGGCTGCTATATGCCAGCAATGTCATTGTGCTCATGACATTGGCAGCCAGCTTAAGAGTTGATAAGGGAATTCTAGCAATAAAGATGTAGCTAATACATAGACTCAAAGAGAACGAAACTACCATATTACTTGACAAATAACAGGCCCAGAGAAATAATTCCTTGTTCAACTGGAAGACATCGGAATACAAATGGCAAAAGTGACACCTTTAAAATAAAAGCCCCATTGTGACATACAAAAATAACTTAGTTACTGCCCTAAAAAAATAAATAGAAATAAAAGTTTATATACTTTCTGTGTTTTTTAAATCTTAATGAAATGTAAGTGATCGTGGACTCAGTGCAGTAAAAGGTAGACCAAGATGAAAGCTGTGACAACAGAAAATCAAAACAGAGGCATATTCAAGAACCGCAGTAAAATAGAGAAAAATTAAAATGTGCACTGTAGTTGTACATGACAAAGTTAAGGCAGAAAAAAATATATTAGTAGCAACCTAGAGAAGTTTTTAAAAGAGTGATAGAGATGATGCAAAAGGAAAGTCAACCTATGGAAATAAACAAAACAACAGTAACCAATGAAGGTTCAATAAAAAGGAAAAGCAGTAATGCCCGGAGTTGAGAAAGGATGAACACATAAGTGGCACTAGACCACTAAACTATATATAAACAGGCAGGTGCTCAAACTCTAACACGATGAAATGATGGTTTATACAGGCCATAGTTCACAAGGATCCTTCTCATCTCAGTGACCCATAATGATATCTACAGTCTTCAGAAGCTGGGCAGCAAAGATACACATTGTTTATCTCAGACCCACACAAGAGAATAGGACCAAATTGCTAAAAATTCTACTATTCATGTGAGAGTATCAGAAACAAAATTACTTCAGAGTTCTGAGAGAAAAATTAAAGTAAGAGCCAGAACCTGGATTTTCAAGAAGAAGATGTTGGACAATTTCAAATATTAACACTAGTTGTCAGCTGCTGACTGGTTGGGAAGAGGAAGGTGGCTTTCCTAAGGGGTGTGGTCACTGGTAGGTCAACCAGGATCCAGTGGATGGCCCCACACCATCCCCACATGGGCAGTACAGACGGGACTCAGTGGGTTACTAAAGAGAGAGAGAGAGAGAGAGAGAGAGAGAGAGAGAGAGAGAGAGAGAGAGAGAAAAGAACCTGAAGCTGGGGGAGGGGGGCATTAGGAAATGGGAGTGGATCTGGGAGGCGTTATGGGAAGGAGTGTGGTTGAATATAATTGAAATACTTTGTTTGCATGTATGAAAATCTCAAAGAACTGATAACTTATATTAAAATAGAAAAAATATTAAAACTGCAAATGATGCATGAGAGGTTGAGGTTAAATAATGAGCTAGAACAAAATGAAGTAGAAGAAATAGAATTATACTTTCTTCTTTCTCTTTCTAGAAGCAGAACAGAAGATTCTACATGAAGACTCAGCCTCTGTCTGAGTGCTCCATCTTCTGTAAGAGTGCCATTCTCACACAAATGGCAAGGGGCTGATGGGTAATCACATCTGTATTCTAGGTTATGACCACTAGGAAACAGAGAGTGGGCAAAGTCAGGAATTTCCTTAAAGAAAATTGATGAAATTGTAAACTTTGCTTTGCTCCTATTCAAATGAACAAAATTCAGAGACATGGTCTCACATACTTTATTCTCTAAACTCTTTAGAGAGATGATTTGAATAACAATGGCCCCAATAAACTCATATAATTGAATACTTAGTCATCCAGGAGTGGCACTACATAGCACTAAAAGGTGTGACTTCTCATGGTAATTATAGCCTTGTTGAAAAAAGTGTGTCACTGGAGGTAGGCTTTGAGGTTTCAGAAGCTCCAGCCAGGCCAATGACTCTCTCTTCCTCCTGCTGCCTGTGGTTCTTGATGTAGAAAGCTCAGCTCCTCAAGCACCACTTCTGCCTGCATGCCGCCATGCTTCCCCTCCCACCCCCACGCCCCCAACCCCGTCTCCCCTCTGAAATTGTAAGCAAGGTCCAATTAAATGCTTTGCTTTTTAAGAGTTGTCATGGCTGTGGTCTATTCACAGTATATTTGTGTGAGAGTGTGACCAGTTAAAATTCATGTTCCATGCTGTATACGTGGACAAAAGGTCTATTTCAAAGGACAGAAAGCTAGAAGGAGACACTGGTGTGGGCTCATTGCCACAATAATTACAAAATTAAAAGTAAAATCAGGAGTTGGGGGAGATGTATTAAGAGTACGAGTTTTGCCAGGCAGTGGTAGCGCACGCCTTTAAACCCAGCACTTGGGAGGCAGAGGCAGGAGGATTTCTGAGTTCGAGGCCAGCCTGGTCTACAAAGTGAGTTCCAGGACAGCCAGGGCTACACACAGAGAAACCCTGTCTCGAAAAAACAAACAAAAAAAAAAGAGTACAAGTTTTTGCTATACAAGAATGAGGGTCTGAGTTCAAATCCCAGCACCCACAAAAAGAAGAAGAAGAAGAAGAAGAAGAAGAAGAAGAAGAAGGAGAAGGAGAAGGAGAAGGAGAAGGAGAAGGAGAAGGAGAAGGAGAAGGAGAAGAAGAAGAAGAAGAAGAAGAAGAAGAAGAAGAAGAAGAAGAAGAAGAAGAAGTAGTAGTCAGGGGCATGGCTATGTGTGCTTCTGTAACCCCAGCAAGAGAGAAGGAGCACAAAATAATTAAGAGGTCACTCAGGCACTTCCGGTCTGAGCTGGTGCCCTGAGCAGATCTTGGGCACTAGCTCTGCAGCTAATTTCACAACACCCAGAAAAAGTTGGTCTCCCAGGTGCTCTAACACACCCAGGATCACAGGTGAGAAGGTCACAACATTCAAACATCTGCCCCAACACCAGGGAGTAACTGGGACCCCTGGGGATCCAGGGATGCAGGAACCACCCACCTGGAGAGTGGCACGGGTTCCTTCCAGTCTCAGCCAATGCCCTGAGCAGGCCTTGGGCACTAGTTCCTCACCAAGTCCCACAATACCTAGAGGAAGCTCAATTCTCAGATGCTCTAACACACACAGGATCCTAGGATCATAGGATAACCTGATCTCAGGAGCTTGGTAACACCAGAGTTTTAGGATCCCAGAGGCAGCTTGACTCCCAGGAGTTCTAACACCCAGGATCACAGGATCACAGAGGCAGCTGGACTTTGAAGAGTTCTAACACAACCAAGATAGTAGGAGGGACAGGCTTCAACAGAGACAATGAGTGCAGGTAGCACTAGAGACAAACAGATGGCAAGAGGCAAGCACAAGGATATAAGCAACAGATACCAAGGTAACTTGGCATCATCAGAACCCAGTTCCCCTACCATAGCAAATCTGGATACACCATCACATCAGTAAAGCAAGATTCAGATCTAAAATCACTTCTCATGATGATGATAGAGGACTTTAAGAAGGACGTAAATAACTCCCTTAAAATAATACAGGAGAACACAGGTAAACAACTAGAAGCCCTTAAAGAGGAAGCACAAACATCCCTTAAAGAATTACAGGAAAACACAACCAAAAAGGTGAAGTAATTGAACAAAACCATCCAGGATCTAAAAATGGAACTAGAAACAATAAAGAAATCACAAAGGGAGACAACCATGGACATAGAAAAGCTAGGAGAGAGATCAGGAGTCATAGATACAAGTGTCACCAACAGAATACAAGAGATAGAAGAGAATCCAGTTGCAGAAGATCCCATGGAAAACAATGACACAACAGTCAAAGAAAATGCAAAATGCAAAAGACTCCTAACAAAAAACATCCAGTAAATCCAGGGTACAATGAAAAGGCCAAACCTAAGGATAATAGATAAAGAAGACAGCAAAGATTCCCAACTTAAAGGGCCCGTAAATATCTTCAACAAAACTATAGAAGAAAAGTTCCCTAACCTAAAGAAAGAGATGTCCATGAACACACAAGAAGCCTACAGAACTCCAAATAGACTAGACCAGAAAAAGAAATTCCTCCCGTCACATAATAATCAAAACACCAGATGTACAAAACAGAGAAAGAGGGCAGTGGTGGTGCACGCCTTTAATCCCAGCACTTGGGAGGCAGAGGCAGGCGGATCTCTGAGTTTGAGGCCAGCCTGGTCTACAGAGTGAGTTCCAGGACTGCCAGGGCTACATAGAGAAACCCTGTCTCAAAAAAACAAAAAAAAAAAACAACCAGAGAAAGAATATTAAAAGCAGTAAGGGAGAATGGTCAAATAACAAATAAAGGTAATCCTATCAGAATTACACCAGACTTCTCACCAGAGACTATGAAAGCCAGAAGATCCTGGGCAGATTTCATACAGACCCTATGAGAACACAAATGCCAGCCCAGACTATTATACCCAGCAAAACTCTCAATTACCATAGATGGAGAAAACAAGATATTCCATGACAAAAACAAATTTACACAATATCTTTCCACAAATCCAGCCCTACAAAGAATGATAGATGGAAAACTCCAACACAAGGAGGGGAACTATAACCTAGAAAAAGCGAGAAAGTAATCTTCTTCCAACAAACCCAAAAGAAGATAGCCACACAAACATAATTGCACCTCTAATAACAAAAATAACACAAAGCAACAATCACTATTACTTAATACCTCTTAAAATCAATGGACTCAGTTCCCCAATAAAGTGACATAGTATAACAGACTGGATACTTAAAAAGGACCCAGCATTTTGTTGCATACAGGAAATGCACCTCAGTGACAAAGATAGACACTACCTCAAAGTAAAAGGCTAGAAATTTTTTTCCAAGAAAATGGTCCTAAGAAACAAGCTGGAGTAGTCATTCTAATATCAAATAAAATCAAATTTCAACCAAAAGTTATCAAAAAAGATAAGGAAGAACACTTCTTATTCATCAAAGGAAAAATCTACCAAGATGAACTCTCAGTTCTGAACATCTATGCTCCAAATGCAAGAGCATCCATGTTCATAAAAGAAACTTTACTAAAGCTCAAAGTACACATGGCATCTCATACAATAACAGTGGGAGATGTCAACACCCCACTCTCAGCAATGGACAGAACATGGAAACACAAACTAAACAGAGACACAGTGAAACTAACAGAAGTTATGAACGAAGTAGATTTAACAGATATTTGTAGAACATTTCATCTTAAAACAAAAGAATATACCTTCTTCTCAGCACCTCATGGTACTTTCTCCAAATTTGGCAATATAATTTGTCACAAAACAGGCCTCAAAAAATACAAGAAGATTGAAATAATCCCATGCATCCTATCAGATCATGACAGACTAAGGCTGATCTTCAATAACAACAAAAACAATAGAAAGCCCTCATACACATAAAAACTGAACAGCACTCTACTCGATGATAACTTGGTCAGATACCTAAACCACACAAAGACCCAAAAAAGAATGAGTCCAATTTCCCTTATGAATATCATTACAAAACTACTCAATGAAATTCTCGAAAACCAAATCCAAGAACACATCAAATAATCCTCCATCATAATCAAGTAGGCTTTCTCCCAGGAATGCAGGGATAGTTCAATATATGGAAATCCATCAATGTAATCCGCTATATAAACAAAATAAAGAAAAAACCATACAATCATCTCATTAGATCCTGAAAAAGCATTTGAAAAAAATTCAACACTCCTTCATGGTAAAAGTCTTAGAAAGATCAGGAATTCAAGGCCCTTACCTAAACATAGTAAAAGCAATATACAGCAAACCAGTAGCCAACATCAAACTAAATGGACAGAAACTTGAAGCAATCAAGGACTAGACAAGGCTGCCCAGTCTCTCTCTCCCTATCTATTCAATATAGTACTTGAAGTTCAGACAGAGCAATTAGATAACAAAAGGATATCAAAGGGATACAAATTGGTAAGGAAGATGTCAAAATATCACTATTTGCATATGATATGATAGTATACTTAAGTGACCCCAAAAACTCCACCAGAAAACTCCTACAGCTGATAAACAACTTCAGCAAAGTGGCCAGATATAAAATTAACTCAAACAAATCAGTAGCCTACCTATTCTCAAAGGATAAACAGGCAGAGAAAGAAATTAGGAAAAAGACACCCTTGACAATAGTCACAAACAATATAAAGTATCTTGTTGTGACTCTAACCAAGAAAGTGGAAGATCTGTATGACAAGAACTTCAAGTCTCTGAAGAAAGAAATTGAGGAAGATCTCAGAAGATGGAAATATCTCCCATGGTGATGGATTGGCAGGATTAATAAAGTAAAAATAGCCATCTTGTCAAAAGTAATCTATAGATTCAATGCAATCAACATAAAAATTCCAACTCAATTCTTCATAGAGTTAAAAAAGAGCATTTTGCAAATTCATTTGGAATAACAAAAAAACTAAGATATAGAAAAGTATTCTCAACAATAAAAGAACTTCTGCAGGAATCACCATCCCTGACCTTAAGCTGTACTACAGACCAATAGTGATAAAAACTGCATGGCATTGGTACAGTGACAGGCAGGAAGATTAATGGAATAAAATTGAAGACCCAGAAATTAACTCATACATCTATGGTCACTTGATCTTTGACAAAGGAGCTAAAACCATCCAGTGAAAAAAAAAGACAGCATTTTCTTTTTTTTTTTTTTTTTTGGTTTTTTCGAGACAGGGTTTCTCTGTGTAGACTTGGCTGTCCTGGAACTCACTTTGTAGACCAGGCTGGCCTCGAACTCAGAAATCCTCCTGCCTCTACCTCCCAAGTGCTGGGATTAAAGGCGTGCGCCACCACCGCCCGGCAAAGATTTATTTATTTATTTATTTATTTATTTATTTATTATATGTAAGAACACTGCTGCTCTCTTCAGACACTCCAGAAGAGAGCATCAGATCCCATTACAGATGGTTGTGAGCCACCATGTGGTTGCTGGGATTTGAACTCAGGACCTTCGGAGGAGCAGTCAGTGCTCTTAACCGCTGAGCCATCTCTCCAGGCCGACAGCATTTTCAACAAATGGTGCTGGTTCAACTTACGATCAGCATGTAGAAGAATACAAATCTACCCATTCTTATCTCCGTGTATAAAGCTCAAGTCCAAGTGGATCAAGGACCTGCACAAAAAGAAAAACCAGATACACTTAAACTAATAGAAGAGAAAGTCAGGAAGAGTCTCAAATACATGGGTTCAGGGTAAAGGTTCCTGAACAGGACACCAATGGCTCATGCTCTAAGATCAAGAATTAACAAATGGAACCTCATAAAATTGCAAAGCTTCTGTAAGGCAAAGGGCACTGTCAATAGGACAAAATGGCAACCAAAAGATTAGGAAAAGATCTTTATCAATCCTACATCTGATCTAGGGCTTATATCCAATATGTACAAAGAACAGGAGAAGTTAGACTCCAGAGAATCAAATGACCCTATTAAAAATGGGGTACAGAGCTAAACAAAGAATTCTCAACTGAAGAAACTCGAATGGCCAAGAAACACCTAAAGAAATATTCAAAATCCTTAGTCATCAGGGAAATGCACATCAAAACAATCCTGAGATTCCACCTCACACCAATTAGAATAGCTAAGATAAAAAACTCATGTAATAGCAGGTGCTGGCAAGGATGTGGAGAAAGAGGAACACACCCCTCCATTGCTGGTGTGATTGCAAGCTGGTACAACCAATCTGGAAATCAGTCTGACAGTTCCTCAGAAAATTTCACATAGTATATTACCTGAGGACCCAGCTATACCACTCCTGGGCATATGCCCAAAAGATCCTTCAACATACAACAAGGACATGCTACACTATTTTCATAGCAGCCTTATATATAATAGTCAGAAGTTGGAAAGAACCCAGATGTCCTTCAACAGAGCAATCAATACAGAAAATGTGGTACATTTACACAATGGAGTACTACTCAGCTATTAAAAACAATGACTTCATGCAATTCTTAGGCAAGTGGATGGAACTAGAAAATATCATCCTGAGTGAGGTAACCCAATCACAAAAGAACATACATGGTGGATATTATCCAAAAAGCTCAAATACCCAAGATACAATTCACAGACAACTAGAAGCTCAAGAAGAAGGAAGATCAAAGTGTGGGTGCTTCAGTCGTTCTTAGAAGGGGGAAAAAATTACTCCCAGGAGCATATATGGAAATAAAATGTGGAGCAGAGACTGAAGGAAAGGCCATCCAGAGACAGCCCCACCTAGGTATCCATATACAGTCACCAAATGTAGACACTATTGTGGATCCTAAGAAGTGAATGCTGACAGGAACCTAATATAGCTGTCTCCTGAAAAGCTCTGCCAGAGCCTGACATAAACAGAGGCAGATGCTTGCAGCCAACCATTGAACTGATCATAGGATCTCCAATAGAGAAGTGAGAGAAAGGATTGAAGGAGCTGAAAGGGTTTGCAACCCCACAGGAGGAAAAACAATATCAATCAACCAGTACACCCAGAACTCCCAGAGTCTAAACCACCAACCAAAGAGTACACATGGAGGGACCCACGGCTCCAGCCACATATGTAGCAGAGGATGGTCTTGTCAGGCATCAATGGGAGGAGAGGCCCTTGGTCCTGTGAAGGCTCGATGACCCAGTGTAAGGGAATGCCAAGACGGGGAGGAGGGAATAGGTGGGGGCACACCCTCATAGAAGCAAGAGGAGGGGAGATGGGATGGGGGTTTATCGGGGGGAAATCAGGAAAGGGGATAACACTTGAAATCTAAATATATAAAATATCCAATAAAAAATAAAATGAGGTCACTGAGGTTTGCCAGCCTCCAGCTTAGTTCCAGGGTCATTGAGCGATTCTGTCTCAAGGAAATGAAGAGGAGAGTGATAAGGCAGAGTGCTCACTACCATCTTCGTCTAGATTGGTATGTGCATGTTTGTCTTTGTTTGCATGTGTGCCCTTGTACATACATGTGTATACACCACACATACTCACGCATCCAAAACTAACAAACAAAAAATAAAGATTAAAGCCGATGCTTGAAAGAAAAATATAAATTTGAAATCTACAACCCAGTGTATAATAATCCCAGTGTATAATCCTACACTATGGGGCTGGAGAGATGGCTCAGAGCTTAAGAACACTGGCTCTTATTCCCGAGGTCCTGAGTTCAAATCTCAGCAACCACATGATGGCTCACAGCCATCTGTAGTGGGATCCGATGCCGATGCCCTCTTCTGGTGTGTCTGAAGAGAAAAATGGTGGTGTACTCAAAGGCTCGATGTAGTAGTGTAGGGGAATACCAGGACAGGGAAGTGGGAGGGGGTTGACTGGGAAACAGGGGAGGGAAGGGGGCTTATGGGACTTTTGGGGGAGGGGGAACCAGGAAAGGGGAAATCATTTGAAATGTAAATAAAGAATATATCTAATTTAAAAAAGGAAAAAATCCTACACTATGTTAAGGGATCAATATAAAGTCAGCATAAGACAATATGCTAAACCATTTTAAGTAGCATTTGAAACTCTTTAATCTATCTAGTTAGATGCAATTTATTTTCAAACAGGTTTTAATTAAATTACTACTATTAAAGTTAAAACAACCACACCACCTTGAAGGAAAGATGGTAGAAGTAAAAACCATACACAGAATTTAGACAAAAATGATTGAATTCACCTAAAACTAAGAGTATTCAACTTCAAACTAACTCAGTATAAAGACATCAAAATGCTAGGAATCAAATAGACTAGGAGATGAAAGCAAAGCAAACAGTAGACTAATTTCACATATAAAAGAGCCATTTGTAGTGGTGACTGATTTATTTAACAAATGAAAATAAAATAGTCATGAACCTCTCTCACAGAAGGCAAAGCTAAGAGAAAAATTAGCTTTGTTAATGAGAATTTGAAACAACTCTATATTACAGAACAAAGCCCCATAAAGATGTGACTAATACAGCTAATAAGATTGTTTATCATATGAAGTAAACTTCATTCCACAGATACTACTTACAAAAATAATTATCATGCCATAGTTTCATGGTGGCAACCCCAATAAATGCTAAAAAATATTTTTAAAAAAAAAATGACGCAATGTGTTGTACATTAACAGACTGCAAACTAAAACAGAAAATTAACTGGACAAAAAGAAAAAACAGAAAGCACCCAAGTATCTTGGAAATTAAAGGGGAAAGGACTTTACTAAATAACTGTAGCATGAACAGAGAAGAAATTAAAGTCATTATTTTTTAATTAAACACTGGTTATTAAATAAAAATTGAAGTAAATGAACTCACAACTCAAATCAAAATAGCAGAAAATCCTAGAAGTCAATGACTGAAAACATTATCTTGATGCAGACATTTCCTCAGTAAATGTTTCATCTAAGGCCTATTAAGCTAAAGGGCACTGGAATATAGAGAAGTTACATTTTAGCAAGCGTATAAATACGAATAAGTAAACATATTAGCAATAATTATATAGCAATGCTTAAAGCAGAGATTCAACCTCCTGAAAGAAAAATGGAGTGCCATGAGGGATTTAGGACTGGAGTAGAAAGCAGTTGTTCTTTTAGATTAGAATGTAGTTACAGGTGTAGATGAACAGGTGATATTTGAAGAGAAATTTAGAGAAAAAAATATGAAGATGAACAAATGTCTGGGAGAAAATACTAATAGAAACACATACAGTGGTAAATAATACAAACTGAAATATAAGCCTTTTAAAAATGGTAAAGATGCCTTTGCATATTACCAAGTAAAGAAAGGAGGGGTGAAGAGAAAGAGGAGAGGAGAGAGAGACAGAGAGAGAGAGAGAGAGAGAGAGAGAGAGAGAGAGAGAGAGAGAGAGAGAGAGAGAGAGGAATATAAAACAGGGGAGAATTTTAACGGATTTCTGAAATCTTTAATTACATATACGGAGCGGGGAGGGGAGGGGGCATATATATGAAGTGAGTGTCCAAGAGTGCAGATGCCTGTGGAGGCTACAAAACAGGCGTCGGATCCCCTCGAGCTGAGGTTACCCGCAGTTGTAAATTACCTGATGTAGCTGCTAGGAACGGAACTCCTGTCCTTCCGGAAAAACAACAAGCGCTCTTAACACCGGGGCCGTGTCTGCAGCTCCCATACAAAAAAAAAATGTATATTTTGAACACGTGTGCGATATAACTGAGCTCAGATTTTTGTTCTGTTCACAGTGTAAACTGTTAATAAATGTCCAAAACGAGAAAGGATGACATTTTAGCTTGGCTTTCCCTGGTTCCCACCTCCATAAGACGCCATCTGATGCCCCACCCATCCTGGCTGAACAATTAATAGCTGCCTTTTCAACTTGGACTCAAGTTTCCTCTCACCTAATATTCACTTTTTTCAAAGAATCCCTCTCGTCACTTACAGTCCCTGTCGAAAAGTAGAGAAAGGCATACTCGTGCTGAGATAAACGACTGGACTCACCCTCAGGCTCATTCGGTTCACATACTTATATCAGTAAAATTTCGGGTTTCTTATGTCATCTCTGTTAGACTAATTGTGAAGGACCAAAATCAAAAGATCAAATCCACCGAATAATTATGTAGCATGACTGGGAATAAAAAATATTGACGACGTGTATCTTTTAAAACATTACATCGAATAGAAATTTTAGAAATGAGTTTTATGTTGCATTTTTCCGTGATCTGGGAAATTTGAGTAAATGATCAAAGGAACTCCACTTTAAAGAGAATAAGCCAGGAATGGCAAATATCCACTCTAGGATTTCTTAAATGAGAGAAAAATCAAACCTTGTCTCGTCACCTCTCTCATCGATCTCTCATTTATTTAGTGTAAAATCAGTGATAAAGGAAGTTAATGCAGAAGAATGCGCCGGGATCCCCCCCACCACACTTCACTGTAGCTAGGGACAGTCTGCAAGGCACTGGTCTCACGGTCGGGTCAGGTGCTCTGAGAACACAAAGCTTGGCTCCTGCTCCGCTGTCTGGATGATTCGTATGTTCTGTCAAGAGGATTACCATGCTAGAAGTTTCTGGTGATCGCCCAGGAGGGGAGACTGAGGCGAGGGAGGGCCACACACTTTCCTCCTGGATCCGATGCGTTCCTGGCCTTCAGATGCTGCTTACCTGGTTTACAGATTTCCTAGGACGCATTGCTGCTGAGTCCTGGAGTCTGGGGCTTTCTCATCCACCCTGTCGGTGATGTGCCACAAGACCTACTTTAAGGTACAAGTCCAGGAAGGCTTACATTTCCTGAGTGCCTCTGGGGAAGTACAGTTCTGTGGTTACTTAAATTGCACAGCTCCAAGAGCAGTTAGCATGGCCGCTTAAATTAACACGACCCATGAAGAACACGGGATAAGTGTTGTTCAGTTTTTAGTTTGCATGCGCGTCTAACCACGCATTAAGACGCTATTTGATAACGCTCTTTGAGAGGGTAAATGTGAAAACTACATTATAACAGAAGTCAATTTGAAAACAATTATTTATTTTTTTAGTATATGTATATGGTATTTTGTCTGCATGGAGCACTGCACACCGAAGAAGAGTATGAGATCCCATGGGACTGCAATTTTACAGTTTCGAGATGTCATTATGGTTGCAGGGAATTTAACTCAGGAACTCTGGAAGAACAACCAGTGTTCCAGACCACTGAGCCATCCTTCCAGCCTATCACAGAACTTCATTGTTTAGATATATGTGTTACGTAGCTATCTGTTCATACATATACATATGTGTTTACATAAAAATACACATGCTAAACCATAAAGCTGCTTGTCCACTCCTCTCTCTTGCTCTCTTCCCTTCTCCCTTTCCCCTTTCTCCCTTATCAATTTCCCCCCTTTCCCCATTCCCCTCCCCCTCTCTCTCCGGGTGCTCATGACCAACCTCTACTCCTTTACTCTCTCTCTCCCTCCCTTCCTCCCTCCCTCCCTCCCTCTCTCTCTCTCTGCCTTTCTCTGTCTCTACTACCCCCTCAACTGCCCTCCCCATCCCCTAAATAAACTCTATTCTATACTATATTATTTGGCAGGTAAATCAGGGGGAAGGGATGCTTGCAGAGACACCCACTTCCCCCACACCACACCAAGACTCCACCAAACATATAAAACACAAAACTTTTCCCTTGAAAATGGATAAAATACTACAAATAACACCATAGGCTAAAATCTGTCCTATTAGTTGGTCAGAAACATGCATCTGCAATTCCATTGTAGTGAGGTGGATGCAGGAGGAACAGGACATCCCAGATTATATTAAGATATTTTACTTTTTAATTATGTAGACGTTAACTTTCCTTTTTCTTTCTTTCTTTTGTTTTCTTTTTTACTGGATATTTTCGTTATTTACATTGCAAATGTTATCCCCTTTCCTGGTTTCCCTTCTTCCCAGAAACCCCCTATATCATCCTCCCTCCCCCTGCTTCTGTGAGGGTGTTCCCTCTACCCACTCCCGCTTTCCCATCCTGGTATTCTCCTACACTGGGGCATCCAGCCTTCACAGGACCAAGGGCCTCTCCTTCCATTGATGTCCCACAAGTCAATCTTCTGATACATATGCAGCTGGAACCGTGGGTCCCTCCACGTGTACTCTTTGATTGGTGGTTTAGTCCCTGAGCTCTGGGGGTACTGGTTGGTTCGTATTGTTGTTCCTCCTATGGGGCTGCAAACCCCTTCAGTTCCTTCAGTCCTTTCTCTAATTCCTCCATTGGGGACCCTGTGCTCAGTCCAATAGTTGGCTGCGATCATCCACCTATATATTTGTCAGGCCCATGTTTTGAGACTCTTCCCCACTTTCTTCTCTATAACTTTCAGTGCATCTGATTTATGTGGAGGTTCTTTATCCACTTGAACGTAAGCTTTGTACAAGGAGATAAGAATGGATAAATTTGCATTCTTCTACATGCTGACCACCAGTTGAACGAGCACCATTTGTTAAAAATTCTGTCTTTTTTCCACTGGATGTTTTTAGCTCCTTCATCAATGATCAAGTGATCATAGGTGTGTGGGTTCCTTTCTGGGTCTTCAATTCTATTCCACTGATCTTCCTGCCTGTCTCTGTACCAATACTATGCAGGTTTTTAATCTTTGTTGCTCTGCAATACAACTTGAGGTCAGGGATGGTGATTTCCCCAGAAGTTCTATTACTGTTGAGAATAGTTTATGATATCCTGGGTTTTTGGTTATTCCAAATGAATTTTCAAATTATTCTATCTCTATGAAGAATTGAGTTGGAATTTTAATGTGGATTGCATTGAATCTACACATTGCTTTTGGCACGATGGATGGTCCTTTTTACTATATTAATCCTGCCAATTCATGACAATTGGAGATCTTTCCAACTTCTGAGATCTTCTTTGATTTCTTTCTTCAGAGACCTGAAGTTCTTGACATACAGATCTTGCACTTGCTTGGTTAAGGTCACATCAAGGGACTTTATATTATTTGTGACTATTGTGAAGGGTGTCATTTCTATTTACTTAGGAGTTATTGGACTGTTTAGATGGTTTATCTGATCCTGATTTAACTTTGGCACCTGGTATCTGTCTAGAAAATTGTACATTTCATCTAGATTTTCCAATTTTGTTGAGTATAGGCTTTTGTAGTAGGATCTGATGATTTCTTTTAATTTCTTTCTCGGCCTTTTTATCCTTTGAGTAGAGGAAGGCTACTTATTTGCTTGAGTTAATTTTATATCGAGCCACTTTGCTAAAGTTATTTATCAGTTTTAGGAGTTCTTAGGTGGAATTTATGGGGTCACTTAAGTATACCACATCATTTGCAAATACTGATATTTTGAGTTTTCCTTTCCAATTTGTATCCCTTTGATCTTCTATTGTTGTCTAATTGCTCTAGCTAAACCTTCAAATACTATATTGAATAGATAGGGAGAGAGGGGGCAGCCTTGTCTAGTCCCTGATTTGAGTGGGATTGCTTCAAGTTTCTGTTCACTTAGTTTGGTGTTGCCTACTGGTTTGCTGTATATTGTTTTTGCTATGTTTAATATGGGCCTTGAATTCCTGATCTTACCAAGACTTTTAACATTAAGGGGTGCTGAATTTTTCAAATACTTTCTCAGCATCTAATGAAATGATCATGTGGATATTTTTCTTTGAGATTGTTTATGTAGTGGATTACATTGATTGATTTCCGTATATTGAGCCATCCCTGCATCTCTGGGATGAAGCCTACTTGATCGTAGTGAATAATTGTTTTGATGTGTTCTTGGATTCAGTTTGGTAGAATTTCATTGAGTATTTTTGCATCAAAGTTCATAAAGAAAATTGGTCTGAGTTCTCTTTCTTTGTTGGGTCTATGTGTTTTTTAGGTATAAGCATAATTGTGGCTTCTTAGAACGAATTGGGTAGTGTTCCTTCTGTTTCTATTTTGTGGAATAGTTTGAAGAGTATTGGTGTTAGGTCTTCTTTGAAGGTCTGAGAGAATTCTGAACTAAACCCACCTGGCCCTGGGCTTTGTTGTTGTTGTTGTTGAGAGACTTTTAATGACTGCTTCTATTTCTTTAGGGGTTATGGGGCTGTTTAGATCATTTATCTGAACCTGTTTTAACTTTGTCACCTGGTATCTGTCTAGAAAATTGTCCATTTCATCCAGATTTTCCAATTTTGTTGAGTATAAGCTTTTGTAGTAGGATCTGATGAGATTTTGAATTTCCTTGGTTTCTGTTGTTATATCTCCCTTTTCAGTTCTGATTTTATTAAGGTGGATACTGTCTCTGTGCCCTCTGGTTAGTCTAGCTAAGGGTTTGTCTATCTTGTTGATTTTCTCAAAGAGCCAGTCCCTGGTTTTGTTGATTATTTGTACAATTCTTTTTGTTTCTATTTGGTTTATTTCAGCCCTGATGTGATTATTTCCTGCCTTCTACTCCTCTTGGATGTGTTTGCTTCTTTTTGTTCTAGAGTTTTCAGGTGTTCTGTCAAGCTGCTAGTCTATGCTCTCTCCAGTTTCTTTCTATAGGCACTTAGAGCTATGAATTTTCCTCTTTCATTGTGTCTGCTTTCATTGTGTCTCATAAGTTTTGGTATGTTGTGCCTTCATTTTCCTTAAATTCTGAAAAGTATTTAATTTCTCTGTTTATTTATTCCTTGACCAAGTTATCATTGAGTATAGCATTGTTCAGCTTCCATGCTTATGTGTGCTTTCCCTTTTTTTGTTGGTATTAAAGACCAGCCTTAGTCCAAGGTGATCGGATAGGATGCATGGGATTATTTCAATCTTTTTGTATCTGTTAAGGCCTGTTTTGTGACCAATTATATCGTCAGTTTTGGAGAAAGTACCATGAGGTGCTGAGAAGGTATATTCTTTTGCTTTAGGATGAAATGTTCTATAAATATCTGTTAGATCCATTTGGCTCATAACTTCTATTAATTTCACTGTGCCTCTGTTTAGTTTCTGCTTCCATGATCTGTCCATTGCTGAGTGTGGAGTGTTGAAGTCTCCAACTATTATTGCATTGAGTGTGATGTGTGCTTTGAGCTTTAGTAAAGGTTTGTTGTTGTTGGTTTTTTTTTTTTTTTTTTATGAATGTGGGTGCCCTTGCATTTGGAGCATAAATTTTCAGAATTGAGAGTTCATCTGGGTAGATTTTTCCATTGATGAGTATGAAGTGTCCTTTCTTATCTTTTTTGACAATTTTTGGTTGAAAGTCGATTTTATCCAATATTAGAATGGCTACTGCAGCTTGCTTCTTGGGACCATTTGCTTGGAAATTTTTTCTCCAGCCTTTTACTCTGAGGTAGTGTCTGTCGTCATCACTGAGGTGTGTTTCCTGTATGCAGCAAATTGCTGGGTCCTGCTTATGTCCACAGACTGCTAGTCTATGTCTTTTATTTGGAGAATTTAGTCAATTGATGTTAAGAGATATTAAGGAAAAGTGATTGTTGCTTCCTGCTGTTTTTGTTCTTAAAAATGGAATTATGTTTGTGTGTCTATCTTCCTTTTGTTTGTTGAAAGAAGATTACTTTCTTGCTTTTTCTAAGATGTAGTTACCCTCCTTATGTTGGTGTTTTCCATTTATTAGCCTTTGTAGGACTGGATTTGTGGAAAGATATTTTGTAAATTTGGTTTTGTCGTGGAATACCTTGTTTCCTTTATCTATGTTAATTGAGAGTTTTGCTGGGTATAGTAGCCTGGGCTGAAATTTTTGTACTCTTAGGGTCTGTAGGACATCTGCCTGAGATTTTCTAGCTTTCATAGTCTCTGTTGAGAAGTCTGGTGTAATTCTGATAGGCCTGCCTTTATATGTTACTTGACCTTTTTCCCTTACTGCTTTTAATATTCTTTCTTTGTTTAGTGCATTTGATGTTTTGATTATTATGTGACAGGAGGAATTTCTTTTCTAGTCCAGTCTCTTTGGAGTTCTGTAGGTTTCTTGTATCTTCATGGGCATCCCTTCATTTAGGTTAGGGAAGTTTTCTTCTATAATTTTGTAGAAGATATTTACTGGCCCTTTAAGTTGGGAATCTTTGCTCACTTCTATACCTATTATCCTTGGGTTTCCTCTTTTCATTTTGTCCTAGATTTCCTGGATGTTTTGGGTTAGGAGCTTTTGCTTTTTGCATTTTCTTTGACTATTGTGTTAATGTTTTCTATGGTATCTTCTGCACCTGAGATTCTCTCTTCTATCTCTTATATTCTATTGGTGATGCTTGCATCTATGACTCCTGATCTCTTTCCTAGGTTTTCTTACTCCAGTGTTGTCTCCCTTTGTGATTTCTTTATTGTTTCTATTTCCATTGTTAGATCCTGGATGGTTTTGTTCATGTCCTTTACCTGTTTGATTGTGTTTTCCAGTAATTCTT